>AFBI03000130.1:0-72117 GCA_000230595.3 Edhazardia aedis USNM 41457 | reverse complement strand
GGTCAAACACAAAAATATCAAAAATAATCAATATTATCATAATTATGTAAAAAAAATGATCAAAATCAAAAAATACGAATCAGAATAGAAAAAGACAAATATCTAAAAAATGATAATTTCAAGCATTTCTAGATATAGAATAACCAAAAATTTATAAGATATTTTTAAGCACGGTTGTTCATTATAACCAACTGATTGTGTTTTTTATTTAGAATATCGCATGTTAATAAATCTATATCAAATCTTATGATATTTTCACCCCAAACAATAAAAATTTGGGTTCTGAGCTTAAGGTTAACAATATTTATTTTCCAAATGAATGTTTTCAAATTTTTTAAAAAATTGAAAGATGTAAAAAGAAAACTGAAGATTTGTTGATCGAAAAAAGGTGTTTGATAGCGATAATGAATAATTTCTAAAGTTGAAAAATTTATTTAGATTGATTTTTTAAAAAAATTACAACAAAAATAAAAGGAATATCATTCAATATATTTTCAAGATGTTTTTTAAAAAATTGTGGATTTTATAAAAAAATTATTAAAATGACATAATAATATTTTTATAAGATATTCAGAAATATTTGAGCTCGTTCAATCAATATCAAATGATTTTTTGTGGTCATCAATATCTAGTATAATATAAGTTATTGCTTAGAATATATAAATAACAAAATGATATAAACAGATGTATCTATTGGTACAAAACAATCGTAAAAAATTGATAAAGTTATATAAATTTTGCAATTTATAAGGAAAAAATAATTTTTAAAAAATAATAGGATTATTTGTCCATTAACTTAAATCGATAATAAGAATTTTTTGCAATAATAATTGCTACAAATCCAATAAATCACGTTGTGCAAATACATTTAAATTTATTTTGTACTAAAAGTAATGGTATTCGATGTTATTTATAGATATTACACTAAAAAACCGATTCATGATCTGCATTTAAAGATCATAATGTCTTTCCTATTATGATTATCATCAAAATAAAGAAATAATAATATATTGGTTTACTTCATTGCTAAATTCAATATGTTTGATTACATATTAGTTCAAATTTTATATATAGTACAAATATGTCTAAAAGCGTAAATTAATTCGCTAATTATGGCAAAAGTAAAAGCACATTGTAAGAAAATTTTGTTATTTTCAAAAATGGTGGGTCTATCTTGAATTCTTAATTTGATTTTTGTTAACTATTTATATATAGAAATAACAAACTTTTCGGCTGTATAAAATGTTATTTAAATTTTTAGGTATGATATGTGCTATGGTAATTTACTGCAATAATTTTATTTAGCGGAAATATCTTAACTCAAAGATAATATAAAGGTAGAGGTTGAATAAGATCGTAAAAATCAATTTAAATTCCATCATCCAAGAGAAAGTAAGCTGCAAATTTTTTGTATTTTTCGCTAAATTTATTAATTTTCTATTCTCTTGCCATTTCTCTTTATGTTCCGACTATACCATTTAAATAAATAAAAGTCTTTAAAAGTTTTAAAAATGATTGTTGTAAACTTAAAAATGCATTATTGTTCCAAGATTTAAAACCTTTGTTAATATTACCATTTTTCAAGTCCATTTTTTAGATTTTTTAATAAATATAAGATAAAAATTTTAAATAAAATCTAGCATATACTATTCGATGCAATTAAAAAAAAATACTTGATAGAATAAACAGTATTTATATGGTTAATTTCAATATTAATAACTATAAATTAGATCAAAATTATAAACAGAAATTTATTTATAAATTCATTAAAGCCTTTATTTAGATCTTGATTTCTTTTAATTTACATTTTACGTTAAATATAATAGAACTGGGTTTTTTCAATATTAGAAATGTATTCAGTTTATATACGAACATAAAGAAAAATAAATTCATATAATACCCTTCCATTGCTATAAATCTGGTCTTTCTTTAATTGATTGCTTTTTAATGTTTTAAGATTTATATAAAATTAAAGAATCTATCAAAATATTCACAGAATATTACAGCAGAAATGAGAAAATTCTTGATCAATTCTTGCAAGATGTAAATCGCTAAATTGATAGTGCTTATATTTTCTTTTAAAAACACTTGAACTAAAAAATTTAATATAGATCCTTGTATTTTTTCCATGGATATAGATTACTGAAGATAAATATGTAAAAAAATGTATTTTTTAAAATCTATACATCATCATGAAATTTTATATCAGATATTAGCATATCTAAATATGGCATAAAAAACAATATAATATATATACTTGCTTTACAAATATTACTAGTTGTTTATTATCACAAAATTTTTATATATTTGATAGAATGTTTTTTTATTGTTTTTAATCACATAACAAATACCCAATTCAAATAAATATTTTTGTTTTAATATTACATAATTACTTTTTCCTTTTATTTAGTAAAATAGATATTCAGACGTCTTGTTCTAAAAAATTAAATTGATTTCTTCTATTTTGTTTTGAGTAACTGGTTTAAAAATCTATTATATAGAAATTCAACTATTTGTGATAAATTGATAATAGGTGTTGTAATCGAAGACATTATGAAGAATTTAAAATATTTTTTGGAAGGGTAAATATTTATTTAAATACATTTATACTATTGTTTTTTCTAGAAAAGAATTCAACGCATTTCGCTATTTCACAAAACAAAATAATCATGAAAAAATTGTTTTTGCGTTAATAATAATATTAGAATGTCAATAAAGTACAAATATAAACAAATTTATCATACTCTTGATTAATTACGCTTATGACATATTTTCCCTAGTTATTAGCATAAGTTTTGGACGTTTCGGACGCTCGGCGTCAACAATAGGAAATTATATTATCATCATTTGTAAATTTATAACCATCCTCTGTGTGTTTATGGTTATTGAATGGCCAAGCTTCAGGATATTTTTTACCTTTCGATTCTTTTTTTCATCAATAACACATGAAATCTAAGCTTTAGGTCGTAATCGGTCAATCAAATTCAATAAAATTTGATGCATCCTAATTTAAGCAAATCAACATAAAAAATTATTATAATTACATTTGTTTTCTTTTTTATTCATTTCCAAACGTCAAAAAATTTATAAAACCTGAAAATAATTCTACACGTGGTTTTCGGCCCATAAAATACTCTTTTTTTATTTTTCATTCATTTGTTTGATATGAAAATATTTCAGCAAGTTTTACATAAAAAATAAAAAAAATATATTTGATAAGAAAATATAAAAAAGATTATAAAAATAATATAATAACATTAACTGTAATTTATAAGTGTAAAAAAAGGTTATTAAATATAATCAAGCTAAAAAATATGTTACAAAAAACACGAACATAAATATTTAAAAAATCTTAAAATTTGCATTTTTATCAATACTACTTGTCTAAAACATCTTATAAAAAGCTGCCAAAATAGAAAAGAAATATTATCAAAAGATATGGAATATATATTAATAAAGCATCTAAAATGATATAATAGTAAAAATTATAAAAATACAAAAAACATTGAATAGTTCCTAAACTTAGAATTTTATGAATTCTATTTAATATTATTATAGTCTTAATTTGATTGCAAATTACAAGGTTTTTATTAAATTAAAAAATTTTGAAAATTGGCAAAAAGTCATAAAATATTTAAGCATGTACAGCATAAAATCGATATTAGAATTGGCAAAAAATATAGCTTGTCTTAATATATTTCAAATTTTTAGAAAATAAATTATCAAACATGAATTACGATATTATTATAGGATGAAGGACAAAAAAAAAGATGCTAATGCAATATACGCAATCACAAGCAAAAAAAATAAATCAATAAATTTACATTAAGAAAAATTTATTAAAATTATACGGTTATACAGGAAGTTTTGAAAATTTTATGATGATCGTAAACTTTCTTATAATCATTAGATTACATAAAAGCATCGTGAAACATAACTAAAAATCATATTTATTGATTAAAATACGAGTTGAATATTCTTATTAACGCTTTACATTAACCGATAACTCATTAATAAAGTAATAATGATTTTTCTACATTAATTATAAAAAAATAATAATTTTTATAATTTAAAAACATTAATTCTACTTAGTTGTTATGAGTATAAATACCTCCTGTGGTAATTAAAATACGACGAAAAAAATGAAAACATATTTTGACATTTGAACCATACAATCCATATTTCAAACTTTAGTTATATTTTAAATTGACTTTGAAGAATGGTCACGACAATCAATAGATAATAAGCTAAAATTTGTGATAAATTATAAATCAATATAACGTTACAATTTGTCTATAAATAAGATAATATTTTCACAAACATACTAAAATTAGAAATCACAAAAATATTATTCAATATTATTCTGACAAGCATAATTTCGAATATTCTATTTTTACAATCTATCTACGCGATTATAGTTAACAAAACCTAAACGCGACACCTAAAATTGTTTATTCAATGTTAAGCAGAAAAAGTTACTAAATAATTCTAAAACCCAAAAAATTTATTTGGATTGTATAATATATCAATCTCATTATCTTGATAACAAGATGTATATACTATAAAAAAATTCTTGATCCTTAAAATCATAAAAAAAATTATAATGAGTATTCTGATTAAAAAGAAAAGAATATATAAGCAGTTTTATTGAGTAGAAAATTTTTGAGATTTCAAAATTTATTGAATTCAGTTTGTTATATAATTATATTGTATAAACTACTGTGGATGTTCTTAAATATGCTTTGAGATCGTTTTTTTGGTAAAATAAAAAAATTTTTGTTATTGATAATTTTTCTATAAAAAATTGAACATAACTGCAATTTTAGTTATCTTTTCTTGATAAAATAAGTTTGGGATAAATAAAATTGCAATTGTAAAATTTTTTTGAATAATAACTGAAAATAACAATTAAACTAAAAATAAATAATTAGTAAATTGCTTAAAAAATAAATATTAAGTTACAAAAATATATCTTGTTTATATAGATACAACTAACATATACAACGACCAATCTTTTTTACACATAAATAGCACATTTTCAACATCGTTAATTCTATACCATAGGGATGTAAAAAATAATAAAAAAAATCTGCTGTTCGAAAAGATCAAATTATATTTAACAGATGGTAAAAAAATAAATACAATTAATAAATTTATGTTATTTTGTATTTCATGTTGTTCAAATTGTGGAACTAACGTACTTGTTAATCTACAATTCAAAATGGTTTTCCGTTTGACTTTCATGCTTTTGTTAAAAACAAAAATCTTAAATGGTATTTTGAGACTTATAAGGAAAAGAAAAAAAAATTATAAATTAAAAAAATTAAGCGACCCTCAAGACAGAAAGAATGGATAGGAAATAAAAAATTATCATAGTGATAAGAAACATACATCACCGTAGCAAACTTATAATTATTTAATTAACAATAAATAATTTTTTATGTATATGAATTTTCTTTAGATACTTACATCGGCAATGAGTTATTATTTTTTTTTCATTTATGCTGATTTATATTCAAAAAAAAAATATAGGTATGCAACAAATTTTTTATACTTAAACAAAAAAGTATTTATGAATTTTATTCAGACTTTACAATTTTTTATTTTTACTAATAAAACTTTTTTTGATACTTACATTCTCATATTATTTCGTTAATATTAAGAAAAATCCGAAACCATTGTGCTGATTCTAAAAACCAATTAAATTCGTAACACAAATTACGAATTTAATTTTTTTCTTATAATTTTAAAAGTTTCTGTATTCTGTAAAATACGCCTTTTAGAGTAAAATAATGAATTGATTTAAAATTATTTTTAATATAAGTCTAGCGAGTAGCTCCGATAAATTTGCTTATAATAAATGTTGTAATACCTTTATATGACTATTTATACACGAAATTTCAGAAGAAAACACATTTTATAACTTTCAATATATGTTTTTTCTGTTATTTACATATTCGTAATTATTTCTTATGATTCTTTCGAGATATTCACGTTCTGATTGTGTTTTTTTCTTTTATTAATTGTAAATATTGAAACTTTTTTCATAAATCATTCCACATCAGCAAACATTCATCCCATTTCAATTTTTTGGCGTTCGTAAATCTACATATTTTTTCATTTATTTTAATCAATTATTAGTATACTTTAGAGTTTTAAGCATTTAATTCATTCATTGATATTTTTATTCGTAATAAAAAACAAGTATACATAATACCTTTTATGGTACTTTAAATTGCTATTAATTTTTTTGTTATTGCTTCTAATTTAGTGCAATATTCAATAAAAACACTTATAGAATGTTTTTTAGAAAGATATGAAGTAGTACTAATGTTTTATGCTCATATTTATACAGAAAATACAACAATTTATTTTTTATAACTTTTATAAAAGAATATATTTAAAAACTTTACAAAATGTCACATAATCTTGTTAAAGTTTAAGTTGAAAGTATATATACTTTTTCAAAATTCCCTTAGTTTCAAAGTTTAGTAATTTATAAAATGTATAATTTTCGCAAAATTTAACTAAATATATGTTATGTCACTAAAAATCCGTTCATTTTTTCCGCAAATTTCGTTATTATCATTAAAGATCTGAAAGAAATTTCAGTTTACTTAAATAATAAAATAAATAGCTAAAATCTTTAAATTTTTAAATTTTATCATTATAATTGTTGAAAATTTATATATTTTATATATTATTTCCTAAAAGCCAATATTATTATTGCTATTAGCAACTAAAAAGACACGAAAATATAAAAACAACAATCAAAATTTTTTATCGTGAAATAAAAATTTTAATATATTACAATATTTACCATGATATTTTAACGCTTTAAATAGTCAAATATTTGTAAAATCGATAACATCAAAGTATTTCTAAAAAGAATGCACAAAATCACATAAATTTTCTAAAATTTCATATTTTGATTTATAGATAAATCTATTTTTTTTACTAATATATGAACAGACTAAAAGTACTCGTTTCATAGCGGCTTTATTCATATTTATTTGATATTTGAAGAATAAATTTTTTCGTTTTTATTAATTTAGTAACGTTTTAAGAAATAAATAGACTTTTTTGTATCATAAATATTTATCGCTAATTATTAATATTTTTATTTTCAGAAATGAAAATTATTCATTGTTTTCCCGTTTCATTTCTCATGCAATATGATTTAATTATAAGATTACGTTCCAATTAAGATGAAATGTAAATATTTTCTCACATGCTCAAAATAAAGTTATTATATTAAAATCCATCCACTTTCACTGTATGTGACTAAAAAAATACGAATTTTAAAAAAATAAAATATCATATCAAAATTTAAGCTGATTTGAAATTTTTTTAAGCGGCTTAAACAGAATTTTTCTAATAAATTTTAAATGAAATTTTTAACTAGAAATTGAATTCTATAAAGTTTTTATTTGTGGTATAATAAATACAACTCAAAACCAAAAGAAATTATTAATAATTCTTGTTTTTGTAAAAAAATTATTTGGCTAATTATATGGTTTATTGTTACGTTTAATTTACCTTTAAAAAAACTCTATGAAAAATTATAAAAATCGAAATCCTGTACTCTATGAAAAGAAAATAGTCAGTTTTAAATTTTAATTGATTTTTTCGAAATTTAATATATTAGTTTAAATTATATTTAGAACATTATAATAAATAATCTTTGATTTGCTTTTAAAACAGAAATTAAAATAATATTTGACGATTTTAATGCACCTTCGTTTAAATATAAATTCATACGAAATACTTATATCAAGTTTTGTTAAATGAAGTATTTGGGTAAGTTATGTTTTTTCTTAATGTATTTTAGATGAAATGCGGCATATTAGGAAATTTTAATGGATCTATAATATTTATACTTTTCTTGTAAAAAATTAAATATCTATTTATGTTTCAATTCTACCAATAATTTTACCAAATTTTATTTGAAAATATTTGTAAGTGTAAAGATATTAAATGAATGCAATACACATAAGTAGTTTTCGATGTTTTATAATGTTTTTTTTGAAAACAATATTTTTATCATTTTTATGCCTTAATTAATATATGAATTCAATCTTTTTATTTATTTTTCTAAAAAGTTAAAACCATTGCATATTCTTGAAAAAATTTAGATATGAAAAAAAATTATAATCCTTAGTTCAAAACAATTCAACTCATTTTTGTGATAAATTAATTCAATAATTTGTAATTGTATATTGGGAAACAAAGCTGACCACAATATAACAGTAGGAAAAAATTAAAAACAAAAAATGTTATAATGATTTCGATAAATTTATTTTTGCTTATATGTTATAATAGTTTTTCAACATTTTCTAAATTGCAACATGAAGGCTAATTTCTACAATATTTAAATTGTTCAAAATTAGATTTGATCTACCAATCGGAAGACGGGCAAAAAACAGCAAAAACTATTTTGGATAAATCCGGAAGATTTTTAAGGATAAATAAACTAAATTTCAACAAGCGAAAGAATGTAAAGAATGTACAAATGTGCAATCCTAGGGAAGAAATTCGTACGAGCTAATTAAAGTTAAACTTTTAAAAATCTCATTATTTAATTTTTATATATCTAATTTTCAATATCTCATACATCGTCATCTTTTTTTAAAAAAATTATTTATGTGTAAATTCTTTTGAAATTTACACCATTTTATTTTTTTTTTGTTTTACAGCCAAAACTTTTCAATCGTAAAATTAGCCAAACATAGTTGTTTCGATATATTAAAATAATTATCAATATATTAAAATTACCAAATTCAAAAACATGAAAATATATCAAAATCTATGAATGAGAAATTGGTTTCATTGCCAAATTTTAGAGAAATATAAAGATGCGTAATAGTGTATTTTCTACAATAAAATAGCCAGAAACAATAGTACTGACAATTGAAAATATGTTGCAATAAATATTTAAATTTATACAATTAAGACCGAACCGAAAATGCAAAAATATTATGTCTTTGATAATTAAAATATTTTAAAGAAATATATTTTTTACAGATAAGATGGAATGAAATATTAACTGTAATATTTTTTTTAATGTTTTCAAACTAAATATTTGAAAAAAATATTGAAGTATAACTAAAATCATTTTTTCGATAAAAAAATTTCTATTACTGTAACTGCACTCAAATCGAATCCTCAAAGAAAGGGTCAAATATTAGAAGAAGTTAATTGTCTAATCAGAATGCTAAAAAATCATATGATCATATCTTTTCTATAATAGGCACCTCAAAACCAACCAAACCTAGAATTGATCCTTCATGATTAAGCATATCTAAAAACCGATCGATGACAGTGGTAAACGCCCCAAATTCATCATGCATCCAAAGATTTTAAAATAATGAATATATGACAATTTTCATTTTTCTATAATTTTCATTATATGAATCATATTTTTCACTCCTTTTACACTTCTAGATTATTGCACTATGTAAATTTAAGTGTATGGATTAAACTAACAATTAAATTATTTTTTTTTACTTTACGTTAAATGTTTCTTTATATTATTCTTGAATCAATTTTTTTTGTTACAATATGTTATGTTTAAGTTATTTTTCATGTTTCCTTGTTTAATCTTCATATTCGATTACATTTTTTTAAAATTTGTATCGCATCAGAAAATTATCATATTTTTAAAAATTTTATTAGAGTCGATGATGGCCTTAAGAATAAGCAAATAAAAAAACCGTAAAGATTTTACAATATACTGATTTCATTTGTCTTAAATCCTACTCGAACTTCTGTTTCTATTCACTTTTGACAAAAATGATTTCATAGAAAAAAAATATTATTATATTTATTCTTTCTTTAAAGGCATTTATATATGAAACCTTGATATTATGTTTTCAATATTATTATCTAATTATTCTTTTTATTACGGTTTTGACAAGAGTAAACGTACTCTATATGTTTTGTACTTTAAATGATGCGCATAAGTCATAAATTGGAATGTTAAAGATATTTTTTGTGTTTTCAATATGTAAATTTTATTGCTAGGAAAAAAAATTAAAATTTAGTAAAATACAATAAAGTCAAGCCATTAATATAACATGATGATTATCAAAAGAATTTTTTTTGTGTCGAAAAACCAATTAAAAAATCGTTTAGTGAAGCAAGAAATCTGTGTGCTTAAAATCATTTTAAAAATAATCTATTCTTCTTTTAGCTTTTTTTATCTAAAAAATTTTCTAAAAATTCATTGTTGCTGTAATTATAATTTTTTGAAAACCATATATTATTATGGTTTTTGTCGTCTTTATTTTTTTTAACACCATTTTTCTATTATATCGACATAAGAATCAATGTATTTATTAGTTATTACAATTTAATCTATGAAATAAATAAATTTGTGATTTTAAAAAATATATCCAAATTTAAAAACAAAAATTTCCATAAAAATATAATAATAGTATTATAATTTATATTCAAACATTTAAATACTTTCACAGTTAAAAATATAAATTTACATGGAAATTTCTAGATTTTTATTATATTTTAAAAATAATCATACCATGTTATATAGCGCACCATCTGTTGTGAATTTATATCATTTATTCTTTCTTCCTGCGGCTTTCTTTTTGTTTTAGTATTATTTTACAATTTTCATGTAAATTTATACTAAAACTGAAACATCAATTGCATTGGTAAACATTATGTTACTAACATTGTTTAGTAAGATTTATATATTGTAAAAATATACTTAAATAGATAAATTCATATCAATAAAAAATTTTTAAATCATAACTTTCAAAAGGTAAAAAGACTTGAGTGGGCTTCGATGATAAACAGGACCCCATATATGTTGATATCTACTAGCAAAACATGTGTTTTCAGAATTTAATATGCAATTTTGTAATCTAAAATATAGAAGAATAAAATTTCAGAAATTGAATTTTAATTATTACAAATTTTGTTGAATATTAATTAGTGTAAAATGTATTATATCTGAGAATTATAAATAGCTGAGCCATTTTTAGATGATTTGTTCCACATAATTAGAAAGTTTGATACAAAAATAAAAGAAATTTTGTAGTAAACCTATAATAATAAAAAACTTATAAATAGAACAGACTGAGTAAAAAAACATATTCATAGTTTTTTATAGTAAAGCCAATATATTTTATGAATTAGAATATAGTAAAATCTAATTGTGTTAATCTAAAATAGTTCCTTGACCATTTAAGTAACTCTAATTAAATGAGTCGTTTTCTATCAGATATATCTAAGACGGTAAAAAAACATTGGAATATAACATTCATTGAAAAAATGCTGCATTTTTTGTGATAATTCATAAAGATTTTAAGTCGATGTACTGAAGCTAATATTTTCGTATTAAACTATTTTTAATTTTTAATTGCACGATTTCGTCTTTTTATCACAGAAAAAATGGGAAGTAATTTTAGATGATCAATTATCCAGTGGGTTAAAAGTAAACCAAACTTACAATTGTTATTTCATTTAGACAAATTATCCAAAAAGCTTCTTCTTTTCGTTTTTTATGTTTCTTTTAAATAAAAAAAATAATTATACGAACTTCATGTTTAAAGGAGAAGAAAATAAATCTAGAAGA
This sequence comes from Edhazardia aedis USNM 41457, assembly GCA_000230595.3. Classification (NCBI taxonomy): domain Eukaryota; kingdom Fungi; phylum Microsporidia; family Culicosporidae; genus Edhazardia; species Edhazardia aedis. The sequence goes on along the minus strand of AFBI03000130.1, from coordinate 60,521 downwards.
ACAAAAATAGTTAGAATACATGTTTGTTTGAAGTCGTTTTGATACTAATAAATATATTGGTTTTTTATTTATGCTCAATATTATGGTAAGAGAATATTTTGTATTTTTGACAGTTTCGATTTTTTTGGTAAAAATTATCGATAATATTATTATTCATCAATATATTGATTTCTTTGAAAGTTATGTAAGTGAAATTATAGGTTGATATAATTTTTTTATTATCAATTAATTTTAGATTGATGACAGGTGCAAAGTTATTGATAAGAATCTGACGACTTTATCAATCTTAATGCGGTTTATTGGTGCAAGTATGAATATATTGTAAATAAATAGATAATAGAAAAAATAAATATGCCTTTTAGAAAACGTAATTTCATTTTTAATTTGATTAGACGCAATTAAACAACATTACATGAAAGTGATATGAATTATATGTAAAAAATCAAAAAATAAATATTTGCAATTTTTTTGTGACTTTTATAATGATCAAATATGTATTAATTTAATTTTATGTTTCGCGATTGTGAGTTTTACAGTAATTTTTTCATGTTTTTCTATTGAAATACTATTCATTTCCGAATTTTTTGGTTTGATCAATTTTTTTAATAATGATTAAAGGTTTTTTTATAAAAATTGTGCAGAATTCACTGAAAGAAAAAAATGTAAGAAATTTGTATTTTGGTTTTTTTGATCAAAGTATGATTTGTTTCATTTAAAATAAAAGCTAGGTAAAAGACGATTTTCTACAGCTATATTTATAAGAATTTGATTTTATTTTTATACCAAACATACAAAAAGAATGAATAATAAAGACCTCGAGGTCGACCACTTATTTATACCCTTATTTATTCTAGATACTAATTTTTTTTAACAATATATGCTATACTTAAACAATATCAATATTGAAAGACATTTCAAGTACTAAGATCGTGGTGTACTCCGCCTGCATCCGGTTGTGGTTTATAAAATAAGCTAAATTTAAAGAATGTTTATAAGAAGAGTATGAGTATGCAAATAGTTTATCTTTTTTATTTTTTCAAAAAACAGTAATAATACTTTTGGTTCATCTTTATGATCCATCCATATGATTTATGTGCGTCTATAGACTTATTCCTATTTTATGGCACACATGGGTAAGTGTTTTTTATTAGCCCATGTATTTCACAGAAAGTTTTTTCTCGTTTATTTGCAAAATTTGAAAATATTGCCTCAAATGAAATTTTTTTCTGCATTAAGTTGATAGGGTAAGTATATACAATCTTGTTATATTTTATTTTTTATTTCACCGAATACAAAGAATTTTTGCACATATGTTTATTTATAATAAAATAATATATGAAAAGAAATCTGTAAGAATCAAAAAAACCTTTTTTTAACTAAAAATTAATAAATATTGAGTAGATCGATAGATTATATTAGATATAAATATAATGTTATTAAAGGTAAAAAAGGCTTTTTTTTATATTGATTCAAATATCTTCGAAAAATAGAAAGCATAAAATTTTACCATTAAATGATCAATTTACAATCTGAATAAAAAATAATTTTATAGATTTTACTTTATTCAACAAACATAGTAAAAAAAGATAATAGATAAAAAAGTTTGATTAACAAAAAAAAGAATTGTGTAAAGTCAGAACTAGAAACAAATCGGTAACAAAAAAATCTTACATATTGGAATACTGTTTTTTTAAATTGTGTATTTATATTTTTATGCAAAAGATAGAGTTATACAATTAGTCATTTCACGTTAAAATTGGAGTTAAAAAGGGTGTGTTTTTTACGAAAGATCTTTATATCTTATATAACAATTTCTTTGAGAGTATTTTTTAATTTCGCAAAAAAGATAGAAAATTGTTTCGGTTATTGTAAGAAACCATCAAAACGGATATTAATCTCTAAAATTTTTTATCTATAACTTATATGAGTTAAATATTATATAGCCACCTAATAAGTAAATATGTTTAAACAAAACACATAAGAAAAAAAATCAAGCCTTTATGTAACATAATTATGCAATATTTACATACTAACTGTTATGAAAAAAACTCCTCTGTATAAAAAAATTGTTATCAAAAGCAAAAAAATCAATAAAAGTAATTTCTTTACCTCCTCTTGTAGCTTATTCATAACAAAAAATGGTAGTTTTAATATTAGGATATAGAAAAATAAAGTTATATCAAATCTTTAGATATTACTTGATTGATCATTCATAAAAGAAAACTATGATTAAAACAACTGTTTTTGATTAAACCAAGAACACATTATGTAAATTTTATTTTGATGTCAGCGTATTTAAATAAATTAAAGGCTCTAAAATGGTATTTATAAAACTAGATGTACAGATACGTAGATTTTTGAATCTAAAAAAAGAGGAAAAATATAAAATATGCATTAAAAATGTTAATTTCTAGCATCTTTTTTAAAATGATATAATTTGTGATACAAATACTTTTATCTTTATCACAACTTTATTTAAAAATTTTTTACCACGCGAAATAATCAAATTTCACCTTTTCGAAAAGAATGATTATATAATTCAGTATACTCACATAACTGATAAATTAAATCGAATTATGATTCCGGTAAATAAAATTGTGGTTGATAAAAAATAAATCTATTAGATTTTTAGTATGACGAAAATTCAAATTCTATATGGAAAATATGTTAGCATTCATTTTTAAATTTAAATGTATTTTTGTAAAGGAAATCACGATTGCGTGATTGGTTCATTGTTTTGTTGTGTTGTATATAATTTAAAACAATAAATAATATTGTTGTGCAATTTTGAGATAAATCAAGTTTCTTGAGTCGTTTGAAAGTAAGATATTTAATAAATTTTATTTATTTAGAAATATCGGTTCTATATATAGCATTAATATGAAGTAAATTCGTCTGATTAAAGTTTTTTTTAATTGATAAATTTAATTGATGTTAAAATTTTGCCAAGATATTTTAACATTTGAAAATAAAAAATTATCGAGTAATGTCTTTTTTAAATTTCTTTAATACATCTAAATGCGATAGAACGTAAAGCCGTGAGGTCGATCCAAATCGTTCAAACAGCATTTTTTATGTTTATGAAATTTTCTGTGTATTTTTTTTTATTTTTTATGCATCAAAAATATTTAGCCAGTAAAAATATTTATCTTTGGTTATTGGCTTTCTTACATTTTGATTTTTTCTTGATAAAACAAAAAATACAAATATAATTAGTTGGATTTTTTGTAAAAAACGACTATATTTATTTTAAATATTTACAATCAGCGAACAATTTGGTAAATCTTAAAATGTAATATAAGGTACTTCAAAGTTATTAAAAAGACAATTTTCGAGTTAAAAATATGTAAAGGTATAACTTTCGAAGAATTGAAAAATTTATTGCTCTTCTTTTCGAAAATCTACAAAAAATTTTCTCACCTTATTAGGAAACTTTCAATCAATATTTTCGATCAAAACATTTCTTAAAATAAATTAATCATTATATTGAAATTTGTGAGATAAGTTCACTTTTTAATATAAAAATCTAAAAAGAAGGCAAATTTAATGCCAAATTATTTTTTTTATTTTCATTTCATTTTCTTTTGGTTCGAAAAGACTTTAGTGTACTCCAAATTTCATTATAAATTGTTTCTAAAACCAACACATGTCATTCTAAATTTATATTATACATCATAATGTAATAAATAGATAGATCCCTAGAAAGACCCATATTGTCATATTCTTCTATTTTAGTTTCTAATTTCAGCAATTCTAGATCAGTATAAGGATTTTTTCTTATCTTTCTTAATATTGGCTTGACAGAAGTAAATTACATAATTTAGAAATAATATTTCTATTTTTATAAGCTTGAATATATAATTATTTACATCGCTATCCAAAATCGCACTTTTGCAGCACATTCATTGATTTTCTTACTAATAAGATACAAAACCTATTCATATAAGTAAACCGTGAAATGTTACTTTTTTGTTATTGTCGATTTACTTACTATGTAATTCAAATTTTTCGTGAAGGTGAAATTTGTTAATCAATGATGTTGAAAAAATAGATTGTTTTTATTGTGACATCTTGATAAATTTTTGCGTGTATTTTAAACAAACGCGAAAAATTAAGGTTTTATATTTTTAATTAATCATAGTTTTGATAGCTATATCATATATTAATAAAGTTATAAATATAACTTAAGTTATTACATTAGTCTTTGAAAATAAAAATATATAATCTAATACAATAAAATAACCAAATTCACTAAATTTATCATCATAAAATAAAAAAATACCAGAAAAAACAATGCATAAAAACTTAGTAAAATTACAATTTATATTAATATTTATAATCAAATAATATTTTTCTTGGATTTACCAAAAATTCGATACACAAAGTTAGTGATTATAAATATTTTACTATTCATGAAATCCAATTCCTAAAAAATTACAATCGAAAGTTTAATAGTACTCTTAATGAAGACAAAATTTTATATTACTGTTGGATACCGCAATTTAAGAAAGAAGCGTTAAAGATTACTTATGTTTTTAATAGTTACTCTAAGTTTAAATGATTGATGAGTGTCTTGTTATTCGTTATAGAATGTGTGAAATTGTTGAAGATATGATTGATATTTAATCAAATGTTTATACTGATATGATATGTGTCATATGTCGCATATTACCAATGAAATTATCGCATTTTTATGGATTTCAACATATACTGCTTATTTATAGAGGAGTGAATTGAACCAAAATATGTGTTCTAATACCCTAATGTTTCCAACTCTTCTTTACGAGCCCCGGTTTTTTGTAAAAATATTAAAGAGACTAATATCAGATAATTTTATACACAAAAAGATAAAAGGTTAATTTTTTTTCAAACCTTTATACAATATTGAGTAAATACTTTTTATATATACATTGAAGAATAATATTATAAAGTAGCAAAAAAAAACATAAATATAATATCTACTCTAAGAAAAAACATATCGCATCTTTAATTAAATTAAAATCAAAAAACATCTAACAAACAGGATATTTTTTATGAAAAAATTATAGTAAAGTCAATCATTTAAAGTGATGATATTTTTTTCACCGCAGAAAAAATATAAGAAGGTCTTACAAACAAATAATATCGAATATTATTTCTTATGATTACTATTAATAATAAAAATTTTTTTCTAGAAATTAGAATGTTTATCATATTAAAATAGCATGTAATAAACAAAAAAATGTTTTTGCAAAATATTATGCCTTTGAAATTCAAATTATAGCATTATTTTGCCAAAATTAATTTTAATTATAAAGATAAAATAAATAAACAGAAATTATATAAAAAAATTATCATTAAAAATGTTTTTTGTAGACTTTCATAAGTTATGCACACGATACATCTCTTTTTATCACTGCTTAAAATTCTATGTTTCCATTTTGTTGTAAATTAGAATTTCAGTAAACATTTCTATATACAATCAAGAAAGTACGCTTCGGATAGTTAAAAGCATATAAAATACATTTATTTATGAAATTTCTATAAAAAAATATTAATGAGATTATATTTGTGTTTTCATAGTAAATCGAAGTATAGAATGAAAAATATAAGATGCACTAAAAATGATATTAGTAAATCGCATTTACTTAATTTTTTCAAAATTTTGCGTTTTATATTGAATAAGATTAAAAATGATAAAATCTAAAACAACGAACTAAAAAAATTGCATTTTTAACTAATATTTTTATCAAAAAATGTAAAAAACGGTTTTTTTAAAAAAAATCATGGAAAACTTTATCTGGTTTTTATACCAGGCCCAAACAGCATAAAGATATTTAACTAAATCACGCAATTGTATTTTATATAATCCTTAGAACCAAATTTTTACAATTTTGATAGTCTTATAAATTTTGTTTAATATATAACAAAATCTAACTTTAAAAATAAAAATGATAAACTGTGAAAGACGAAGAATTTTTAAAAGCCGATTTTATTGAAAATCCAGCACAATGGAAAAAAATATAAAATTTTTTAGAAAAGGCTAAAATAAGAACAAAATTAAAAAAATATGTAAAACTTGATATAAGTAACAATCGAAAGGCAATTCATACAAAACGAATTCGTAAAAAAAACCTTAAAAACATAGTTTTTTTTTAAAAAAATATGCACATGGTACATTTATATACAAGGATTTTTTATTTGATTAATTTTTAACAACAATCATAAAAAGAATTATTTCATTTAATATGAGTGTTTTTTGGATTATATTGTTTGCAAAATATGAAAAAAAATTAACAGCAGTTAGGTCTTTCTACAGATTATAGGAACAAGTATTTTTCAAACATTTAAAAATTAAAGGAAGTTCATACTCGTAATATTTCAAAAATCTTATGATATATAGTCGAGAAATTCCTGTTATTAAAACTTTATACGCCGAGTTTTTTTTTATTGAGCTTTCCATGAAGACAGATATTGCGGAAATTCAACCCTATTTTCAGTCCATTAAGATTTTAAGCACTGCTAGAAAAAGAAATTTATTAAGATATGAAATAATAAATTGGTTTACCAATTTCTGTATATTTAAAATTTTTATTTTGTTATTTATATGAACAATAAAAAAATTCAAAAATCATCAACAAAAGACATCATATTATAATGTAAGAAAGATTTTTTAAATTTGAATTAAACCTTGAGTAAGCATGTAAAAAGGAAATTTTTTCCAATAAAAAAAGTACATAATTTGGTTTAAAACAATAAAAAAATAAAGTATAAGAAAATTTTACAGAAAAAAAATTTGTTGAAATCAAATTATTTCAAAATTTTTTAAAAAAAGGTTTCTTTTCTTAAAACAAAATTAGAAAAGTGTTTAAACCTAATTTTCTTTTAGTCTGAATTTGCATTAAGCTATGTTTTTTATTATATGAATCTTGGGTTTAAGCTTAATAGCGGTGTTTGAAACCCCACAAAAATATAAGGAGCTATTAACAAAAAAAAATCGTAATTTACTTATTTCATATTCCGAGTCTTGATTCATAAAATAACTACATAAAGGTCCATCATTAAACCATTAGGAACATCTTGGGAAATTTTATAAGAATCTGAGTTGGTTTTATAACGTTTACTTTCCTTCTCTCAGAAAAAAGCAACCACACGGGTGCTGCAGTATCTAATGGGCCATATTGGTACAACTGAATCGTTTTATAATGGGAAAGACAATGCGTTATTTCGAAATTTGGTGTTATTTTAAAAATTCACGTGAAGGTAACAAGATTTTAAGTTCCACATATCTTGTAATAGAGAAATTTAAATTTTTTTTATAATAAATTTTGCTAAAAAGAAGTAGGGGAATATGGGATACTTAATTCTTAATTAAGTAAAAATCATATTGGAACCAGCTGAATGGCTTACAAAAGTAAAAATGAAGAATAAAAAGTATATAAAACAAATAAAAAAACGAAGAAAAAAATTAAAACTATTAAATCTATTTTTTTGGATTTACTATTCATTCGAATAAAAATTATAGATGTTTCGAGACCAATTGATCTATATTATGTTATTTCACCTTACCTCAAGCATTAAAAATTTTTAAAATCTTAATTTTTGGAGCAATAATCATTATTCTGGACAGTAAGATGATTGTGTAGTATTTTTTTTAGTAATACACACCAAAGAGAAATTTTTCGATAAAAAAAATAAAAACAGCATCAAAATGTCAGTTAGAATATATAAAATTACAATTATAAAGAAAAATATCATAAAGAAACGGTATCGATCTTTTTAATTAAATACATAGTAACTAATCATATATTTTATAAAAATATAAAAAAACATAAAATTAATGTATATTCTAAATTTAATAAGATGAAATTGTCTTTTGTTTTATAGAACATCACAAATATATATTTTATTTACAAATAATCAAAATAGTATCTTATCTATTGAATTTTATGTATTGAATATGTCAAATTACATTTGTTTAATTCATATTTATAAAAAAGAAATGGGTATCATGGATATTCTTATTAAAATTTAAATCTTCTATGAAATGATAAGTTCTAATTTTTAGACACCTCATCCAATTTATCTTATAGTTTTGCTCTGATAAAAAATTAGCGGAATAAGGACTTTTAATGAATTAGATGTTGTATCTCTTTCTATTGGATTAACCATATAATAAGTTTTTGAATAAGAAACTGAATCGAGTATTTTTAAATTTTTTAAGAATATTTTTTTGAATGAAAACATTGATATTAAGGATTAAGTAGTCTCTAAGTGAAGAGTAATATGTTCCCTATAAGAGAAAAAAAAACACACGTTACAAAAAGCTTTGATTATAAATGTTAGCTATAGGAAAAAGCCAGAGAAACAAGAGCATATTTTGAAAAAAAAACACAAACAATTCGATTATCGTTTTTTTGATTACATTTGCAATGATCAAACAAATTGCTTGTAGGTTTTTCATATAGAATAAATACTATGTGTTTCCTGTTTAGCAAAAAACAGACCATTAAAATGATATTTATGAAACCAAGGCTTAATTAAAGCAGCATTTTTTTGCAAATCTAGGATAATTGTTTTTTTAGGATGAATTATTTAGCTTTTATAAAGGATTATTTTTATTTTGTGATCACAAAAAAAATTAATATTTGGCATATCTTTTATTTTTAATTACCATAAATTGGTTCGAAAAAGATTTGAAAACCGGGATAGCCCTTACACAGGTAATTGGATGTGCGCGATCGACTTCATGGTCGATCCTACTTTTTGGCACTCGAATATTATAGGAATTTAAAGACATTTAAAACTCGTTAACATTTATTTTTTAAGCTTATTTAAGCTTTTTAAAAACCAAACTGGACCAATCGTCAAATTTGATAAAGCACTTACCAAAGTCGAAGAAATATTGACATCAAAAAATACCATAAATTCTTCCCCTAAACAATCAGACAAATCACAAAAAAGAGATTCCAATAAAGTTAAACATCAAAACCATCAAAATACGAATAACAAACAAAAACAAATGATAAAATAACACAATCATACAATAGTTTTTTTAGTTACTGTGACGACATAAAACTTCCCCCTCCTTTAAACTTCGCATCTGCGAAGCATGCCTCTTAAAAAATCATCCATTTTCTAATTGTACTAATAAAAGTCGCCATGTTTGTGCTCAATCACTTCAGCCTTTTACTTAAATCTTTTATCAGTTTTATTCTTTCTATTGTCATTCTTTAACAACACTTTATGGTTTATTTTGATCCTTTCAAGTCTTTGTTTGCGTTTTTTAAACTTACTTCTGTATACTTCACTGTGTTCCAATACCTTTTGGCGATTCTCTGCCTATAACGCATCATTTGGGGAAATTCCCACTCCTCTATGTGTCAAATGATTGTAGTTATCAACAACTTCTTTTAATGTTTGTTCATCAGATGCATTCATCTTTGTTAGTGCCATTCTTATTGCTCGGTTGGCTCCTTAATTTCGTCCATTACTTTGGTGGTAGTATATAACCGTAAATTTTTGTGTAACTCCAAAATCTAATGACCACTTTTTTAATCTACTATTTGAAAATTCCCGGCTGTTGTCACTTTTCAGTACCGTAAATTTGAATTTTTTGTAGGTGCTAGCGATAAAATCCACAATTTCACTTGCTTCTTTTAATTCTAAAAGGTTTGCATAGATCTTTCCACTAAAGTAGTCTATTGCCATTAAAATTAACCTTTTGTCATCCATATCCAACAAATCAATGCCTAATATATCACCAGAACCGTTCACTTCGATAAATATACAACTTTTCTCTGTGAATGGATCATTTTTTCTGCAAGTTGAGCATTTGCTTAAAATCTCCGTCAATTGTACTTGGTTTATCATCAATCCTTTATCCAATAACAATTTTAATATATTCATCAGTGATTATATTCCTTTTGTATTTTTAACACTTCCACAACCAAACTATCTAGTTTAATATCCTCTGTCAACCTCTGTGCTCCACTCAAAACATCCGAAACGATCATATTCTTCCCCTCCCTGTAAATAGGTTCGAACTAAAAACGTTCTAACCTTTAAAAACATCTTATTATTCTTGATGAACCGAACTCCAGCTTCTTTTTTAGTTCGATCATAGCTTTATGATCAGAAATCAATTATTATGTTCTACCAATGAGATAAAACTCGAACTTTTCTATTGCAAAGAGAGCAGTAAGAACAGACCTCTCTGTAATTGAATAATTCTGTTCACATTTTGTTAGGGATCTCGATGCGTATGCTACTGGAAAATCATTTTGGTATAGCACAGCGCCTACTCCTATCAAAGAAGCATCTGATTCCAAACAAATTCTCCCTTTGGGTATGGTATATGTAGTTCAAGTTTTTTATTCATCTCATTCTTTGCTTAATTAAAAGCATAATCTTCTATCTCCATCCAACAATATTTTACGTCTTCTTTTAGTAAATTAAAAAGTGGCTGTATTTTTCGGTGGTTCCTTTGATAAACATTCTGTCATGGTTTATCATTCCGATAAATCTTTGCAATTGTATACGCGTTTTTGTAATCTGATAGTCCAAAATCCCTTGCTTTCTATTCAGCTTTGGCACAACCTTGTTGAAACTGATATTGTAGCCCAAAAACGATATTCTCTCACTGCAATCGACATTTTTGTCAGCATTTTCCGTTAAACCATACTTTTTTTAGATTTTCTCTTACAAGCTTCACATTTTCATTATGATCTATGATTGTCTTTCCAAAAATTAAAATTTCATCAATATAAAAAAAGCATTTGCTGTTGATTAGATCCTTAAATATTATCGTCATTGCACGTTGAAAGATGGCTGGGCTATTTTTAAAGCCTTGTGGCATCATTCTGAACTGTATTAGACGTGTTCCAGAAAAGAAAGTCGTTTTTTCTTTGTCTTCTAATTTAATAGGAACATGGAAAAAACCATTTTTAAGATGAATTAGTAAAATCCTTCTGATCTCTTAAACCTGCGCTTATTTCATTAATTTCGGTAGACTAAACTCGTCTTGTTGTACTAGGTCATTCAACCTCCGAAAGTCTACACAAAATCTGAGCGCCCGTTAATCTTTCGTGTTAACACTACCGGATTAAACCACTTTGAAGTTGATTCTTCTTTTATGTTTCTATACTCGAGGTCTTTTAATAACACGGCAAAATCATCTTTATCTCAAATATTTCGAATTGGTCGAGTCCAGCTTACATTTTCACCTGGCTTTATAATTATTTCACACTGTGCTGATATCATTTTTCGATCTTTCGAGAACAATTTGTGTTTCATTTCCAATTATGATATCTTTACAGAAATCATTTTCTATTATTAAGAATTCATACATAATTTTTTTTCCGTTATAGGATATTGTTGCCTCTAGCATACGCGATACATTAATATCACGACCGTCTACTGCTTTAAACTTTTTTCTTCGTCTTTTCTGTTTCTTTTGCGAAAATAAAACTAACGCACCAGAACAAATAATTGAGCTTACGCTCCAGTATCGAAAATGGCCTTGTGCTTTGCATCATCGATTAAAATTTCTCTCCTGTCGAGACCTTCATCCGCATCAAACCTTTTTCCGATTCTTAAGATTTTTTCATTTTGACAATCCCTAAAATAATGACCAGTTTTTAACACCCGAAAACTTCTTTTTTTTCCTTCTCTTCTGATAAGCATCCTCTGTATGTTTTTTGCCATAATTGCTTTAAACCAGACTCCTTTGAATCGAATTAGTCTACTTTACTCTATCTATGAGTACATCATAATCTTCAACACACGCAAGAACTATAATCTTTAAGTGTATTGGCATTGTTATTGTCATAAGATACCTGAAAACTACTTTCGTATCTATATTCTGCATCTCTACAAAATCATTACATCTTATAAAAAAATTTCCCAAGTTTAATCTTTAAATTTCTTTATCTGGTTAATATTTCTTTCTAAACAATAATCAAAAACCTTTTTCTTAAAATCTGTCCAGGTTTCTGGTAATTCTCTATTTATACCAGATTCGTAGAACCACTCTTTTAGTCTTTCTGATCCTCTAAGTGCAACTTCTGTCATCTTTGAACGAGTTGTCTTGTTTTCAAAACCTTTTAGTTCTTCCAGCATGAAGAACTCGATTTTCAATGTTTTTTCCGTCATACCTCTAGTAAAAGTCAATTTACTATCGCTATAAAACCTACTTTCACTTTTCTTGTTCACTTTTGTATCAGTAAAATTTCCAGACTAAGATATTGATTCCACGTCATTTGATTGCTTATCATCAAGGTTGGATGGGCACGATCGACTTCTTGGTCGACCCGACTTTTTGGCACTAGAAATATTATAGGAATTTAAAGACATTTAAAACTCGTTAACATTTATTTATTAAGTTTATTTAAGTTTTTTTTTTATTAAATTGGACCAATCGTCACAATTTGATAAATTACTTATCAAAGTCATAGAAATGTTGACATCAACAAATACCAATAATTCTTCTTCTAAAAAAATCAGACAAATCAAATAAATGCGATTCCAAAAATTTCAAACATCAAAACCGCCAAAACCCGAATAACAAAATAAAACAAATGATAAAATACCCCAATCACGAAATGGTTATTTTAGTTACTGTGGCGACATACAACTCAGGTATTTCAATCTCCGACAGGAATATTATTGTTTTTATTATCGAAACTATGTTAGTGTAAATTAAATGAAGAAATAAACCATATCTTGATAATACGCTATCACGTCAACAAATGCTGTTTTCTGCTATTGATGTTTTTTGGACATCCTTTTTCTTTTTTTTTGTATTTTATAACAGTTTCAATTTTCTAAAATGTCAATCTTTTTATTTGTAATTTACGGTTTTTATATTTTCAGAACATTTTAAATTTTATTTAACTATTTTTTATAAAAGGTGATCGATTGGATCACAACATAATTCAAATAAACATTATTGTGAATGGAAATGTGTATATTCACACTTAAAAAAGATCAAAGGCAGTTATGCAAAATATCCTCTTACTGAAAAGGTAGAATTGTGCATAAGCGGATAAAAAATGTTTATTATAGTTATTTTAATAGAACTCAAAAGATAACTCATAAAAAAAAGAAACGAAGAGAAGAACTGTAACCTAAATATAAAATTAAACAAAGAAATAACAAGAAAATTATAATAAACTCCATTTATACACTTCTTTTTACTTTTTATTTTGTACCTTTCACTTCACTTACATTCCTCTATGAAGAAATCCACGTCCCGCCGTTTGGTGGAAAGGTTCTTGCCAAAAAAATCCAGAAAATTATATTTATAGCAAAAAATTTAATTAAATTTGCTTGATTTTTCTAAAATATTTTTCAGATTTTAACTTTAGGCATCTAATATTATTTTAAATTAAACAATTATTTACACCTTCGAGCACTTAAATTAAAGAAATTTTTTTTATTTCTATAAAATTAAAATGTAATTTTAAATTTACCAAATAAAATAGTATAATATTTATGAGAATCTAAAATGGTTTAGAGTATGTATTCAATAAACAAAAAAACAACGGAATAGTCAATAAAACGTAAGCTATAAGTTAGTAAATATTTTTATCTTTTGATTATTTTAAATAGCGCCTATTTCATTTAATTTTTAAATAACTGTAAATACTATATGCGGTTAACAGTTAAATTCTAGTGTTCAAAAATCATTTAAGTTAATTTTAAAAATTTAATATAATATTAACCTTGAGAGTTTAATTTTTAAGTTTTTATGAACAATTTATTTTTTTAAAAAATAATCTTTATTGATTTTGATTTTTTAAAATTTGAAAATATTTTTTTGATATTAACCAATAGTATTTTTAAAATATCATCAATTTGCCAATAAACCGATTAATTTGAATATTCTATTGATAAAAAGAAAGAAATTAAACTCGCTAGGCTGCTATTATATAAACAAACTTTTAAAAGATTATTCTTTTTTAAATTACAACACTTGTTTAAAATTCTTATTTTGTAACAAAAAATGTTTCAAACTTAGTTACCAAATTACCAAAAAGGCAGTGAACTTGTGAAACACATCCTAGAAAATTAAAAATTTCAAAAAATTGTAATGCTCGATGAAAGAACAAACGTGACAGAAAATGCAAATGAGATAAGAGAAAAATTGGTGTTAACTGAAAGAGAAATTTTGATAGAGGAAAATAATTATTTGCGAGAAGAAAATGACCTTTTAATGGATAGAATAAGCATATTAGAGAGTTCGATTGCAAGTTTGATTATGCAAATGCAGTCTAATCAGATGGCAGAGCTATTTATGTTAGAAAAAAATCTATTCAAAATAGAATTAGAAATGCTGAAAGCGAAAAAACCATTTAGAGAAATACATTAAAAGATATTTGACGAGCAAATATTTATAGTCACAACCGAAATATTTAAAGCATATTAGGAATTTTTTATATTATAATAATTTAGATTTTGATATTTATATTAATCACATGTTTTAAGTAAGAATTTTATTTTTTTATGATTATTGGGTTCTGCTTTATTTGATAATATTGACACCTTTTAATATTAGAAATCTTTTAGTTTGTGCCACTTATGCAATTCTTAGTTGATTTTTTAAAAATATATGTTTATAAATGTGGTTTGATACGGAAATTATAAAAATGCACCAAATTTTCAAAAATATCTTTCAATCTCTAAACAATTTTTCGCTGGTATATTTTTGTAAGTGATCAGATTTTTTATTTTTAGAAACGCCTTAAAAATGCCTTATTTTCCAAAAATTTTGGTTGAAGAATATCTTTTAGCAAAATTTGTGATTGCGTTTTTGAAAAAAAATTATTTTTCGCTGCAGCAATGAAATATGAACAAAATATTATTTATTTTAATTAAATTTTTGAATATTTTTTGTTTAAAATGGTCTTCATTTTCATATTAACATGCTTGGGCAGGGATTAATTATTTTGAAGCAAGGATTTAAAAAATAGCGGTATAAACATGTTGCCTTGTAATAATATCATTAAAAAAAAATAATTTCAGATAGAAAAAGTCTGAATTTTTTTATTAACATCTAATATCAAAACTATTTATTATAGTGATGAAATAAGAAAATCATCGTGAACTCTTTTTTTCATAATTTTCTAATTTTGAATGTTTAATATGTAGGTAAATAAATTTTTGAATATTCAGTATTCATTATGAAGAGTGTGAAGAAATTGTCCACATTTGGATTTATTGATAATAAACCAAGCATGTAAAGATAACAAATTTATCGGAAATGATTCCGATTGGTGTTCCAATGCATATTATAATTAAAAAACAACAAAAAAAATTAGAAAAAGATCCCCTTCGAAAAAAAACATGTCATCTTCAGCGCAAAAAACAGTCAGAACTAGTAAATTAATCAAAAACACCGTATTATATTTTTTAATTATTCTGTATGCTACGTATATTTATCTGTTAAAAGATCTTTTGGGAGATTTTTTTGACAACAGGCATTTAGGATTTTTACGAGAGCAAATAGACAAAGAGCTACAAAAAGCAGACAGCGATAAGGTATATTTAAGCAAAATTCGCACTTTAATAGTGTACTATGATTATTTTAAACAACGTGATATTTATAAATTAATGATGGAGAAAAACAACGAGCTTGTCGAAAGTTTGTTGAAAAAATTAAATAATCTAGTCGAAATTCCTATTCGAAGAATGTATACGAATGAATTTCAATTTGGGATATTTTTGCCTTTCTTGTTACCTGTTTTATACATTTTAATAAAGGTTTTGAAGTATTTTATTGAGTGCAGAAAGGCTTGTCGAACGAAGAAAAAAATCTGAAATAAATGAAAAATGTAAAAACGATTTGATTTTTAGGTTTTCGATTCATGACTAGTGTTTATTTTACTTTTATGTTTTATGAAAAAATACGGTTTTACAAGATATTTTTAGCAACTATTTGAGAATTAAATTGCATTTATTATCAAATAAAAATTATATTTAGTTTTCAAATAAAAAAATACAAGAAAAAAAATACTTTTTAAAACAATGTATACGACAACACTAAAAGCACATTACATATTTGTAAAAAACACCCAAATTTAATATTTGATATCTAGTGTAAGCTTTATCAAGAAATATAATTCAACAATATTTCCAAAAATATTTGCAATCTATTTTTCTTTGAATTAAACTACAATGTCTATTCTTTGCAATGATTATAGACGCACAAACTCTGATCATTAATTCTAATAACCTTATCAAACATTCGCAAAAGACTCATATTATGAACAGTCATTATAACTATTTTATCTTTTTTACTCAAAATAGTTTTTATAACTGCTAATTCGGCGTTTTTATCTAAATTAGAAGTAGGCTCATCTAAAAGAATAACAGGCTTGTTTTGCCACAAAGTTCGAGCCAAAATAATTTTTTGCCTTTCACCACCACTTAGATAACATCCATTCGCTCCAACATTCTCTAAAATTCCATCTTTTTTGCTATCAAGAGTTTTAGATAGGGATATTTCATTACACAAACACACTAATTCATTTTTGATGCTTTCCAAACTTTTATCTTTTTGCATATTACTTCCATATAAAATATTATACATAATCGTGCTGTCAAACAGCGTAATATTCTGCGATCCATATGTAAATATGTTTTTGTATTCACTATTTGTTGTATCAACCTGTTGCTGGTTGATTTTAATTTCACCTTTATATCTATTTAAACCAGCGATTAAACGAATAAACGTGGATTTACCTGTTCCGTTTTTTCCAATAACTGCAATTTTTTCACCCTTTTTAATTTCGATATTGATATTCTTTAGAATTTGTTTTTTATTCTGCCATAAATTGATATTTTTGAGTTCAAGTGTATCTATTTCGCAATTTAAATTGCATGACACTGCTTTCACAGGTAAGAATGGCAATAATTTTGTACTATCTCTGTTTTCCGCTATAGATTGTTTGTTTTCATCGTAAGGAATTTCAATTTCTACGTGGTCTAGTTTTTCAAATATTTTAGAATTAAAGGAATCAATATTTTTTAAATTAGAATTTTTTGATTTTTCATCATTTAAAATTGTCACAGCGGTATCCTTATTTTTCGCACATTCAATTTTACTGTTTGACTTTTGATAAAAATTGTCTGTCAAATTTTCTCTTACATTATTATTGTTTCGTAATGATAAAGTGTTTTTAAAGGTTGTAGAAGTCAATTTATTCTCTTCTTTTTTTAATATATATACGTTTTCTTCTTTAATATCTTTAGATATCGCTAAATTCATTGGATAACTTTTTTGCTTTTGCAAATATATATCTTGCATTTCCACTAAAAATTTTACGTCTTTGTTTTTCGATATATTTTGTAATTTATCTGTTTCATCGGTGTTCATAATAACAACGTTAGATTTCACTGATGCATAGTTATGTTTCTCGTTCAAATTGGAACTGCACAATTTTTCGTTTTTTTGTGAAACCGGCAACTTCGCTAAAATATTTTCTTTTTGAGAAGTAATTTCTGTTTTATTGTTTTGACACAAAAATGGTTGAGAATTAATCAAAATATTCTGATCTGTCTCGGATAAATCAAAAACTATATCCGATGATTCTCCAGAATGTATCTCGTTATTTAAATCCTTCATATCCAGAAGTGTGATGTTGCTGCATTTGAGACATTCTGGTGGATTGCTTGCACTCCAAATGCTGATATTTTCCGTTTCATTTCCTAAATTTATTTGTTCGGCACTATAATTCTCAAGCCTTTCAAGCATACTAATACACATCAAAGAATTTTTAATATCACTGTATATATGTGACATTTTGTGTGAATTTTTCTGCAATTTATCAAAAGCTGTTTTGAAAATTGTCAAATTTAAGATCAATTCGGCACCAGAATTTTTATTGATAATCATCAGAAAAGAAAAAGATTTAAGAGCAACAAAAAATAATTTGTTCAACCAGTTCATTATTTTATCAATCATTAAATATTTATTGTAAGCTTTCTCGTATTTTCGCATGACTTCTGCATATTTTTTAGATTCAAATTCGTTCATTTCATTGACTTTGATACATTCAATGTTTATAAAGATTTCATTCATTGCATTCTGGCACAACCCGCGCATTTCATAAGCAATCTCCTTATATTTTAATTTGTAATGTACTGTCTTTCCAATGATGAATATCGAAATGCCATATGGAATAAGCACAATCAATAAGATGGCCAAACTTGTTTCATTCAATATGTGTATTGATATACATACCAAACTGACAATAACGGAAACTAAACTTAAGACTAAGCCGCAAATTAGTTTTGAAAATCCGTGGCTTCCCAATTCAATTGCATTTTGAATATTTGCATTGTTTGAACTGTCGTGTCCATATTTTAAATCTAAAACATTCTTTAAGGCTTTCTCACTTGTTCTTCTTATAAACTTGTTGCAATACGACATGAAAATGTACTTGTAAAACTCATCAAAAGGCGTGGAAATCATTTCAAGAATAAATATCCTGAGACATGCTTCTATCTGCTCACTTCGCTTTGATAAATTTAAAAATCCATTTTCTATGTTTTTCAATTTTATTTCTAGAATTTGCAAAAATATTATTATCAAAATTACACAACAAAATATTATCCGAAACTTTGTGTCATCCCTCAGTGTTATTTTTAAAAGTTTGAAGCATTCTTTAAATGCACTGCGCTCTTTTTTATCTCTCCTGGCGCTTCTTTCCATATTTAAAGGACACTTCTAACGTATTTTATTATTTAAACGTTATAACTGACTTTGCATTTTTTATCAATCGGTTGGAAAAGTTATCGATTGAAAGGAATTTTTGAAAAAAAATGTCAAAAAGTCTTAGATAAATAAAAAAAATCCAATAAAAACATATAAAACAAGGTTTTGTACGGTAATCTATTGTTATTCTATTGGAATTCTCAAATTCACAAAAAAATTTCTGAAAAAAAAATATTAATTTAATATTATCATTGATTAGTTATTAGATATTCTTTCGAAAAGAATCTATAGAAATACTATCTTGATTTGTTTTGACATGAATAAAATATGAGAGGTGTCATATATCTAATTCCTTGATTTAAAAATTCTAAAATTTTATTCTGTCATCACGCAAAAAAAAAAGGAAACAGTTAAGCATGCAATGAAAAAATAAAAAAAAAAATAATTTCTCATGCGAATTTTCAAACAGAAGCGATGTTTTTGTTTGATTCGTGTCAATGCTAGATTAGTATATTTTATATTAGAAATAAGAAATTGATATCAACGAATCACAAGCTAGAACAAATGCTTTGATTTACTATTAAAGTTTATTGAAAGATCTAATACATACCGTTATTATTTTTATATTCAACTTCCATAAATATGAAACTATAAATTTCAATAAAACAAACCAAATTAAAAACAAATAACGTTGATATTTAAATGAAATAGAAACATAAGCGAAGATAAAACATTGAATAGCGATAAAAAATTTTAATTCATATTTATTAATGTTGTTTAACAACATAATTGAAATTTAGACGTTTCTTATAACCATTTAAATGTTCAATATTTATAAATGATCATTATTTTAAAAACCAATTATGATTGTTTTTTGTTCGGATGCTTGAAATGTTTTTAAATTCGTTTTTTTAATAGTAATTCCACAAGATAAATATTTATTTGATTGAAGCATTATATTATTAAAAATAAGTTCGGTTATTGTATAAGTTATTTGTAAATTTCATTCAAGCTAATTAAATGCAACAAAACAATATTTCCCCGATATTTAAAATCTATATTTTTAAGCATTTCTCGTTTTTTTTTGATTTAGACTCAGATAACTAACTAAATCACAAATTTTTATCATTATATTTCACAAGACAATTAATTAGATTGTCTTGTATTTCTATATAACCAAGTAAATTTTCTTTTTTATAATATAAAAAAGATTATTTTGTAAAAATCATCATATGAAATTTTATTATAAACTATATTTAAATATAAATTTTTTTATGGTTAATCCTCTATTTTCAAAAAAATTTTGATAAGTTTAGTAGTTTATTATAACAACAAACTGAATTGTTGTTTTTGCAACTAAATATATGGTCTTTTTGTAGGTAAGTTAGGATACGAATTAATATTCTGATATAATGGTAATTTTTTAACGCAATAGTACCATCATTATATGGTAATTTTTATTGTTCAATATGTAATATTCTATGCTCAACCCTTTTTTTATGCAACGAATTGCATATTTTTTTGATTTTAATATCAGGTATGTGCTTTAAAAATCTACATTCAATATTAATTGTAGTGAAAATTTTGCTTTTTTATATAGATTCAATTTTTTTGAAAACCTTCAAATATATCGATCAAAAAAAGTTTAAAAACAATATAAAACTGCAATAAAATATTAAGAATGAAAATATAGTTATGTTTTAAATAACCGAGTAAAAATTCCAGTGTTATTTTCTTAAAAAGGTTACATACTTTTTTAATATTCATTACTAATTGGATATTTGATGTAAACAGAATATCTTGTTGTTAATAAGATCTTTAAAAGCTTTTCATCTCTGATTCTTGTCCACTATTATACACGTGTTTGCTTGATACTTTTTTATATTCTTTTTTGTTTATTGAATTAAACAACTCAAATAACTTGAATAAATTATTTGTCAAAAGAAAAATATATTAAATCGAAACATTACAACAACATAGAATAAATATTACAAAAATTTAATTTTTCGAAACTCATATGATAACTACCAATCATAAATTGGCTATGAATTATTTCAAATTTTCAATAAATAATTAGTATATTTTTATCAAACTTATTTCGTATATTCAATTTCTAAACATGCTGATTACACAAAAAAACATTTTTTTTCTACAACAAATATCAAAATTTAGTAAACAATTTATATATTTTGAATGTAAATAATTAAATATATATACAATTTATGCTGTAAAAATACGCATTTTATAAAACGGCTTTAATACAACCTTTGTAATTCAAACAATTTTTACAACTTTCGTGATATTCAAGATAAAGATTAAAAATAAAAAGTTTAAATAAAATATTTGTGTTTCTATCTTTCAAAGTGCTTTATCATCATAAAAAAATTAAATATAAATACAAAAAAAAATCATTAATGTAATGATTAATTACATATATAACAATATATTCACAATTATTCACTTTTTATCTCTTTAAATGCCGTGTTTTATTGGTCAAAATTATTTCTCGACTATGAAGATAATTATAACGAGACTGTTGAAAAAAAATTTGCTCATAATCAACAAATGTAATATATTTTGTATAAAAAAACACTAATTCATGGAATAATAAAATTAACAAAAATACGTGCTAATAGGAATTCATCTGGCTTATGCATAAAGTCAATGGTACTTATATTACTAATAAATACATTCAGATGTCAAACGGCAAGTAGATTATATCTGCTTTCCTATATAAAAAAAATATGACCGTAAGACTAAAATGTATAATGCGATAGAAAAATTCTATATGCGCTAATCAATTTTAAGTTATTAAAATTATGTTATTGCTGTATACTACAGCATGTTTCTCTGGGACACCAACTAATGGTTGTCATAGTTTTATGAAAGAAAGACTACTTTCAGCTGAGAGGAATACTTTATTCAGAGTGCAGGTTTTATCATAAACTACAAATAGACCTTTACCGCTATCCCATTGTGGAAACAACATTTGTGATGAGGAATTCGACACAAATTCTACTATTAAAAAGCCTTTTCTATTTCCCATCACAACAAATTCTTTTTACCTCATAAAGTCACAGATCTTCTCACCTTTAAGCTATAAAAGGAGAAGTTGTTCTCGATCATACTGAGACAACAGATCTTTGAAAGGTCACAAGAGTGGAGCGTAAGGACAAGCTGAACAACCAATCCGGCACTAGGTACACATCTTTAGTAAAAAAAACAAATTATTCCATTTATAAAATTTTTTACCGAGTCTTCCTGGAAGCCTGGAGACTTCGGCACTCATGCAACACATATTAAATTGCAAAATAAAAAGACGCTATGCACCCCGACAATCATTTTAAGGAAGCTCTTCAATAGGCTCAACAAATAAATCAATATCCTTATTCAAAAACTATCATCATTCATTGAAATCACCCACATAATAACGCAATTTTCCCCAGCTTTTAGTTCATTCATGTGAATTTTAGCATTTATTTATCATGTATTCTGTTAGTTAGCAACTCATATGAGCTGGTTATAAGATCTCTATAAAATGGATTGTTGTAAGTGTGACACATTTAAGATATAATTAGTGATGCAAAAACCCAAAGATAATAAATAATCGTAATTATACATATTTTTTTATAAAAGTATTTTAACTTTATATTGTTTTATGTTATCAAAACAGCCTAATCAATAACTAAACATATCGTCATTTTTTGACTTTATTCTAACAACAGAGATATAGTAATTGTTTTATTGGATAGCAAACTTAGTTGGAAAAGCGAGGTCTACTCCAAAGCCATCTTGGCTTATTCTGAAAATCAATAAATGTAACGTTAATGAAAGAAAATGAAAACAAAGTGGAAAATTTTTTACAGAAGCCAAAAAACAATTAGTTTATATTGTAACGTCAATTGCAATTATAATCAATGAATATAAAAATAGAATTTGTGTTTTCACAAATAAACAAACTTATTTAAGGTTCATTTTTTATTCTCTTTATACTCCTCAAATCTTACTAATTTGCAACCTTTATATGGGTTGTTTTGAGAGATTTTCAATATGTCGTTGTTGGCTGGAGTACGATTAGAATCTTGAAAAAATGAAGATAAAATTAAAGATTGTTTTTTATGCATATTGTTTACAAAATAATTTCTTTATATAATTTCTTTTTGGTTTTTTAAAACAATCATCAATCACCAATCATTAGTCATCAAAATCAATATTTTAAAACCACTTAATTTCCAGTAAACCATCTTAAATCATTTTATGTCAATTATCGTAAAAATAAATAATTTACATTGGTAATGATTAAATTAACCTATGACAATTTGTTATTCCAAATTTTTAACAATTTTCGACAAGATTAATTTGTCGAATATAATTTTTATATTTCCACAAATTAATGACGTGATTTCTATAAATAAACATTAAAATTTCCCTAAATATATAGAATTTTAATATAATAATGTTCACTAAATTCTTTATGCTCTTTAATATTCAACAGTCGTAAATAAAAATATTTTTTCTATAATATACTATCACAGTTTTAATCTCTTTAATTTTAGTTTCTATATCATTTCATTATAAAATAAATATTAAAATCAAATTATACAAAAATTTTTAATTAATTATTTTTTTTTAATTACAAATTTCATGGCCACGTTGTTCGGTGTACATATAATTAATTTAAAAATATAAAAAAAAATATTTCCAAATAAAATGTCTTCAGAGTTAAGATACAGTAAAAAAAATTAAAAAAATTACAATATTTCGGTATATACCTAAAACATAAAGAACAACAATCATATAAACTTCATGACCTTAAATATAAAATACTAAATATTCTATTTGGAATTTTTCTCTAATAATAAACAGTAAAAACAACTAGTGCTTTCATTATATACAATGCATTTTTTTTTATTCAAAAGCATGTTTGTTTAATTTGAAAAGAAATTTAAAAGAATTTTTATGGATCAGATCAGAGCAATTAAACTCAAATTAACCGTTAAATATATATTATTATTTTTTATATATAAGTAAAAGATTTATAAATGTAAAAAATGT
The DNA here is from genome assembly GCA_000230595.3 of Edhazardia aedis USNM 41457. Taxonomy (NCBI): domain Eukaryota; kingdom Fungi; phylum Microsporidia; family Culicosporidae; genus Edhazardia; species Edhazardia aedis. Next base: position 36,769 of record AFBI03000130.1, on the reverse strand, counting down.
TTTGACATTAAAAATTTGCAATTCTTATAAAATTATACCGTAAAAGCAATTTAATACAATTTTTTCCATAAAAAAGAATTCAAATTCTTCTCACTAAATATAAATTTTTGAAATATTTTTACCATATACGCAAAATAAAGCAATAGTATTTGAAAATTTAGATTACCTTCTCTAAGTTTCGATAATATTTTATTCATAGTATTTTTATAAAAACAAATACGCAGTAAGAAAATATAAAAATTTCTTGTTTAAATGTTTAGGAAGTGTATATTGTTCAAAAAAGATTTTTTTTTATATTCTTATGATACATAAAATAGTGTTCCTTATTTATTCAATTGTATTTAGAATTATCATTTTGCGTATTATAAATTTTTAAAATATAATTTAAATTTGTATTCATAGAATCTATAGTTTTCCGATTTTCTAAAATATAATTTTTGATATAACAGAAATCAAAAAACTAAAAAACACATTAATTGTTTTTTTTTGAAATAAACAATCAAATTTCAAATATTTAATGCTCAAAAAATAGTCTAAACGGTTTTACCGTTAAATTTTGTATTCTCTCACATAGAATGCAGTCAATATTGTAAGTAATGTCAATATGTCACCAAATTAAAATTTTTTTTCGTCAAGAACAAGCCAAATCTAGAATTTTTGTTTTCTTTCCTATGTAAAAATATACTCAAACCTAATTTTCATTTCAAGAAGTTACAAATGTGATATTTTATTGTTCTATATGAATTCAGCATCTAACTAGATTTTTTAATTCTCTTCTAAATTCAATTTTAATGTAAATATAAATTTTGGATAGTAAATTGTAAAAATACCATATTTCTTTCATGTTTATTTATAATATTTACAAATATTAAATAATATTCAAATTTGTGATTTTTTGTATTCACTGTAAAAAATATATTCGACAATATTATCACGTCAATCATTTTGAAATTTAGAGTAACACTTTTATACCTGTCAATTTTATCTTGATAATTTCGATAGCGATTTGAATAAATTTGACATGTATGATTTTATAAATCAAGTGAAAACTTTAATTTAGTTATTATAGATTTTTTCGTTAATTTTAATAAAATAATGGTAAATATATAATGTTAGGAATATTCGATGGCTGATGAAAGAGTTATAGCAAAATTTTTTATAACTATTTATTTTAATAGAAAACTAGGTCAAAAAAACAATTTTTTTATTTAGTTTAAATTTAAAAAATCTTAGTATATTAAAAAAATTACTGTTATTTATAATAAAATTGAAACTTCTTCTGCATATATTTTTCTGTAATTTTATTTTAAATTTTTGCCTCCTATATAAATTAAAAACTTTATTATATAATATATGTTATTTTCTACCTAAATCTTTTAGTGTATTTCTTAATTTTTTTTTCGTTTCGTGTGCTTTTATTGTAAATAGGCAATTATATTAACATATTTTTTCTTTTACTCTTTTATAGGAAACTAATTTTGCATTGCTTAAAACAAAAGAAGCTGTTTAAAAACAGCAATATCTTCCTTCCAAGAGTAATTCAACACAATTGTTTTTCATTAATTTACCGTAATTAATGGATAGACATAATTTTTATTGAAAAATATTAATCCAATAACATTTTATAACAAACATTTTATAGAGCTTTTGTGTATATACACATTGATTTAATTACACATGAAAATACCAAATAACTTGTATTATGAAAATATTTTAGAAAAAATATTTTATAAACTGTGGAAGATTGAGACGATCACAAACCAAAAAAACTCAAATGTAAACATTGTGATTATTTGATTTATGGTAGAATTTGCGATCTAACATACAAATACAAGGATAATCTTAATAAATGATATCTAACAAGTGAAAAAGCAAAAGACACCGAACCTTTTACAAAAAAAAACAGAAAGAAGAAGACTTGGAAAATAAAAAGGGAAAAAATAATAAAACAAAAAGAAATATAATAAAAGAAAGAAATAAAATAAAAATAAAACTTTAATTTATTTTTTGTTCACCAAATCTATTTATAAAATTAATGCATTCTAATTAATTATCATGTTTTACCAACTACATTATACAGATACCTTTCCACAGGAAAAGTCAGCGACTCGCCGTCAGCTAACTTAATCCACATAAACTAGATAAGGTTATAATTTATTTGTACCGTTGAATTTTTATATTAGAACATTAAAGAGGTAATTGTTATACAAAATAACAATGTGTATAAATTTCTAATAATAGTAAAAGAATAATATTAAAAGAGCATTATATTACCATCATAATTCAGAAAATTTTTCATAACTAAATCATCCAGTTTTTAGCAACTTTCTTTGTATAAAATACTATCTTCTTTAACAAAATATACACATATAATATCTAAAAGATTAAAAATTTTGAATATCTTTTTTGATGGTATTTTATAAAAAATTAATCTATTTATGATTTCTGATTCTTCATGAATATAATTAACCCAAAAAGGCGAAAAAATATAAAGAATAATAATCTTTAAAATTTAAAGCGTTCTTTTTTTCAAAACATTATGTAATTTTTCTTTCTTTTATTTGCCGAATATATGGCTTAAGAAAAATATTTTTCGTTGTTTTTCACTCTTATATGTTTATGTTTGTATTGTGTTGTACACTCTGATAATATCGCTTGTTTTTTTAAATTTTCTTCCTACTAATTTATAATTTTTCATGAGCATCAGAGAGATAACAGCATGTCATTTTTATCTTTATATATAATGATTTGATTAATACACTTTTTTATGTTTTTAAATTATTATTTGTGACATTTTTCAATTGATAATGACTATAATAAGCATAAACATAAAAAAATTATAGTTCAATTAACTGATTAATTTTTTCAATTTGCTAAGCATAAACTTGATGTTTTTTCTAAATTTTTCATCATAAAGAAAATAAATTTTATTAAAATTTTAATTCCTTCCAATTCAACAAATTGTCTTTTGAGTGAAAAAAGTGAAAACCTTGAAAAAAGGTATGTTAAATTTTATATAAACATCGTTTGAAACCATAATTGCAATAAAAACTATGAATCTTTTAATATACTGAAATACGGGTTTGTATAAATTAATAAAATGTTTTTTTTTGTTAAATAATGAATATTTCTGGTTCCTAATCTGTGTTGTTCTCTTAATCTTACTGTTTAATCGCTTCTAAATGTATTTTTAAAATCCAAATGATAATTTCATGCCACGATTTAAATGCACTAAATACATCAATTTAATTTTATTGCTATAGAACAAAAATTCAAAAGAATCAATAAATCTTGATGCAGTTAAAGCAATTCAATAGAACCTGAAAATATATACCACGATGTACCGCCTTCTAAATTAACCTCATAATTTACCCTCGATGACTTTTTTATATACAAATTTTTCACAAAAAGAGGATGCACTGAAAGATGAATCAAAAAGATAACAAAGAAATTCTAAAGATGTATCTTGCTGCATAAACACAGATAATTAAACATTATAATCGAATTGACAATACTTCCATAACATATTCTAATTATTGAACATTGTTGTGCCACCCAAACTGATCACCTGTGGTTAAAGCACATTTATTTATAAATGCGATGCAAAACATTTTAAATCACTTGAAAAATGAATATCAACTGTTCTGGTAAAAAAAACAACAATAAATCACAAGACTTTTTTTCGTGTGACTTATTAAGGAGTGTTCTTACAACTTTGATTTTTTTTGTTTATTTAGAAAATGAAAACAAATAATATTTTTCGATTGCTTATTTACATAATACTTTGTTCTAATTAAAAAACTCGGCACGCTTGATATAATAATAATATTTATTAAACCCATTGAAAAAAAAATTTTAATTTTTTTATGTATGCTAAACACTACTAAAATCAGAATGTGAAACAAAACAAATAAAACACAAAAGAATGTATTCGATCAAATATATCTGATTCTAAATAACAAAATTGTTTTTTTAGATGTATTTTAAGTATCAAAGTAACAATGAATCATTGAAACTGTTTTGTAAACTATTTAAGAATCTTTAATCGGAAACTTTTTTTTATCATTATTCTAATTTAAATCAAATGTTTTTTCAAAAATTAAACAGATTAGAATATTTTATATTTATTAAGTATCCGATTTTTACACATATCAATCGTCTGTAAATTTATTTTAATAATTTAAACTTTTTTAAAAATTAAAATTATAAAAAATCGCAAAAAATATTTTGCACTTACTTTTCGTAACAATTTTCTCTAATATTTTTTGTAATACCTTATTGAAAAGTTTATCGATATATTAGATTTTAAAAAGTTCAAAAAAGTAGATTTTAAGAAATAAATTATACCTTTTTTATAGAAATTATATATTTTTTGTAATTTATCTGTCATTTTTTAAGAAAAAAATAAAATAAAATATTTTGAAAATTGTAAAAGACTTGCACATGTTCAATCAATCGATTGTTTTATTGTGTTTATTAAGTTTTTTACCAAGTAAAAACTGAATTTCGTATACAATTATATAGTATGAGTTTCTTTTTGACGTTAAGTAATGCACTATTTTAGAAATTTGAAAATTTACTACTGTACAAATCGGTTAAGTTGTAATTGTTACGTTTCTTTATTTGAAAATATCGATATAAAACGCCAGTAAAACTAAGGTATTTTACTAAATACATAATACATTACTGCAAAATCTATTTATATATGATTTACCGCTTTTAAAAACCAAATTTATCCAATTTTTGTAACATATGCGAAAATTTTAAACAACTTTACAATCTTGTCAATATTTTTTATAATATATATTGCTAAAAATCAATTTTATTGGTACTAATCCTTTTTTTGTAATAATAAAATTCTTTAGATATATTCGCAGATCTATTATTTATAGTTTCTAAATGATATAAGTACATGCGCATCCGGAAATTCCACTAAAGGGGAAAGTGGAGCAAATAGGGCGAGTTCACCGGTCCTAAACCTATCATACAACGGATATGAGAAATCATAAACATGAAAATTACAATTCGTAAAGAATAGTTTGGCATCGTAAAAAATATTTAATGGATTTTCTGTTTTTATTTTTAAATACTTTTTTATTCATCTTTATCCTATAATAACTGTATTGTATAGGGTTCGATATAAAGGTTAAAAACCGACCATTTAATAAAAATCAAGTGTGTATACAGTTGATATTCCTTTATTAGAATAAATTGTTTAAATGATATACTTTATTTTTTAAAATGAAATTCTGAATGCTCCACAACAATAAGAGAAACATAAGGTGCCAGAAGCATGCAATAATGCAAATATTTTGTTAAAGGGTAAATTTTATATTTGTAAAATTCGTTATTTAGGTTTTTTTATGATATTTTGTTTGTTTATCACTAAATCATATTCATTTTTGACCGCCAACAAATATACTGTTGAGCTATAAAAACATAACAAAAAAATGAAAATGTGTCACATAAAATATTTCTTTTTTACTGAAGATATAAAAACTAGAAATATTTATGGTACAACATCCACTTTCAAGTTTTTTCGTATCAAAATGCTAAATATCAATGTCAAAAAATTGAATTAATTATAATTTAAATATTTATTTTGATATTTTTCAAGCTATATATCTATTCTAGTGCATATACAGAATAGTTAAATGAAAAATGAAAACTACTTTGAAAATTACACAGTTACAATTATACAGGAAAAAGTCTGGGATCCTGCTTTCAGCAGTATTTATTTGCAAACGCAATTTTCATGACAGAGGCTACGAATTTTTAATCGCAATTATAAAGAACAAAATTTCTGAAAACAACAGAATTTTCAATAGAATATCATGCAGTTGCATAAATTCTTGATTTGTTTTTTCATTATAAAAATCGACAAATTATTGCCAAATCTTATTTGTATAAAAAATCTACATCTTTCTTATACAAATTTCATAAAATTATTTTATAGTTTATACAAAAACCAGAGGATTTAGATGAAATCGAATGTAATAAAAATTTTTTTACAGAAACTAGCCGAATTTGATTAAGGTTTTCAACAATTCTATTATTTAAGATTTTTATGAAAATTTATAAAATTAAAAATATCATTTATAAGCACATAATTGTTTTAATTTGTATTATCAACCATATAAAGGCTTGTTTAAAAAGTAAAATTCCTGTGTTTTTGAAATTTTCACCAAAAAACATACTATTTTGCATAAAAAATATTTTTTATTTATATAGTGAATAAATTATAGTATCAAAACAAATGAATTTATTTGACTTATAACTATTTTTTCAAAAATTATTTATACAAATAAAATGTAAATTTATTTTTTTATCACATTTCTGGAAGAATTTAAAGCAAAAGGCTTGAAATGTTGTTTATGCAAGAGATATTTCATAGTTGATAATAAAAAGGAAGAAAAAAGCGGAAACGCAAGCCTGTAAACATCTGGAAATATACGTAATCTAAAATTTCAATAATATTAAAAATTAAAATTTTAAATCTGAAACTGAATTATTCGATGGGGACCCACTGGTTTGGCTTAAGAATAAATTATAAAGCGATAAAAAACAGGTTGGTTGTGGGAATTACTTTCATTTATAAGGTGGAGGTCTTTAGTGATAGGTTTATGCCTGCCAGTCACACCTTCGTACTGCTTCCAACACCTGATCGCTTCTTTATCTCTGCTCCCGTTCTTCTCTCTTTGCCTGAAGCAATTCACAATCTTTAAACAGGCAAGCAGAAGGTAAATTCAGGTGGGAATCAGTAATTTTGTAGGTATTTTACTTGGGATTGGTGGGAGCAATAATTATGTTTAAATCAGCATCAAGTGTATCCATTAATGTGTTTACGACAGAAAAATTCTGTGATTTTTAATTGTTTATATTTCTGATTACATTATACTAAATTAAGTAGAGATTACTGCTAAACCAGATGACATGATCACACAAACTGCATCTAGAAACATGAATACGATATTTTTATACCTCATGAATATTCAATTATTTTTGAAATAACGCATAAAAAATCATAATTTTCCCTAATTTACGAATCAATTGATTAAAAAAATATTTTTAAATGTAAATTTGATATTAATATGCATCGACAAATACTCTAGCAATTTGACATATCCAAAAAATTAACTACTGTAAAAGTTAGGCAATAATTTTTTTCGAATCATTAGTGATATAAACTTGTTAAAAATGTCAATCAAAATTACGAAAACGTAGTTTTTTACTGGATTTTTTAACATATATTATTTGGTGCACTGAAATGTAATTCTTCACGAATTTATTGTCGAATAAATTACTTGTGTAATTTTCATTTATGCTTGAATAGTTTTGAATATTTAATAGGCGTGATACCCACTTACTTGATTAATGAATGTCAAATTTTAGTTGAAAAAAAGAAGAATTTTTTTAAATTAAATAAAAAATGCATAATTTTTGATTCTTTTATGTGAATTCTTCTATTGATCTTATGTATATGTTGTTTTGATTTCTGTCAATGTTGTTTATTTTTGTTTTACTCGTAATTGCATAATCTATTTAATTAAGATTACTTATGCACAATAGAGAAACCTTGTTTAACCAATAGAATGAGAATCAATATTTTTTTCGATTGAGACAATAATATTATATGAAAGATACAATTTATATCTATGCAGTTTCGAATTTTTAGAAAATCGTGCTTCTATATATTAATTATCTGGTTGCTTACCATTTTCAAATATACCATTTATTGTTTGTAAATTTATGATAACTCAAATTCGCTGGAAGCTTTCTATTGTTTGTTCACTTTTTTTTTGCGTCAATCAGCAGAGTAAAATAGTATTTAACATATAAAATTTTTTTGAATCTAAGGAAATTTTAGGAAATTGTGGCGAATGAATCGTTGCCTTTTATATTAGCTTAGTTACTTTGCGCGAGAATAAACAAATAAAATGTACAAATTTGTATTAATACAAAAGAATTTAGATATTCTTCTAACAATTTTGCTACAAGATGTAATTATGAGCTTTTTCCGTAATATCTATATTAATCTGATAGAAGAAAAAAATCGAATTTTCGATTCCACGACTTATAATTAACATATTTCATCTTTTTTGCGGTAGTTATTGATCTAATTTTAGAAATTTAGTGTGAAAAAACTTTATAATTAATTTATAATAAAGCAACAAAAACGAAAAAAAACAATGAAATTTATTGTATGATTTTTCATCCCTAATAAGAATTATGGAAACATTGTTGTTTTAATTGCGAAGTGTCTTAATGTCTTAGGACAAAAACATTAGGAAACATTTTAAATGTCTAATTCTACTAAAGAAAAAACAAAAGAATATTGTGCACACAAACCAGTATAAAGTTTTATATTCTTATGGAAATATAATTAGACACGTAACCTAATTTTCTTTGTTTGTATCTATAACAAGAATATCAAATTTTCATGCTGATTTTTCATATGCCAAATTTAAAGGTCATGTCATATATTATATTTTTAATTATTAACTTATGTTCGTAAAGAATTAAAACATTAATAGTATATATTTATGTCACATAAACAAGATATCAATTTAACACCATGGTTAGTTTTATTTAAAATATATAAAAAGATTTTAAAATAGAAAAATAACCTATATTAAGTTTTATCGTAATTCTTGTTGCATAATATAATATATTTTATAAACCCAAAAAACAAAATTTCACTTTTTATAATTTTTATTGATTTTATTATTTATTTTGCAATAGAAAAATTATTCACAATAGTTTATTCTAAATTTTCAGATAGACGCAATAATTTTCTTAAGATGATGAAAAGCAAATTTTTTTCTCGAAAAGCAAAAAATAAACATTATACGTTTATTTCCAATATGTGTTTTTGTTTATGATTTTTTTTTGAAAAATTCCTCAATTTACTTATAAGCATCTCTATATGGGTTAATATGAAAAAAACATTTGTTTTTAAACATGACGAATTTCATATTTGTTGATTCTTAAAATGTATAAAATAAATTTTCTTAGCCCTGTGACGATTGAAAGTAAACATTATTTATATATAATTTGAAACATTTTAAAGACAAAAGAAAGTTTAGGAAAAACAAAACATACAACTCGATCTTAAATATTAAATTTAATATACTACAAAACTTTTTTAAAAAAATGTTTATTAAAGTAAAAATATTTGCAGCGAAACGATTTGGAGCGAGCCACGCCGTTCAAATAGTAATTAAAAACATAAATTTAAATCATAATAATTTTCTGATATATAAAAATAAATGATTGGATTGAATTTTCCTTTAATAATTGTTAAATATTGCTCTTTTCTTTATCTTCTTACATCCCGAGGATGAAACTTTAAAAATCATATAAGTGTACTAAATACAAAAATATTACATGTGAACTCTTTCCGTTTTTAAAATTATCATCATTCTCTACATTATTTTCAAGTGACTTTTTATTAAATATCTTAAAAATACACAGTTGAAATATATATTTGTGTAAAAATATGTAACGTCAATTTCGAAAACAACGATAAATGCAAGTATCACTGATGAGTGAAAAAGAAGTTTTTTGCAATTTCGCAAATTTTTTTCTTTCTAGAGAAATATTTAGTTTTGATTTTTATTATTTTTAACCTTACGCAAAATGAAATGAATTCAATTTAAAGAAAACCAAAAAGTATCGGACGATCATAGCAATATTTCTAAATAAATTCGATTTTAGTATAAATCTCTTATCTCGTTTACTTGTTTTCTTTCTACAATATATTGAGAATACTGGTGGAACAATCCACAATAGTTACATTGAAAAAAAATTTTGCGTATTATAAAAACATAACAAATATTTTTCATGGTTAAAAATATTATGATTTCACTTTAATGTACGTATGAATTCAAACGATTTATTTCCTCGTAAAATTCTAAAAATAACCATAAAAAACAAAATCCACGCAATAAAGACGAAGCAAATCATTCCAATGAAAATTTTTATAAAACAGTTAGAATTTTTTTTATTCTATATAGGGTTAATAAATCTGAAATAATTGTATTTATGTTTTTTTTTGGGTGTATATACTTAATAAAAAAATAATAAAAAATAGAAAAAAGGCGCTATTGTTGCAAATTTTTGTATTAACACTGAAATTCATCTACAATTTTTTAAAAAAAAGCGTATAATCACATTATTTATGTTGTAAATAAGGTTGAAGCATTAACTGAAATAAAACTTTCGCCTTTAAATAACTTATAAACCATTGTGACACTTAGAAATCCCATTTTTTTATACTACTTTTTTTTAGTTTTGGCCTTTTTTATCTGCTCAAAATTCTTATTTAATATTCGGGGGAATTAAATAACACTATTTAGCTTTGAGAAAGGAAAATAAATATTGTAAGAGATGTCCACATATATATGAAGATATTTCACACTAATAGAGCTATTCTTTATTTTTGGATTATTCATATATATTTATCTAGCTTCAAAAAATGTATCTTTTTAATAAGTATGAATTATGATGTCAAACTATATTTTCCCCAAAAATTGTTTACATAACGAATTATCTATTAAAAATTTTAAAAAGTTATAATTTTAGATATATGATATTGTTTTTAGAAAAACTAATATACATTAAGTTAAAAAATATTTTTAAATAATAAAAAAAACAAAATCGAAGTATATCTTTCTAAAACAGCATACAAAAGACGATTGTACAATTTAGATAAAAAATAAAAACAAAATAAAGCACCTATGAAGCAAAAAATAATATTTTTTAAAATAACAATTGTTTATTTGTATCTATTTTTTTATTGTTACCAGATAACTGAATTTATAGTTTTTTTTTATTATTTTTAATTATATTAATGGTTCTTTAAAAAGCCCTATGTTTTCAACACTAAAATATACTTTTTTTATTACCAATATAAACAAATAGATTTCTTTAAAAAATTCATTGTTATAAGTTGATTATAGCTAAATTTTAATACAGAGTCAAGAATATTCATTGAATACTTATTTAAATATGTAAAAATATTTTGATATACCTTTATGTATTTTTACAGCAAATATGCTTCTATCAATATTGGAATCAATAAAATGGTCTTATATGACAACTTTAAAAAACTAAAATAATGTCATTCGAGTAACGTTTCATGTTGGTATTTTGATAACAACATAATAATTTTGTGTTTAATATTTTTTCGAAACAGCATATATCATATGTGATACTTACTACGAAAAATATAAAAAAAATTACTCTCTATGACGCAATTTGGTGCAATTTTAGTTAATTTTAGCAGCTTTCCAAGGAATTTGTAGTAGTAAATTTTTTTAAAAACAAACTATAAGACCATTTAATTCTACAGTGACATCAAAACTACCCGAAAATATTGAAGAATAATATATATATTCATAATAAATATATTTTTTTTAAAAAGTATATCGGAAGTAATTACGCAAATATTTCTTATACCTTATAATAAAGTGTAAACTGTTTACAAACGAACAATCAATGCTCTTAAATTAATATTGGGGCGCATCTATCTAGCATCATATAGAAATAAAGATATGTTAAGCGGAAATACTAAAGTAAATTCATACATCGTTATTGTAGGTTTTAAGAAAATATTGCAACTTTATAGATGATGATTTGTCAACCAAAAATTAGAAGATTTCATTATATTATCATGTATATCTATTTTATAACTTATTTAGTAGATTTTTTTTGAAAATATGATTCAATTTACTATTTGTTAACTTAAATCGCCAAAATTATTAATTTAAAAATATTGCATTGAATAAAAGATATAAATTACATAGAAAATTCTAATAAACTAGGTGCGAAGTACTAGAAAAAAATTTATCTTAAATTTTATTTGATATCTAATATTTGTTAACAGATGGATCTTTATATTTTACTGTGACATTAATGCTATTGTATTTTATGATTTTTTTGTTGTTCTTCATTGTTTTAAAAGTTTTAAGAAAAAAAATTATGATATTATTTTTTTTTAATTAAGAAACATTTATATTTTATCTTTTACATGTTTTTTTTATAAAGTTAACTCTAAATCATATAAATAAAATTTAAAAATTTCCGCGTTTTGTAATAGATTCAATATTAAAATGTAAATTGTTATAGTGACAATATGGAAAGTTCAAAGTTTTACTATTTATTATATACAAATAATTGTAAGAAATGCAGTTATAAATAGCAAAAAATACATTATTTATGCATGAAATGATGTTTAAACAAACCGATAGGAATATGAAAGATGTATAATGAGTAAATTTGTTCTAAAAAATGTTATAACTTGTATGTATTAAGCCCTTCAAGTTTTTTTGAAATAATTTTTCTATTTGCTAACATATTACATTTGTTCAAGTTTTTTAATCTAAAATCTTCTATCATCATGTTTAAACTTTGGTACTTATAAAAACATTAATACTAATTTTTTGATATGAACTTTAAATCTACATTCTTTTAGTTCTTTTTATGCAAAATATGATCAAATATTAAATATAGTAAAATCTCTCATTTACATCGTAAAAAACATATTTTTTTCATAAAATTGTGTTTTGTATCTATATTATAAAGATTGATTGGTTTATAATGCAGTTATGTATAATACTGTGGTACATAACATTATCAAAAATAAAGCAGTGAATTGGCAACAGTCCGATCAGTAGTTCAGTAAATGACCGACCTACTGATACCATGTAAAAAAGATGCCTCGCTTTCCCTTTAGAGAAATCATAAAATCTATCTATTCTGCCTATGTAAAAGTCCCTTTCGAGCCCTTAAGATTTATAATACATGAGCAAAGGCACAAGGAAACCATGAATTCGGAGGAAGGACAAAGAATAGACCAACCCAGCAAGAACAACCTGGGATTCAGAGTCTACTTCTAATTATTAAGCATTAATTCTGGAATAGTCTATTATTTTGTATTTACGCTTAATTTTATCGCCGCACTAAAGTATCACCATTTTTGTACTGCAAACACAAAAGCACTATTTGTATTTATGTGGTTAATGTGTATAAAAAACACATATAATTTGCTGTTATTTATCGCTGTATCATACGTTTATAAATAGAAAGTAACTATATATAAACATTAGATGATATATAAAAAACTCTAATTTTAAATGCTTAAAAAATTTGGTTTTTAATGATTAAATGTTGAATTAGCACAAAGATATAAATTTTTTTGATGCTAAGATTTTTGACGTATTATATTCATAATTCTATGATATTTGATTGGATTTTAGCATACAGCGAAATTATTTATTGTTGTTATATTTCTCATATTCGACCTGTTTTTTCAAGAATTTGCGAATACTTTTTATTTTTTATTTTTAGCATAAAAAATTTTAGAGTGGAATAAGATTTTTATACATTCACAAAATGCTATAACACATAGATTGACAACGTAATAAAGTTTCTTGCAATAAATGCGCCAAAATTTGATTTTATGTTACACATATTGTCATTTTTTATACAAATCACTATTCTTGATAATATTTAAAGACTATAATGTGAATAACTGCATATATTAGAAGGAAATCACCTAAATGTGAGGTATTTATAAAAGGATTCTCCTAAATCTTGCTTTATACGAAACTTCATGTCCAGAATATGACCTTATAATGCTTTAATTTTAATAAAAAAACAACACCTTTTTTATATAATACCTCATCATATTCTCTTTTTTATGGTAAACTCTAAAATATTTACTTAAAGTTTTGGCTCAAAAGTAACAGTAAAACTAAATGTAAAATGAATGTGTTAACTAAGTAAGCTTTAAAACAATTCATTTTCTAAAACCATATTAATTTCAAATTGCAAACGGCAATAGTTTAAATATAATAGATTGAACGATTATTTTTAAGTTAAACTTTGAATTTTTTTAAAAATACACTCATAACATGCATTTTTTGTAAGTTTAATTTTACTTATGAATCTAAAATATGCTTTAAAACCAACAATATCCTAAATGCATTTCTCGAATAAATTTATGCTTACAAAATCTATTTTAGCGGAAAAATAATGTGAAATATATTTAAATAATAACTAAAAATTATGTAAACTGCAATTTGAATATAAATTAATAAATCAATGTATTAATTAATTACGAAACCATTACCACCAAAAAACATATCACTACAATTTTACTTTTAAATTTATACTAAAAGCGGAAAATGTCAACCCAATGAAAAAGATGCATTTTTTTATAAAATTTATACAAACGACTTTTTAATTTGTATTGATTCTATGTTTTTAATGATTTCTGCTTAAAAAAATAGCACATTTTTAAGTGATTTTATTTAAGAAGGGGGTATTTTGATTAAATTTATGTTTTTTCATATTATTAATAAGCAAAAAAAATTATGCAACAACTTAATATATTATATTTTTTGTTCAAAAAAATTTAATTAAAATATAAGTACACATATATTTAGCACTAGAACATGTACTATAGTATGTACAGATATCTATAAAATTTATAAAAATGTTGTTTAAATAAAGAAATCAATAAACTTCTTGATTTTTTTTACTTTTTTTTGATAACAAATTATTCTCATTTCGAGAATCAAGTTTTTTTTTCGATAAGGAAAAAAAATCTATTTTTAATATTAAAAAACACAAAAGGATAGATATTTAACACATAAAAAATGTTTACATACACTAAAAATGTTTCATGAATTGATAATTTTAGTCAAGCATTTTTAGCTTTTAAATTTTTACTAAGTCTAATTTTTATCATAGTATAAAATATTGGAAAATATTTTTGCAAAAAATAGCTACAAATATAGCAAAATCCTCTGTAAATGCACAAAAAGAATAATCTGGCAAACAAAATCACTTTTTTTTATCACAAAACCAATAAGAAGATACATTTACTCAACATTAGCGATATTTATCTGTATGGCACAAACTATGAGCAAATTTTTAAACCATATTAAGTTCAAAAACATGCAAACCTTTTTTTTTTACTGTTTAAACAAAATTTTATTGTATTTATACGAAATATGTCATTTTATAAAGATTCATCATTTTAAAAGTGCTAAAATTTTTAACAAATTATTTGAAAAAATCTGATTGTCGCCATATTATACGTTTAAATGCACAAAATTTTCAGAAAAGCATTAAATATAACAATTTGAAATTTTGGTTCTACAGTTTTTTTAAACTGTGTATTTTATTCATATAATTTCTTTAAAAATAAAAATAAATCCTTGTATTGGTCAGCTGCATAAATGCTGAATTTTCATTGAAAGTGTTTTAGGCCACAATTCGAAAATTATTTCAAATCATGTAATCGTTCATAAAAAATTTTTACATAATATATTACACGGCATTTTTGTTTATAAAATCATTCAAAAGTAATTCAATGTTTTTAAAAATGGGCAGTAAATTAAAAAATTAATTTTATAATAGACTAATTTTATATATCATCTCCCAAGTACTGATTTTTTTATTTTACTATCTTATAATTTATACTTTTATTAAATATAATTTCTCATTGTGATTTTTTATTAGATAGCAGAAAATTATATATTTAAAATTAAGACTAAAAATATCATGTAGCGCAATGTTAAATTTAAATTATATAAACAAAAGATTGATAAAAAAAGGATCTTAATATTAAATTTATTTGCAGAAAATTCTTGAGCTTTAGAATACAAAAAATCTTATATTTAAATTCTTTAAGGTCTAAATGTTAATGAGTAATTAAAATACTAAAAAATTTGTGTATGAATTGAAAATTGTATAGAATATGATTTTTATTATTATATTTAATTTTTAGGATCATATGATAGAAGATATTTTTACTCTCAAAAACTATGAATCTTAAAAAAAAATTAATGATATATAAATCAAAAAAATGATACAACTTTAATCAAAAATATTTTAGAATTTTTTAAGAAATATCACACATTTTTTAATACAATCCCATCTATCAGTTCATTTATTATTTGCACAATATTTATAATAATTGTTATAAAATACAAAAAGCAAAAAAGCTTTAACATTTTTTACAAGCATATATGATAATAATATGCTATCTGATCATTCTTCAAATAAAATTTTTTTATGTCCAAATTGTATAATTTAATTTATTTTTATTCCATCTTTCATTAAGTTTTGTAAATTATGTAAATTTTTTTATTCTTTAAGTTTTGTTTTAAATTCTTAAATAAATTCTGTTTATCTTTTGATAATTAAAGATTCTTACTTAAGGTTATATTTACACATAAAAAGTTTTATTGTAAATGATCGTTTACTTATTGATTTTATTATTCCACATCTTGATTAGAAAAATAATGCTAAAATAGTTGTCTTATGATTTGTTAGAATATAATTGTGCATATATTTTCGAAATCTCTTGATAAATTTGAAACTCTAATAGTAAACATTATTTATTTTAAAACTTTTTCAGTTATCGCGAAAAAAATACCGAGTTAATTTGCTAGTTTATAATAGACTTTAATTTAATCTTTTAGATCAATTTTACACATTTATAAATTTGATATTTAGATATTTAATATTTCTACTAAAATTTATTTAACATTTTTATTCTTTTTATATTTTAAAGAAATTTAATGTATTTCTGTCAAAAGAACACTAATAACTCAAAAACAGGCCTTGATAACAGTGAAATGTATATATTACAACACTTAAAATTTTGATCTAATTTTGGGTATTGATATAAAC
Source organism: Edhazardia aedis USNM 41457 (assembly GCA_000230595.3). Lineage (NCBI taxonomy): Eukaryota > Fungi > Microsporidia > Culicosporidae > Edhazardia > Edhazardia aedis. Next base: position 20,062 of record AFBI03000130.1, on the reverse strand, counting down.
ATTTCATTTAATAGCAAATTTTTTTTGCACATGCATATATTTCGTCTTTCAAATGCTTTGGGCATAAAAATGTTAGAGTAAATGCGTGAGATATTTAAAAAAAAGTAATAAAGGATATTTTTTCCTGATTTATATTTGCCTTCTTTTACAAATATCTGTTTTTATTTTGTTTAAAATTCAAAATTAAAAAAAATATAAAAGAACAAATAATATTGACTAAAAATTTTTACTTTATAATACTAGATTATTTGAAGGTTTTTTTAAATACAAAGTTTAAAAAAGGATTTAACTTATTTTTCTATTATTTAGATGCGTGTACCCTACTGTCACTGACCATTTTCATAATTTTGCATATTTAGTTTTTTGGTGTTTTGTTATTTATTGGATTCTTCTTAGGTTCTTTGTTTAAAAAGGAATGTAGTCATTGTGAACGATTTCAGAAAAATGCTTATATATCATATTGACAGAATCACACTTGGTTTATATATTTTAAAATTTCTCTAAAGTTTGATTGTGGGAATCAAAACAAGCAATTGTTCATACAATATGTTTTTTTATATCTTGTAAAATATAATAATGCTAAATATTTAAAGATTTAATTGTCGAAAGATTCAACTACATTATGTTTTTTGAAATAAATTTGCTATACTCCAACAGTGGTCTATGGAATAGACTAAGTATAGTGAATATTTAGACAAAAGGGATTTAAATAATGTTTTTTTTGTTTTTTCGATTTTTCGTGTTAGTCTAGAAAGTACCCGTTTTTCACATCCGTCCTGCTCTTAATTTCCTTCAGATTCTATAACATTGTTCTAAAGGGCCAATTCCTGGGAAAATGCAAGAGAAAAAACGAGGAGAAAAAAAAGATACTCTTTAGTAAACACTGAGGGACTTGCCAAAGAGTGTTTTATTTGTTTTGAGGCAATAAATTCAGTGATAGACTTTTAACACTTGGTATTGTTTTACACAACTTTTTTCGTTTCATTATATACAATTTAGTCTTTGCTATATATGCTCTAATTTAAGATTTTTTTTTTAGAATTATATTTCCTTCAATAATTAGAAATTTAATATGTTTTAAGGACCAACAAAGTATGTGATTACGTTTCTAAATATATACTTAAGTTATACATATAGCTATGTGTGCTTTTTAAAAACTTTTATTATACAAACAATTCATTTTATCCAAAAATGCACAAACTTAGATTTTATATTACACATTATTTTTATTACTTTTTTTTTGAATTTCTCTTGAAAAAAATTGAATCCTTAAACTACGTGGTTTTTACATAAGAGCGATTTTTCTAAATACTTTCAACTTGTTTTTTCGATTTTCAAGCAAGTTTTCAGCTGGTTTTTTAAAAATTTAAAAAAATGAAGCAAGAATTTGATTTTTAAACTATTTTTTCTTTTTATCAGATGAAATATATACTGGTGTTTATTCTTTCATTTGATTCAGGAGTTCCTTCCTCAGATATAAAATCGATTTCTATAAACTTGTTAATTGTTACATAATATGAAAATTTTTTAAGTTAGAGACCAATAACATGAATTTTGATGTAAATGTGTAAAATTTTCAACTACAATTTCATATAAAAGATATTTGATATGGTTTTATTTTGATTGCTTTATGTACAAAATTTATGCACAAAAACTTATAGTATATTCATACTATTTAGATTTTTAAGATTAGTATTATAAATTACTCAATTTTTCTATTTTTCGGAAGCAATTCATGCTCTATTATATTTCAAAAAAATGTTTTTTTGATTTGGAGCAATCAAATGAAATATAAAATTCTTCTTTATATTATGTTATTTAAGGTAAAAATTTATCAATCTAATCAATTTTCTTAAAACTCTAAAGATTTTCTTGTTGAAATATAAAAACCAAAACATATCTTTGTTTCTCTGATATACAAATTCGTATATTCTAGCACATATAATAAGAAAAAGATTTTTTTTGATTTTATTAGAGTATTTATATGTTTCTAGATAAAGTTTTTTATTTTAAATAGTTTTTTTTGTGTTACAGATTGTAAATTCTATAGCAATATAAAAAAATCATTTTTGCTTATTTAAAAATAAGTATATGTAGTTTTTGTACACCATATATACTAAAAAATCTTTAAATTTTATGATAATAGAAGATATATACGAAAAAGAAAGTTATATACATGTTTGATTGATATTTTTAATATGATAAAGACATTTTTATAATTTTTTTTCTTGATAAATATAGTTTTTCTTGATTTTAGCTAAAAAATCGCATTTAACAAATGAATGTCTAAAAAAACAAAAAATTGAAATACATACTTTTTAATTGTAAGAAAAACAAATGATACCTATCAATTTTGTTAAAATACACTATAACAACAAAATTGAGACGAACATCTAGGTTTTTTATAGAATAATAATATAAATAGATTTGTAGCATTTTTTTATTTCCCTAATATACATCTTTTTTACTAAGCAATTTACAGTAATTTTTATGTATTATTCTAAGTCTTTTTGACCAAAAAAATCGTTTTATATTCATTTTTTTTAATTTTAATTTCAAGGTTATTCTGCAATGATCCTTTTTATCTGATAAGAAAAAATTTACAGACGATAAATCCCTAAATTTTACGGAACTATATGACCACATTTAAAATATTATTAAATTTCAAAACTTAGGATAAAAGATTAAAATAAAATTTTTTTGTTCATAAACATCGATTAAGAATGGACCAGTAAAACATAATTCTGCTTTAAAGAAATGATTTTCTAAAAATACACTTTTTTTTCTTTTATAAAAATTTTATCTATTTTGCATTCATTAGTATTTTTTTTTAAAAAAAATAAAATATGCAGAAAACTATATATGATTCATTGTATCTGTAAAATTACCGAAAGATTTTAAAAATACTATTGATTATATTAAAAAAAATTTTATAATTGGATAAAAAATTGGTTCAGATAAAAACAGAACAATTGTGAAAGTTAAAATATTGTTAAAAATTTTCCATCTCAAAAATTGATTTTATCTGTTTTATAATATCATAAAAGTATATTAAATAATAATGGCTCTGTTTGTAGTAAAAAAAGAATTTTCAGTAACTTGATTGTGTAAAATAATGTTGAAGTACTTGAAGATATGAAGTTTTTTTTCAATAAATTCGGTGTTTTCTTTATAATTGCTTACGATGAGCACAAACTTTATTACTACACAGAAAATTCTCAATTTAGACAATTCAAGAGTTTATTTAGAAAACTTTAGTCATATAAGAATCTTTTAAATAATCTTTACAAATCTCTTTCCGAACTTTTATATATTTTTTCTAATAATATGACAAGCTTTAATTGCAACACTACAACAAACTATGCTCAAATGTGTGCTAAATACAATATAAAAACGTAAAATTATTATTATTATTTTACATCTTAAAAATATATTTCTTTATAAACCCTGAATTTTAGTCCAAAAAAGAAAAAATATGTTTTAATAATTGAATTAACATCTTGAATTTTTCTTTTTATGAATGAAAAACTAAGAAATTGAAGAACTTTGGTCTTCATTATAATATTTAAAGCGATTCATCATCATCAAAAATTGCCTAAAAGTATAAAATTGACGTTAATGCGTATAAATGGCAATTTAGTTTCTTAAACGTGTTTAAATATCTAAATTTAATAAAATTTGCATTTTATACCAGATATTCACTTTTTACGGAAGTCTGTGGCTTAAAAACATATTTTAAGTAGAAATATTGATAATTAAAAGGTTTGTAGGTGTTTTTAGTAAAAATCATTGAGATAACGCCTATTTTCTGGTCTTGATCACACTGGTTTTACCTATCAGTATCTGTTTAATGTTCAATATTATTTCTCAACAAAAGATAAGTTCTATAGATAGAAAAAGAAGGCTGTCGGTTTTACACATGAAGGTGAAATTGCAAACTTTTGTAAACTGAGCGCAATATATAATATTAAATCTATGGGTTGATAAATAATTTTTTTTGTATTAAACCCAAAATACTTTTTATATTTGGTTATAAGTTTATGAATGAATTTTTTGTTTAAAACTGAATAAAGAATATTTGCTAGAACATCGATGTTATCGAAAAAAATCTATTTGGTTTTAATTTACTTCTACTATTATTTATTATTAACAAAAAAAATGTTTCCAAACACTGTTCTGGTTAATAAAATTTTTTGTATAATTTTTATAACTTTTCTTATTTTAAAAACGCGCTTATTTTTAACTTTTAAGAAAAAATTTGGCTGTTTAATTTCCTATTTTATACGTATTTTTGTAATTTAAATTTTATTTGCCAGATGAAAAGAATTTTATGCAAATATATGTTTTTTGATACTAAAACACAACTCTTATATCAGTGTAAATGCAAAATAAGAAGAATTTAATGTAAAAAACCTGTACTATAGCGACACCTTTGCGATACTATAGCGTATCACGATATTTGCTGACTTGATTATAAGTGTTTTTATGTGGATAAAATCATGGTTTTGTTGATTTTTCTTCGTTTTGCATGTATTTTAGTGTTAAAACATACATTATCAGATCTATCAATGCTACTTGGTTCGTCTTCACTTTTTTTTGCACAATAAAATACCATGTAGAATTTATTACAAAAAAATACATAGAATATTCATCATAAAAATGATGTGAGAAGTGATACGAAGACAAGAAAAAGCAAAAAACAATTGAACTATTTCCCACATTGATGAAAAGAATTCTATTTTTCATTGAGCACGAGAATAAGAGCTGGAAATTTGCTGATTTTTGAATTAGGTGATAGCTATTTCGTTATAATTATCACGTCAGGTAAGATTGTTATCAATTTTTTTATTTCTGTTTTGGCTGTTGAATCAATTGTTCTCGTTATCTTTGTCATTTTTCCCGTAAGGTTTCAAATGTAAATCCTTTCCATATTCTCAATTTTACTTCGTAAATTCACAAAAAATACCTTCTTTTCGGTGCGTAATTTTGTATTAAATATTACAATATTTTTCATTATCTGCTTGTCTTTTTAAATTTATTTTACTTGAGCAAATAATAATTAGTTCAGTGAAAGATAGTAATAGGAATGAAAAAAGAACTGTAACCTACAAAAACAGAAGTAGAAAAATATCAGACGTGACAACGGCTATCTAACAGTGGTACAATTATTTTACAAAATCTATTGTGAATAACGTAGATGAACATATTCTTAAAGCTCTAAGTGCAACAAATATTTATGCTCGTTCTTTTTTCGTATCTGATCGCAACAATAATACTAAAATTCTATAACACCCTTAAGGAAAAAAGCAATAAAAGAATCTGTGTTAAAGTGTGCATGAAACTAAGATTACAGCAGAAAGGACAAGTAAAATCGAAAATCATTTAATATAAAATAATAAGTACTAATATTTTTTACTTATTTTAAAATCACTTTTTTATTTCATATGATTACTTGTTTTCTTCCGCTTCTATGTTTTGTCTGGCCGGAAGAGCTAGATATCCATTTTAATAGTGAATTGATAATCAAGACCTCAAATGTATCTGTTGTATGCTAACATTTGAGAAGGAAAACCAATTTTAATGTGTTCTTTTATAGTAATTTATTCTTGATTGATATTGAACCAGTTTTAATATAATTTGAACTGATTTAACACAATCCAATACAATTTGATCTAATTATAATAAATAAAATTTAATAAAAAGTTATTCTAAACTATAAAAACAATCTTGTCAAAAAACAAAATAAATCAATGTTCAACAATAATTCTTTCAATTTAATACTAATAAATTTATAAATAACTACAATTATGTATTAAAAATAGAATTAAAACCAATTATATTATTGAATTATATTAATAAATAAATGTACATCCGATGGATACCGCAGTTTCCTCAGAGTAATTTTTAAGATATTAAAATCTTGTTTAATTTATTTAAAAATTAATTTATATTTTAAAAACTTTGTTAATAAAATTTTACACGTATACAAATTATTTTGTGTAAAAACAACAATTTGGCAACTGCTTATTTTAAAATTTTTATTTTTTATTATGCAAAGTTTAAATTTAATAATAGATTTCACATCAAATATAAAAAATAGATTATATATTAAGAATCATCTATTCGAATTTCAAAAAAAAATTAAAAAATAGTCAGACCTGCTACGCGATACTCATTTAAAACTGTAATTAGCATACCAATTATTGAAAAAATTATAGAAAATATATTTAATTTTATTAAACACTCTAATAAATAATAAAAAGACCAATTATTTTCGCTTTTCATTTGATTCAGCTCTTCTCTGTTTTATTACTGCTTCATATGGTGGATCTAAAGGTTTAAAAACAGGGATTTCCGATGTATTATAATAAAGCGTAGAAAGATCCGAGTTAGGACCGAATCCACAATCAATTATTATATTCGGTTCTGGCTCACAATCAACATCCATAAATCTTGGATCCACATTCGACACAAAAAAATCTTGACACAGCAGAAAACATTCATGGCTTGAATTTCTACTTGTTTTCGGTTTTAATAATTTAACGGTTTTAAAGAAATTCTTGAAATGTTTAATAATATATCCCGTATCCTCGCTTCTGAAGCATTTTCCTACGAAAGTCGCACCAACTTTTGCTATTTTTGCTGTTATTGCTAATGCTTCTTTTAGCAAAACTGTTTGATGATATTCGTCAATGTCAATTATTCCCGTAACATCTGGAGCACCATCAAATAAAATCAAATCGATTTTATCTTTAACAATCTCAAATATTTTTTCTTTACATTCTTCAGTCGTGATATCTTCACGTAAAAAATGAACACCATCGAGTGGTTGTATTTTTTGCATATCGATTGATATCACTTTCCCATTCTTATTTATTTTTTGTGCACAAACTTGTGACCAACTTCCGGGTGCTGAACAAAGATCTACTACGCTATTTACACCATTGAATAAATCATATTCCTGATCTATTTGTATCAATTTGTAAGCAGAGCGCGCTCGATAGCCTTCTTTTTTAGCCATTCGGTAGTATATGTCTCGCTTATCTTTACTATTAGACCCCATAAGATTTTTGGAGCTCCGTAAAAATTTATTTTTATTTTGAATTTCTTAAATTGTACTTATATCTCAGACCAATTAGAATCAAATACTTTACTTTCAGACTAGTTCTTTAGCTAAAAATATTATATTAGGATTCTTCAGTAAAAAATTATCAATTATATTATAATGATATTTCAAATTAAAATAGTAACTTTAATATTATTTAACCGTTAAAGTTATTTCATTTTTATGACTTAAAATAGAATTAAGCTAGTCAAGTAAAAATTGCATGGAACTTAGAAAATATAGACAATTACCCTCTAGCTAATAGATACTTTGAAAAGTAAAAAAGATATGGAGTTGTTGATATATTAATCTTGCTAAATTTTGATATTATTGTTTAAATGAATTATAAAAAAAAATATTAAGACACAGCTTTTGTAGATAATTTTTAAAAAAATTTTTAATTATATTGAACCTTGACCATGTTTTTTGAAGATATAATAATGATATCAATAATATAATTTAGCAGAAATCTTTTAAAAATTTATTATGATGGATTTTAAGATTTTTAATTAAAATTGATTGTTAAAATACTAAAAAACATTTTTTCAAGTTTATTTATAGAATTTTGTTTAAAAATAATTTTTTCATTTAATGTTGAATTTGGTATTAAAACCAGAGAATTGTGCATTCTGATATTCTACGAAAAGTAAAAACTTTAAAGGCATTGTTGAGTATTGATCTAACAATACTCCTTTAGATTAAATAGGGGAACTATTTAATTTTTGCAATTTAAAAATTTTATCTATTTTTGAGAATTAATTAATTTTTTGACAGTTAATTTACTAAAGAAGTTTTTGGTAAAATTTTTATTGGTAATTTATTTAAAATAGTTGATTTTGAAATAGGAGTATTTTATCTCCGTATTAAGGAGATAAAAGGTATTTAAAGAATTCGTATTTCGGAATGATGGTTCGAAATCAAAAGAAAACTTTAATAAATAAATCCGTAACATCCAACAGGCATATTTAGTTATATCCAATATAAATAAATTTAATTATCCCAAATAAAGTTAAATAGCAAACTAATTTCTAATTGCAAAAAAAAACTTGAAAATTTTGGGTTATTGATTTGATTGGTGTGTTTATGATTTCAAGAAGTTTTTTGAGATCGAATAGTTAAAAAAAGGGAATTTTAGTTGGAAAAAAATTTTGTATATCGTCATCAAATTACGACTATTCTAAATTAATATTATATTTATTTTTGTTTTTTTTTATGACATATCTTTTTTTTGTTTATAACTTGACTATGAATTTTTACTGTAATTTGAATCAATCAAACATGTAAAACTATCGAAGTTTAATATACTTGCTGATAGTGTAATAGAATTCTTATTAATATATTTTTATTTTAGATAAGAATATAGTTTAAAAACAAACAGTTTAAAAAATAATATTCCAATCAAACCTTGTTAAATTCCACCTTTAGTATATAATAATACAATTTTATTAAAAAATATAGAAAAAGACACTTTCTTTTAATATTTTAGTGTTTTTTGAATTCGAAAAAATCTTTCAAACTCTTTTAGAATAATTTTCTTAAAATGTTGTGAAGTTTGCAAATGAGCGGATAAAAACCAATATAATTTTTAATTTGCTTCAAACTAATGAAGTTGTATTGGCTTTTAGTGAAACCCACTATTTTCTATAAAATTGTAAGTGTAAATCATTTACTTAAATAAAAAAGTTTTTTAATTTATATAATTTAATTGTTTATAAAACATTGCCCATAAATATTTGTTATCTTTCGATATATTAGTAACCGACAAACTAATATAAGTAGAATTCACATCATTACCAAAATTGTAAAAAACCACATTTTTTGACCTTATTTTTATCTTTCAAATCAAAAAAGATCTAATTTTGAGAATAAAATATGAAGGCGATATATGAATAAGGTTGAAAAGGAATTATAAAGAAATGCTAATATTTTTTAATTACTCTTCTTTATTTTAGAAGAACTTCAAAATCGAATGAAATTTTTCATTGGTGTTGATTTAACTTATATAAAATACTGAAAATTTTTTTTTAATCTTTACTTGTTTTTAAAAGATTAGTTTTTATGTTTTATACGTATTTTTGATTGTATTCTCAGCAGGCATATTTTATTAGTTTCGTTTTTATTTTTAGGAATATCAACATTTTAGATCATTTAGATATTTAACTATTTAACTATTGAAAAATTCATATATCAAAATAAATTACTATGTTCAAACTAAATTTAAATCTGAAAGATAAAAATTCACATAAATTTATATTTTTTCGACAAAATGTTCAATTAAAGAAAAAATGATTGTCATTTCTGTATGAAATAACTATAATTTGTATCTAAAATGATAGTTGTATTTATTATGCTGTCATGTAAATTCTTTAGACAACAACTTAAATTTAAGAATCATATCAAATTTCTAATATATTTTATAGGTTTGGAAGATTTTATAGTCAAATTCATAAGATTATTTCTTATTTTATTGTCTTTTTATCAAGGATTTAATTTGAATGAAAACATCGGCTCAAAAAGCATATTTGCAGAAAAATAACAGAAATTACAAACGATTCATTAAAATAACTTTACGTGTCTAATAAAATTTATATTCCACAAAATTAAACAGAAGATTCAATTCTTTAGTACGTAACATTCTTTACTTTGTTTGATTTCTATTCTTTATTTTGCTTAAATCACTTTTATATTATTAAGAAAAGTTCATAATGTAAAAAATATAAAGAAAAACTATAAATAAATAATGCACCCTAAAAAAATTTTATAATTTTGATTTAAACCGGTTATGTAGCGTCAGTAAATGAACGAGGTTGGTAACCAGAACAAATCGTGTTTATAATTTCATACAATTTCTGAATAATTTAGAGTACTTCCTACCATCCGACTAAATAACTTCCTGTAATAGCATTGAGCGAGAAGATTGGGTTTTTTGTGCGCATGAGAAAAGAACATATTGTCAAATCAATCCGCTTTAGCTGCAAATTCTAATATTTTTGCAGTTTATTGTTGATAACTTAATTAAAATACATGCTTATAATTGCATAAGAAATGCAGAATTACTGTATTACTTTATTATCAATTCCTATAAAGGCGTTAATAGTGTATATATATTTTTATAATAAAAAAAATATTATTGAAATCTTGAACTGTATATTTTTGAAATTTACATTACATGTCGAACAAAACATTCTGTAGTTAATATCAACCTAAAAATAAAAGCCAAAAAACCAAACCCGATTTCGGAGAAGACATATTTTCATTACTATTTCTAAAGCTTTTGTAAAAAAAAATTTAGACACAAAATCTAGAATCTAGAGAATGTAATGGAAATGGTTTCTTAAGAAATTAACAAACTAATTTTTAAATAGTTAAGGAGTGACCTTATTTTTAAAAATTCTGAAAATTTTTTTAAATATATTGATTAGAACTTAAGTAAAAAACTATTTATCCTCATTCTTCATTTTTAAAAAATAACTTGAAATTTTTTTTTTATCGTACATTATTTAATTATATATGCGATTCTTATAACAAAATATACCTATAAAATAGAAAATAAAAAAAAAATCATGCAAAATAAAGTACATCCAAGCTGGTTTTAAGCATAAAATTAGAAAAATAAGAACTAAATTCAAACAAAGATTCATTTTTATGATATAACTTAAACAAAAACAACATATTTTTTGTATTATTGGTTTTATTATCTTAAAAATTGAATAAATTTCGTTTTTGTATAAAAGTGATCATTCAAATGATAAATATCGAAAAATCAAGGTTTACAGTAGATATTTTTTGATTTGAATTTCTTTTAATTTAAAATATTAGTTAATGCCTGAGATTAAGTAATTTTTTATGCCAATCGTAATTTTTAACAGTAAAAAATGACTTTACACAAGTATAATTATGCAAAATTTTACTATAATCATGCAACAGTTTTGGTATTTCTATGTGCCCTCATATGGTTTAACAAGTTTCGATTTGAAAAAAAATTTAAAAAAAATATAACACATTTTTTTATAAATAAATAAGTTTAAACAGTGATAAAAAGTAAAAAAATGTACTACTTTAATTGATTAATTTCTTTTATGAATACATACAATAAAATTTAATGTATGCAAAACAAATTATATTAATTACAATATCGATAAATGTTATACAATAAATTAAATTGTTGATACAATTTTTCATTCACAAATAAAAACATCAATGTATGTTTATTTTGTTTACATATTTTTTGTAAATCAAAATTTCTTGACAAAAAATAATTATTTACAAAAAATTTATAAGTTTTTATCTTCCAAAAAGAAATTAGTAAAATTTGCAGTATAGAAATTTGTTGGTAAGGCTCTACGAAACATATAACTTTTAATCACAAATTATATAATAAAAGACCGGTTTTTTATTGACAATCTTTTGACTGATTTTTTTTTCAGATATTTAGTTAGAGTCATACATAATTAAATTTATGTTACATAGAAACATTGATATCTCAAATACTAAATACGGAAAGAAAAAACGTATATAAAAATGTTTCTATTATACATATCACATTAAATACGAATATAAAATGTTATAAGACGTCGTTTTTTACTCTTTTTTATATTTTTCTTTCATATTCTATAGTGATTTACTAGAATAACGGACATAAATTGATTATAGACACACAAAATAGAAAAACATCGTTATCTGTATATATATTATACACGGAATTACGTATCTTTATGCCATGTTTCAGCAATTCTTTTACCAACTGGGCTTACTTAAGGTTTGTTTATTGTGACTTTCTATTCCCATGCTTCTTCCTGAGTTTCCTCTTCTGTTCATTATTATTTATTTAAGGTTTTAGCTTACATAGATAGCATAGAAGTAAATTTTCTGGGGAACACATGATTAAGGAGTTCAATTATTCTTTTTCAAAAAAGTAACATGTAAATTACATGTTTCCTGCGATACGATGGCATTGTAAACCACATTATCCTAAATCAATAACTATGGTTTGTTTATTGTCGATTATGGTCTAGATAATATTAATTTTTTAATCAAAAATCAACCGAAAAATTAAAAAAAATTGATTTCAATTGTTGATGCGTCTGACTTATATTCTATAAAAATCTGTTATTTTCTGTAGAAAATTCTATTCATATAAAAGAAATAATTTTTGTTTTCTAGACTTATTAAAAGACACAAATGTTATAACAAAAAAATTCATCAGTATAAAAACACTTAATATCGTAAAAAAATTGATTTGTGTGATATAGGTAGCTTAAGAAACCCATATTTAGAATTTATAACCTAGATATTGATATACAATACTATAATATAGAACAAAAAAAACTTTAAAGTAATTTTTTTCATTTATTAAGAAAAAAAATTATACTGATGAAAAAATCGCATATCTCATATTCGAATCTGGTGACTAATAAAAAAAATAATTATGACATATACATATTATTCCAAGAAAACGTAATAAAATATCATCTTTGATTTAATTTTTATTAAAAAAGTGTTTCAATAAAACAAAATAAATCTTCATTTGGAAATCTATATTTAGTCGAAAAAATGTAGCGCAATCATGTAACAAAAAAAAACGTTCAAAATTAAGAACATTGAGTTTCGTCCTATATTCTAGAAAAAATACATTTTATTATAAAAATTTTAATAAATAACCAAAAATTACTATATTTATCAATATTTTAACTGTTTATTTAGACTAAAAATGTTGCATTTATGATATATAGGCATAGAAAAAAATTTTCATTTCATTTGTTATTTCAAATAATATTCGCAAAATTAAACATATTTTCTTAAAGTATTTTTTCTGACAAAAAATACATACCATGATGATAAAATTTTCGGATTATCTATCTATTGAATAAATTAACCTCTAACGTATTTTTTCTGTTTTTTGATGTGTGAGCATCCTATACGACAAGATAGATTTTAAAATCAATTGAATTTTGCTTATAAAAGGCATATTTATAATATTTTATATGATTTCGCATTTTTTTATACACTTTTATTTCTTAGTTTAGAGCACGAAAATATAAACAGTTAATGCCAAATTTTGCGAAATAATTTTTTGTATTATTTTTATATTTTCTTACATCCTAACAACATACTAAAAACTCAAAATGTTTTTAAACATTTAAAATTTCTTTTTTACATAGTATTTTGCATACCGACAAAGAATTATATGCTTTAATTTTTAAAGTTTATTCAAAAACGTAATTTTTCTTAAACAGCATTTGGATTTGAAACAAAATCAATTTTTACTTAGTTTATGTGCCTTTATATGTTTCACAGTCAAAAATTCATATTTTTTATAGAGTTTGTATTCTAAATATGTGTAGTATATACATAAATTTCATACTAAAAATTTTTAATTTCCAAATACGCATTACAGATTTTATATAGATTTTTTAACAAGTTAATTAAATATGATGTTTTGTTTTTTAGTAAAAATTAACAATTTAACTTTATCAAAAAAAATATTATCATAAAAAATGAATACATATTAAGATACAAAAATTGCAATTTAGTTATTTAAAAAATCTAGCAATATAGATAATTAAATTTCAGGCAAGAAAAAAATCACTAGATTTTTTCAGTATATCGTTCTTAGAAAATTTTTAGATATTATACTGCTACAACACAATTTTTAAAAGTTGTAAATGATACAAAAATTTCTTTCTATCATATATTTTTGCATTTTTTTGATTTCTTTTCTTTAATCTTGTAAAAGTCAGATTTTTTTTTATCAAGCAAAAAAAAATTAAATTTGCGGCGAAAAACCTTTAAAAAATACTATTATAAATCATACAATAGACAATTTTTCCGGTTTCATAATATTGATTTATCTTAAATTCGTAAATTTTACTTGATTTTCAGTATCTTTTATACTGTTTATCTTTAGGACTATATTTTGCCTGACTAAAGCTACAACATATACTAATTCTCGTTGAAGAAAATACTTTCAAACATATTGTTTATTAATTAGATTGATCTTATCTTTATTTTTATTATCATATTTTTATAAATTACATTTTAATGTGAGCTTCTATTTAGCTACACGATTTAAAATAGAATTTAACATAAAAAAATATAGATTTAAAAATTTTTATTATTTTTTATGCAATTTTTTTAGCCTAACTTTTTTAAATTGCTTTGAATTACTATATAGAATTATCATTCATCTAACAACATTTTTTAATGCATATGAATTCTCAAAAAAAATCAAAATCAATGTGTTAAGAATAAAACAAACCTCTTTAATTTTTTTTTGATTTAGTATCTCACAGAAATATGTAGTGTAACTAATTCTATTAGTAGATTTTTTAAGACAAATAAAAAAATTAATTGTCTAAATTTAGAACTAATGACAGTTTTTAGAAAAAATAAATCAATTGCTTTTATTCTCACAAAAAAACATTTTTGTTATTTATTTAATAATTCTTATATTTTATTTAGTGTGTTTTAGGCTTTTTATTTTTTTCATTGTTTCTATCTGGTATTTTTCAATCTAAAAAGGTAAAAGTAAATGTAAAAACGTCGTACATACAAAGCTTGTTTTTTTTCGCGATTTTCTCTTATTCTTGAAACAAAATACTTTTATTGTTGTTTTTTTTTTGAATTTCTTTCTTCTGAGCCATTTTTCATTTTTTTTGTCGATTTTTTGTATAGATTCCTTTGTAGAATAACTAGAAAAAAAGCTTTCGTATTTAAAGTTTTCCATTTTTTTGTATAAAAATATTCGTTCCGTACACTGAATGATTTTTCTGACTTTAAAAAGTCTTTAGTATTTAAAAAAATTAAAACATCAAAATGTTTTTTTAAAATGGTTCCTATGTATTATACAATATGGATATTTGAATTGTTTTCGATAAAAATTCACATAAACAGTATTTTTATAAAGAAATTTGATGTTTTTATATCTGTTTAACAATCAATATAAATATATCAATATAAATTCTATAACTTTAACCAGAATTTGATCATTTGTTTTCTGTTTTATATCTTTATAATATAAAGTTTTTGGCTTTTCAAAATAATCGTGTTCTTTTTTTAAAAGAAAAAAGCGAAATTGCATCTTTTATTGTTTTTTAAATTTTTTTACATTAAACAAAAATTTTCAAAAAAGGTAAATTCCAATATTTATTAAACAGCAGAGTTTTTCAGTTTACAGTCATATAAATTGCGAAAAAAATGTTTAAGTTTATATAAGAACAATCAAATCATTTTTCATGGCATACTGTATTTTAGTGTGTTTTTTTGTTCTGTTTCCACTTCTTTTAGATCTTGAGAATGAAGTCCTGCTTGTATGAAATATCATGTTTTTACATCCCATTTAATATATAAAATTATAATATTTTATTTTAAATCTTTGCAGTAAGCAGACTTAAAATTGTGATGGAATATGAAAAATTTGTTATTAAGAAGTAGAAATTCAAACACATAAGTCACGTTATTTTGTGAAATTACTATTTTCTTGTTTATATATAAGCAAAATATTTAAATAATTGGTTTTAAACATAGCAAAAAAATTTAAATAATATAAGAAGCATAATTTGTATGGAAGCTGGTAAAACTGTAATAATTTCAACCTTTGAAAATTATATATGAAAAGCAATTTTTTGTGACAAATACTTATGCATGATTACAATTTCTCGAATCTTTTATATATAAAAATTCAAACATCAAAATAGGTGAATTATAAATTAATTTAGAAAAAACTGAATAATTAAACTTTATATTCATTGCATTTTTTCAAAATAATTTTACAAAAAATTTAAGAATAATTATATTGAGGTAATTTTTAATAGGAGATTTTTGTTATATAAAATAATAGATAAAAAATAATCTTTCAATAGTAAAAAAATCACATTTGATATAAAACGATTTATCGATAAAAGCTATAAAAAGATGTGAATCAATTAGAAAAAAATAGGAAATAAAGACTTAAATAAATATTTTAGATTCTAATGGTTATTTTAGAATTGATATGAATAAATTCAAAAAAAGCTACAATGATAACACGAAAAACAGATTTTATTTGTGAAATATGTTTATTGAATTCCTATTCAAATAATTAGAACATAAAAGATAAAGAAATATATAAATAAATATTTTAAGCGCAATAAACAACAATTTATACAAGTCTTAAAATATGATATTCTTTGGTAATGTTAAAATTGTTTTATTTATTTTAATATTTACATTTCATTTTTTACCGTACCTAAAGTTTATAAAAATATTTTTTTTATAGGCACTAAAGTGCATTATTATTATTTTTGTCTAAATATTAATTTTTGTGTTTAATTTTAAAAAATTAGCTGCATGCTTAAAAAAATGTAATTGTTTATTAGACATGATATTGAATGTACAATTCAATTTTTTTTTAATTTTCATAGATTTATTATGCCACTTATGCAAAAAAATGGATAAAACGTTTTACAAAAAACAAAATCAAAACGGCACGTAAAAATCGTATATGAATACTTTAACTTTTACTACAAATACTTTAACACTAGAGTCAAGCAATAATATAAATTAAGAAAATATATCATTTTTGGCATAATGTCTAATCTTATTGTAAATTAAATTTAAAATTATCTTACTAATGATTTTAAGTTTCTAAAGGTAAAATTCAAAGAAGAATGATGCTACTTTTTACCAATGATTTAACTCTGTTAAAAACACAAGCAAGCAAAAAATTGGGTATCATGATCTATACAAAGTATAAAGTTACCCGTTTTATCCACATTTATATTGAAGCACATACAAGTGTCATGGATTATTCATATTTCATCATGTCTTGTGTTAAACAGATCAATGTTTCTATACGAAAGTTCTTCTTTATAGAGTTTATTGTATAAATATTTTAAATTGAATTACTTTTTTTTGTTTTAACAACAAGAAAGGTACAACCTTTTTAATCGATTTCTATAAAAATAACAATTAAAAAGAAGATAAATAATTATATCAATGTTTATAAACAAATCTTAAGTATAAAGATTTTACAATTATGTATCGTGCAAATAAAAGAGGAATGATAGTCTGTTCATCAATTTCTTAAAAACTTTATATCTAAATTTATTGCTTTAAGATCTGAAATTTAATAGCTTTTTATATTTAAAAAAAACTAAATTTTACAATTGAATCGAACTAATGAAATCTTTAGAAATGCTTCATAAAACATATGTATTTGATCTTTAAGTATATAGCCATTTAGGTCAATAATTTATATATATATCGTATATATACCATATCATATTTTTTTTTGTAAAAACCTTAAATTAATCTTATTTTAATTTCTCAAAAACATAAAAACAAATATACATAAAAACTAAAATCAATTGATAGTTAATTAATTGAAGAATATTATTTTTTTATTTTTTTTGTGGTAAAATGATATTCCATATCTCATAATTGCAATTAAAATACTCGAGTGTAATGCATGATAAATGTTTATTTTATGATTAATAAACATTCAATAAACTTTTTTTTCAATCAAAAGGTTTGATGTTAATCTATTTAAAACTTTTATATAAAATTACTAATTAAAATGAATTTGACTTGATAAATGATTAGTTAAAATTATAAATAATGATGGAATAAAGCCAATATGAACAATAAAGAATACAGAGAAATCGATTATAATGGTAAACACATAGACTGCAAGTATACCCTAGCTGGTAAACACCTTTTTGTAAATAAATTTACAAACACAATCCTTCTATTTACAATTTATTTTTACGCCAATCACATCGGTCTCCCGTATAACGGCAATTTTTTTATCATATTTTTGGATTGAAGTTATTTATATAATTAAAATTTTATTGGTATTTATTATCGATAATATTGTTATCTATCAAAAATATGATAACTATTAAAATTATTATAATGATGTGGTTTTTTATTATCAAACTAAATTTGATTGATGATACGTGAAGAATGTTATTGGTAAATTCTGACGACTTTATCAATAATAAAGTAGTTTATTGGTGCAATTATAAGGATTTTGTCTATAAATAGACAATAGAATAAATAAATATGCCTTTTAGAAAAAACAATTATATTTTTAATTTTGATCAGACACAATTATCCAACGCATATCTTTACCCATTTTAGGTTCTTACAAATTTTCATTAGTTGCATGGTCATAATTATCGAATTGAAATGGTATTACCTATTATAGAGCGTTTTTTCTGTCGATTTAATGTATCACTTTATAATTTTTTTATTAGCGAAAATTATAAATTTTGCTTTTTTAAAGACTTGAAGGTGTTTTTTTATTTGAAAATTAACTAATATCACGCAAAAATTCAGAAATTTGAATGTCGCGGTAAAGATTTGCCGATGCATTTGTAGATGAAAAGAAGTAGTTTTATGGTTTGTAGTTTTTCAAGTACACAAAATTTCTTCTATATTAGGTTAAATATAGCGAACGTAAAACTATTGTTTAAGAACGTCAGTTATGTGATTCATCAATTTATTAATTTACGTTTAAACCGCATACCTAACAATTCATCTGATAGAATTTCATAATGAATTTTTTTATATATAATACACGCATATGTTTTAGATATACTACTTAATTATAATTTTTTAGAGTTCAATAGTAACTTAAATTATTTTTAATTTTATAAAAACACTTGCGAAACATGAAACTTTTTGTAATTATTACGCAATTAGCTCACATAGTAATAGAGTCACAACATATGAAAAAGAGATACTAATATGATATAAAAATTCGCTCTCTAAATGTTTATGTGCACAGTTAATATATTAGAAGATGATAAATAAACAAAGATTATGATTTGTAAGTATTAATTTAAAATTAAAATTTTGTGGTTTGAATTTTCTGCTTAAATACTGATTGATGAATTAAACAAATATATAGATATAAAATTGAATTTCTCGTTGTATATTTCACAATTAAATATTTTTAATAATATTGTTTTGTTTTGTTGTTTTATATGCAAAATATAGGTATTTTAGTAGTAAGTTGTTTTTACTTTAATTTGAAAATTTATATTTTAATTAGGAATCGATGAATTTAAAAACATTGATATTATTTTTAGA
Organism: Edhazardia aedis USNM 41457; assembly: GCA_000230595.3. Lineage (NCBI taxonomy): Eukaryota > Fungi > Microsporidia > Culicosporidae > Edhazardia > Edhazardia aedis. The sequence goes on along the minus strand of AFBI03000130.1, from coordinate 882 downwards.
TTGATAAAAAATAATTTTATATATTTTATCACGACAAACAATTGTAATTGACATTTTTATTTTATGAAATTAATTTTCTTACCTGATCATTAGAAATATGAATGTGTTTGATTTTGATTTTGATTTGTATAAATAACTATCAATCAGTTACATATTTCTTAAACTTGAAATACAAATTACGTTTGATAAATTTATCAGTGTAGCTTTAAATAAGGTCGCATTTAGTATGTTAGTAATAATGGCAGCAATCAAACATCACATGGTTTCAAAAAATATTGCACATACAAACCCTTTTAATACACAGTCTTTATTCTTATTTGCAGAACTCTAAACAAGAAAATCTAGAGCGCGAAAGTAGTAAAAACAAGTTTTGTTAGCTTTAAGTTTTTAAAATTCAGATGTCTATTTTTTAGAAGATTTAATGTTTTCCAAATCTATTTGTTTGACCGATCTTGTTTTCATTCTAAAAACACTATCTTTTTTTTTAATTTTTATAATTGTCTTTCCGATGACTTTTAGGTTATTTTTACATTATACCTGATAGCGAATGTGATATTATATTCTCCATAATTAGTTATATTTTCGAAAATGTTGTGACGGCAGGTTACGACAATATAAATATTGATTCTGTGTTATAAAATAAAAATTTGATTGTAGTTCCAGTTGCTTAAAATATGTTTTTTTTTCTTTTTAATAAAATCTTTCGGCATGTATCTAAAATAGTCTTAATCAATGGGTTTTGCTACTACTGTACCATAACTATTAAGTAATTACAAAAGTTTTTTTTGAATTCAGTTACTGATTGAAAAAAAAGGAATTTTATGTATCTTCAAATCATTCATTGAAATACTAAAATTTATTAATATTTTATAATTACGTGTT
>AFBI03000013.1:416564-739621 GCA_000230595.3 Edhazardia aedis USNM 41457 | reverse complement strand
TCAAGTTGCCTTAATACAATTTAAAAAATAATTTTTTTTAAAAAAAATAAATTAATTACAGTTTACTAAAACAGTAAAAAAAACCATATGTTATTTGAAAAGAAGTTACGTTGTTTTTTTTAATGTTATTCTAACTACAATTGATTTCCAAATGAGTTTAATTTTTAAATGTAGTCATCTTTATCTACAGCTATATTAAAACACATATTTCAGATCAATTAATATATATTTATCAGATATACATTGCATAGACGATATTAATAATCTTTGATAGCTTTAAGACAGGAAAAGATAAATTAAAAAAATAATAACATGTTATTAATAAAAAAAACAATAATCTTATAAATAACGAAGAATACCATATAAATCTAACTTAAAGATTAAATATTGGTAAAAAAAAATGTAACACACTTGAAATAATTTTTGAAGTGTATAAAATACCCAAATCATGTTTTTTGTATTAAAAATTCTATTTTTTAAGGCAAAATACCCATAATCGCATACAAATAAAATAATATGTGTTAAGAATAATTTCTAAATTGTGGTATAACGTTTTTATGTGTAATATAAACGTAGAAAAAAATCTTTTTTTGTTAAAAAATGATTTTTTTACTTTTTGCTTGACTGATCTATTTGGCATATTATGATAAATGTTGTCAATGCAGCAAACATATTAAAAATAAAATTTTCAATCAAGATTTATACGGACTTAAATTTTGAATACTCTTTTAAAAACAAAATTTAACAGAAAAACTAGATCTTAAAATTTCATAAATGCACAAAATTTGTGAATTTTTAACATGATAATATTTATATAATCCTAAAAATTTTTTAATAATAAATATTTCTATTTTTCTTAGGATGAAATCAAAACAATAAAATAAACAAAAAACTCTCTAAGAATAAAAATTTCGTAAATTTTTGGTGATTTTTGTTGAATTTTTAACATAAAGCCGCTATTTCTATAAAGTCAATCAACATCAAAACTCTCTAAAAAGATTGATTTTTATTAGAGAAAGTATAACTCATTGTTTTGTATTTTTTTAATTGGCTATTTCGCTGTTTACTGTTTGGAAATCCTAAGGTTTCATTGATCATCGAGCAAAGTGTTTTTAATGCAATACTAAACATGTGAGAATAACTGCTAGATCATTAACTATACAAGAAGACGAGAAAATAGGCAAAGAAACGAAGAAATAGATGCTGTCCTACAATTAATTACGATAATAATGACAAAGGAAAAAAGAAACTTTAACTAAATTTACTTGATTTCTATAAAATTATTTCCTGTAAAGATCTATATATGATTTTCCAATATCAATTCCCGATTCAATTCGCAGTGAATTCACTAAATATACTTTTACAACAAGGTTGATACATTTACTTAATATTATTTTATATTTTTTTTCTTTTTTATTTAATTTTATTATTTAAATTATAAATAATTGAATTATTGTAAGCTCTCTGGAAACAAACTAAAAAAATAGAAGAAAATTTATATTTCTAATGTTTATTCGTATTGATGTACTGTTATAACGAGTAAAATTTGCTATATAAGTTTATAAATGGTTCATATCTAGTACAAACAGTATTTTTTTCTGTTATAAATAAAGAAAATAAAAATATCTATTTTATTATGAAATACATTTTTACGATAAAAAAAATCAAAAAAACTGTAATTTGTATCTTTTTGATAAAAATTGCTAATTTATCCAATTTCGGGGTTACAATTTATGTCATCGTTGTAGAACATACTTACCACTATCTAATGCTATAAATTTGTGTTTCAATTAGTGTTTCTTTTGATAATAATCATTATTTAAATTGAATATACTGAAATTTTTCTGCTAGTATGTTAGATATATTGAAGAGAACGATTTTTTATAGAGTAAAACATATTTTCAAATGAAAAAAGAATTTTATTTGAACAGAAAACTATAACTAACAATGATTTTGGCTTTTTTTAGTTGATTGTTAAATTATACTACTAGAAAGATCAACTAATTTCATATTTTATTTTGACATCAAAAAAAAGTTTTGATATTGATTGATAGAAATATTTTGTTTAAGTTGTTGTTATAAATTTGACGTTTTTGTTGATTGGTCGTAAAAATTTAAATTATATAAACATTTATAAATAAAAAAAATATGCATTACAAAAGACATTTAGTATATAGTCTTTCTAAATCAAATAATCAACTTTCATTTAACATAATTATAAAATAAACTTATTATTTGAAGCGTAAAATGTGCACTATAGTTGTTCTAAATAAAAATTTGTAAAGCTGCCATGTAGTAATTAAATTGTAAAATAGAAAAAAAACGAAATACATGTAGATTCATATATCAAATATATTTTTCAAATAAAACACTTTATATAATTACGCTTTTTGTATAAGAATATTTTTTAAGTATTTGATAGATAAATATGCAATATGACTATTTTTAGTACTTAAATTATATTAACCGGCCTAAGCGTTACCAAATTTTTAAAAAATTTAATGTCATGAAAACAAATTTATGGTAATTTTTTTATATTTACAAAAGCAAATTTGACCTTAACCTTTAATATCTTATATTATAACGTAAACCAAACATCAAGTTTATTCGCAAAATATGATTTAAAAAGTAGTATATTGCTTTCAAAAATACATCTTATTTCAATGTATGAAAAATCATATGAAAAAACATCATATCGTCTAACAAATGTGGTGATTTTATGTCTTTTTCTCTAGATTATAATACATGAATCATTTGGAATAGTTTATCTGCTCGCTGAAATTATATTTTAGGTTGTGTTTTATAATGTTTTACAAGATCATATTGTATGATTTATACAAAAAAACATTTGATAATTGCTACATCCATAGGATTATTTCACATATCTGCAATATATCTCCACTGATGTTCGACATAGTATCATTTTTTTGTATCCTATTATATTTTAATTATAATGTATAACACTTCAAATAACACAGTATAGTTTATATTTTTACAATACTGTAATAGAGTTCATATATAAAGATTGTTATTATTTTTATGACGCGTAACGAATTCGGCTATATCAAAAATTCATCAACTCAATGTCGAAAATACTGAGGTATGTATGCCGTGCGAAAAAAATGTTGTAGAATGAAAGATCGATATTTTCATAATAGATTTTCTTTATACTAATGACATGTACTGAAAAAACTAGTTTTTTGGTTCTTTCTATTACAGTTGTATTTTTTAATATAATTTAAAATTTTATCAAGGTGTTCTAAAGGAAAGACTTTTTGCAAATTCAACAAGGTAAGACTTTTGAAGTAAAACATGTGATAACTTGGCCAACTTGCAAAAGCTTCATTTGTTACAGCGTTTTATTCGTGTTGAAAAAAAAAACAACTTCAGTTCAATGCATTGGATTTTTTTGTACAAAAAAACCCTAGTATCATCATTTACTTCAGTTAAAATAATTACCGTTTCTACATAAAAATTCCCCCACAAAGCACAAATCTAATGCTTTCCACATTACTACGCACATAACTTGCACAAAGTATTGGCGATTATAACTATCGTAAGCGTTTGTTCTTTGATTACCAGACATAACTGAAAAACTTACCGATTTGGCACACATCAGGAACGTTCTTATGGTATGTGCTACATTATTGCATCAAAAGAAATTGCGCCGTTTGGAGACTCTAAATTTTTATGAGAGGATCTACGTGACGATGAGCACAGTTAAGAATTTATCGTCCGGCTGCTCAAGGAAATTGGTTTAAAGTAAGCGAAGCTATGTATCATACAACGCTTCGTAGAGGTTTTTCATTGTGGTAAAAATAGTTGACTCGTAGTGGGCTTTACAAGCCTCTTTATCAGAGCGAATCACTGCGTTGCTGCCTTGGCAGTTTAGCAGGCAGCCAATTACCTCAGAATTACAATTTTAAAAAATGTAAATTGTGGTTTGACTTTGATATATTTGAGCGCTATATAAAATTTTGTCATCTTAATTCCAAATTAAAGCGTCTATATTAATGTAAAACATTAAGAAATCAAAGAAATACTTAGAATATATATAAATGAAATCTTGTAAAAAAAAGAAATTTTTGGATATAAGTGCTTAATTTATTTGATTTTTGAAAACATATTATAAACCAATTAAAATATCTGATTATAAAAAATTACAACAAACAAAAAAAGTTCTGTGAAAAAAATTTTTAACAAAAAAAAACAAAAGACATCAAACATGTGTATGTGTGTCAAATCTTCTATGCCTTCTTGCCTCAATACTTTATACGTATTCAAAGTTTTGTGTAATTTTTAATTCTGCGAGTACTAAATTTGTAACACAATCTGAACGCAGAAGTTATGTAAGTTGTATAAACTAAAAGTGTGGTACATTTAATTGATATTAAAAAGAAAACTCATATGAAATGTTTAATACAATATTAGTTTATAAATCAGAAAATTAATTTTTTCAACATGTCCTCTTACGTCTTTATTTCTTTTTTCTTTCTTTTCGTTTCTAGTATTTCTTCTCTTCATTTTTTTTTGTGTAGTATGAATATATATTTTACATCATGATTCTATAATATGTACATGCTAGAACTTACTCATAGCAATCATTTTAATCGATATTCAAAAAAACAAAGAATATCCAGTTTAAAAAAATACTAGAAATAACAAAGTATATATCACAAATTTATATAAATAACTTATATGTTACGTAAATCAATTTGTTTCAATCTTAATTAGCAAATTATTCGATTACTTAATGTTTTTTGCATTATTTAATTTTCGTTAACACTTAAAAGAATATAAACATGATAAAACTACCATTTTTTGTTTAAAAAATTATATAGTTAAAAAATTGTTTTATATATATTATTCAAATCTAATGAGTTATATTTTCACTTAAGGATTTTTTGGTTTTTCTTGAAATTAAAAGTTTGTTAGTTTTTTATGTACAATAAAAACAAATAATTATCCTTTTTCTTTCGAATTTATTTGAAAACAAATTTCGGCTAAAAAAATTCTTTCTTAAAGTTAAATTACAAAAATAATGCTTTTTGAATTGCAAAAAATATGTACTTAATATTTTTTTTGAGTAGATATAATTTGAACAAGAATATAAAAAACTGCAAAGTTATAAAATTTTATATATAAAAATTCAGAAAATATTAAAATAAATATTATTTCAACACAAAAAACTATTCTATAGTAAAAAAACAGTTTTTGAATATTTTTATATCTAAATTTGTGTTGATGCAAAAATTGAAAAATAAAAAAGCTTTCTCATTTATTAAGATGTTTTTTATACATAAATTATTTAAAATAGTACCTTTGGATATAACAAAATTAAAAAAAATAAAAAATCCGCTTTTTATTTTTAGAATTACAGTGAATATACATCCAAATAAGTTTCACTGTAATTGAATTTTGAAAAATAAAATAAATTTATAAGTTTTCTAACAATCGTAATCGAAAAATTCACTATTTTTTATATAATAAAATTCTTCACGTATTTTAATAATGTGTTCATAGATTAAAAATATAGGAGGAATTGCCACTTCTCAATGATAATAAAATCAAATGCAGCATAAAATTTTATTTATATCAAGAAGAAAATACAGTTTAAAAGATAAGTAAAACTACTTTGATCTAAAAATATCTATTAAAATATACTGAATTTGTATTAATTATAAGATATTAAATTCATATATAACTTTCGACTTTTTAGCGATTTCTTAAAATCTAAAAGTGTTACATTTATAATATTAATGATGTAAAAAAAAGAAGATTAAAAATTCCGATACACCGATTTTTTTATAAATACTAGATATAAACCGCTGCATAGTCGATCATCTCAAATTTGTTTTTATGTTTTAAGGCATGAGTTTTTATTATATTGTATTATTTTATTATTATAATTTGTTCTTTTTCAAAAGGGTTAGATGATAAAAAATCTTAATAGATTTTTATATGAAAATTTTCATTAACACTGTATGATTTACTTTGTCAATCTTATGATACTTCACGTTCTAAATATTAAAAAATAAATATTGAAACAAAAAAGCATTTTCTCAATGATCGCTTTTTTTACTTTAGCTTTTAAGCTTTTTCGTAATTAAAATGTACCATTTTTTTGATCGAAAACTATACAATTTATAAAGTTCGTTCATTGTCAATAATATGAGACTTTTAAAATAGCATACTGTAATTTTGAGCAATTTGATCGAAAAATTGATTAAAATCCAAATATTGAAAAAAATATCAAAATAACAAAAACACCGTGTCAAAATATATTTTGCTTATATTTCATTTATAAAGAAACTTAAAACCGAAATAAATAGATTAAGGTGTACAAATTTTTAAATAAAAGTCACGAATAAAAAAATATTATCTAAACACACAAATAAAGCAGCAAATTTTTAAAATTGCATCACTTCACAAAAAATGTTATAATTGTGAAGTGTGTATTTTTTTAAATCGAATGTTAAAAACTTCAAATAAATATAATTTTCGAATATGCATAACCATTCCAAAAAATAATTATACAAAAATTTTAACGGACTTAAAATATATTTATATCCTCGGATAGCATTGGAAACACTAAGTTAATAAACCAAAATTAAATAAGTACTTTTAACATATTGATTTTTCTGACACTATGTGTATACCTTTTTAATTTAGGTTCCGAACTTTTTCATTGTTTTTATTGCATTTTCCTTTTTCTAATTTGAATTCTTTATAAAAAAAATAATTGATTTAATTGACGCAAAACATTTGCTTTTTACGAAGAACTTTCGAATCATAACATTAAACGATTGAATTTTTTCTTACAGCCGACAATATATTTCAAATTTTTTTTGAACGTTAAAGAATGGCGCAAATTTAATAATTAAAGTGTATTAACGGCAAAAAAAGTTTGTAATATCGTTATTGTAAAAATGAAAACCAACATGACTTTCATATCAATCTAACGTTAAAAAAGATTCTATAAATAATTAATTTTTCTTCTCAGCTAAAAAAACATTAATATATATTGATATTTTATATAATGAATATTTATATAGATATAAATTCTATATATTAATTTTCTTGCCTTTGCAAATTTATTTTGAGTAAACAAATTTGTAATACATCATAAATTACTAAAAAACATATTTTGTCATACATTCAATAATCGATTAAATTTTTGACATTTCTAAATTTAATTTCGTTTAGAAATTTGATTCTTAATAGCATTATATCTATTTTAAAACTCAGAATTAGAATTATGATATATAAATTTTTTATTAAAAATCCAAATAAGTGCATTATATATAAAAGGAATATCTTTTTTTTTGATAATCGTGGCTTAATATTTATAATTATGTGATATTCTACACATATAAATCTACAAATATGGTGCTATAATTGGGTAATTTGATTGTTTTGCAAATAGATTTTAAAACTATATTAGTCAAAACCTAGCATGATTAAAGTCAAAATATATAGTTTTTTTATATGCACAAAAAAGTGTGAATGTTTACAACATTTTGTAAATTTTTACCAATGAAAACTTGAATTTTTTTTAAAAAAAATATTAGAAAATTAGATTAAGTAAAATCATGATTCTGTTTACAATAATAATTTGTTGAAAAATTAAAAAATTGATGTTTACGGTATTTGCTACAGAAAATGATTTCTTTGAATTTTGTAGTATAAATATTACCAATCATAGAAGATAATTATTTAATGATCTTAAAAAAAGTTCAAAAAATTATATAATAATGAACAGATGAAAGAAAGCGTGAATATTTAAATTATCAATGTTTCTGACGATTTGTTGATATAAAACACATTTGTTTCTTCTTGATTATTTTAAAATGCTACCTTAATCTTGGTTGCTTCTTAATTGCGTCATGATTTTTGCTCTACGGGGTTTTTTGTGTTATTATCAAGAAATGTTGTTTATTTTCAATGTCTGTATAGAAACTAGTGATGACGCACTTATTCTTTGTCGATATTTTTGGAAGTCGGACTGGATATAATAAAAAATCTTTTCTTTTTTGATAGTTCTAAATGTACAGAAATGTCTTTTTGCTGTGTAGTAGACTTTATGGTTGTGAGAAATAGATTTCAATCACTTGTAATCTGTATAAAATATGAATATGTGTTGTAGTTTATGGTTTATTGATTATTTTTGTGTTAAATTTGTACGATGTTAGCTGTGTTTCAAAGAAGATCATTAAAAATCTGGTGGTATATTGAAGAACTAATTTAAAAATGCGTAAAATATTAGCGAATTTGAAATAGTAAATTAGAATTAAATTAACTACTTCATTACCTGTTTTTGCATGCGCTTTATAAATTAACTACTTATAGATGTGAACATTTTTCATTAAAAATTTTAATTTCTATATTCTTTAATAGAATAAAATTCACACAACATTGGAAAAATTTTCAAAACATTCCAACAGTTTATATAACAAAAAACCAAAATTAAACAACATAGAAGAATAATATTTTCTGTTTGATTAATTCTATCGTTATTTGCTATAGTGTGTCTATTTTTGGTAGCTTGAAGTAAATTATATGATGTTGTGCACCACCTAGTGGCCCGTGCTGTGCAACCAACTATAAACACCAGAAACTTAAGTTTTAATTAGGAACATCAAAGATCAGTTGTGTACAAAGTATTGCGCTATTGTGCTAATTTATTTTTGAATAATATTCGTTATAAGTAAATATAAATATTTAGTTAAAAAATTGTGACAACATTACGGAAATTATTTCAAATTTTGTTTTAGAGATAAGTGCATATTTAAAATATGTTCACTGATCATAATTTTTGACAAATTTGTAAATTTTATTATAAAATTTATTTATTTGGGTTTATTTCTACACATAAGTGAATTTTCAGAAATGAAGCATTGCAGATTCATTGTTTCTAATGCCCTTTAAACATTTTCGATTACCCTATTCTCGTAATATAAAATTTTTTATTATACTTCAAACCATATAGAAATCACGAATTTTGTAATTCTTGCTTTTTCTTTTATGTGAAGGAATATAAAATATTTTTTTATAACTAAATAAATGCTGTAAAAATAATTATAATTTGTTATTGAATTGCAGAAAAAAATTTTACTGTTTTCTGATGTTTTTTTTGTTGTCTAATTATATTACAAATGTGCATTTTTGAATATCTCAAATTCATAAAGTACAATTTTTACAGCCATTTATACTTTTTTCAAAAGAGAATTGACAAAAAGTTCTTTTCATAAATTTTGAAATTTAAGTTCTTTTGTGAAATTCTATTTCTTTTTATCTTTTAACACCAAAAAGCAAAACAGTTTTTGAAAAAATCGATTCAATTTAAAGTATAGAACCCAAATAAAACTTGATAATTTTTTGTGTTTATTATGCATATTTTATGTGTAAGATATGCAGCTTCCTGTTAAAGTAGTTGATATTTTTGCATTGTTTTTCAATAAAAAAAATATTTCTGAACGAAAATAATTTCATTGATTTATGGAAAAATGATATAAAATATTTTTCCAAAGGAACAATTTATGTCACAATTTTATTGTCTAGTCTCGGATAGAGCGCGGGTCTGCAGTTGTGAACACGGCATTAAATGATGAATAATTTAGATAGAAACAAAATTAACTACATCAAAAATTAGATTTTGAATAAAATGAAATTCTAAAGGAATAACTTTTTATTTCGCGAATAAATTTGCGTTTTTAATAATTAGAAGCACTCATTGATGTTTTGTATTTTTGGAATATGTAAATTTTATGAAAGGTCAGATGCATGAATTTTGTTTCATAAAAAAAATAGAGATTTAGTGCTTTCAAAATGCTATAATTTGTACAATTTAATAAAAGAGTTTTTCCAAAAAAATTATTTTTAAAAACGTATAACTAGGTATAATAGTAACAAACCAATGCCTAATTTATTATTTTTTTGTCTTCAAAAGATTGCTATTATATTTAAAAAAAGCGTAACCAAAACAAATTAAATATCGTAAGTGAATCTTTTAAAAAATTTTCAGTTTAAAAAAAAAATCTAATTTCTTTTTTTTGCATTCAAAAAATAAAGGTAATATTAAAAAAATCCAATATTCTGAATATTTTGATTTTTTTTCAATTAATCTATTCTAAAAATAGCAAAACATATACAAGCATGGAAAGTTGTTGTGTTAAGTCTTCTTTCGGCGAGTCGGCTGACTTTTTCTGTAGGTATGTATCCATATAAGTAAACTAGTATAATGAAATTTGTTTATAATCCATTATCCTAGAATAAAGATAATAGAAAAGAGTATAACGGGTTTAATAATCTATTTTATGAATGATTTTTTACTTATCTCTTTTTTCTTTGATATTCTTACCCTTTAGTTCTATCTTATTTCTTTTTAGTTTCTATATTACCCTAAAAAGTTGGGTTTTAATTTTTTACTATTTTTCATACACATTCATTCTAATTTCTAATTTTCAGTGTATGTTGAAATACAGATTACCGTAGATCACATAATCACAATGATTACATTTCAATCAATATACTTTGTAATCATAAAAACCATTGACAGATAATATTAAATTAAGATAATTTTAAAGATTTTGTAGAGGAACATCTTGCAAAGAGATTTAAATGAAATAAATACAGATATGTGTGGCAATATGCAATATTGGATTATATAAATAAGTATTATCAGTGAAGACCCCTAGAAAAGAAGCATAAATGGTATTTCGAATCTATAAATAGTTGTAATGTATCTGAAATAAAAGTGATAAGAAAGAGATTAACTTCATGTATCAAAAGATTTAATTGTTTTTCACAGTCACTTTTTCTCAAGTGTAAGTATAAAGCGAAAATCTCAATCTTATCCGTTTTGATCCGTAGATTTTGCATGTTGAACAGTATGAGTTCACCGCCGCACATGTTTCTCCACAGATATAAACGCGCATAATGAAAAAACTTACAATGAATTGTGGCAAAAAAAACTACATACATTGCAAGCTGATTAGAATATTGAATTTTTTCAATATATTGCAATCAAAATATTTTTTATTAATTATCCAACAGAAACCTAATAATACCGTGTGAAATGATATTTTATTAACACAAATACTACATATAAAATGAAATTTTTTTATTAAATATGATTATGTAAACATTTGTGCATCATTTGGATTCTTCTGTGATTCCTTATTGTTATATGCATTATAAAATGAACTACATGATGACAATTCTATTCTGCGGTGATATTATCGAGAAAGATATACTTAAGGAACATAAAAAATTATATTACACAATTTCCTAACTTATATATTTTTTTCGAGCAATATATTTAAATTAGGATATAATTAAAAAAAACAAAGTGTGCTTGTGTTTTAAGCAATAAAATGCATTACAAAAATATAACTACTAAAACAGTTTCAAAAAGAAAATTCAATAAATATTTCGTCAATTTCTGCTATTTAATGTGATTGGCACAATATTAAATACACTAAAGAAAAATAAAATCTAAAGTAATCTTTAGGAATCGATTTCTCATTTAGAGAAATTCTTCTTTAAAAAATCAAAATTTTTTATTAGAAGGAATCAAATTCTATGAATTATATTTATATTATCAAGTTTTAATTGATCGATCAGCAGCTGTTATAATTAATTGAAATATTTAGATAAAGGTATAAATATTAACACACTTTTATTCACTTTCCGATAACAAATTGCAGTAAAAAACCAATTTATGAGCTGAGCCTGTTTTTATACAAGTAAAATTTATTTTTAAGTGAAAACTATTGCATATAATTATGACTCAAATAAGCTTTTTCTAAAGTTTACATTACAAAAATAAAAAAATCAAACTACATATTGCAAGTATCTATAACTTGAAGGATAAATATATCAACATGAAAAAAAAAAATATTGTATTTCGTTATTATTAAAAAGCAATTGTAAAACCGAAATTAAAAGTTATTTAATTTTTTAGTTTTCCTTAAAAAATTTTAGTTTTTAAAGTCTGTGAATTAAAAAACAAATTGATCCGTATAATAAAAAAATTGTTTCAATAAAAATTTAAATCCCAATAAAATAATTTTTTTTTACTTATTTGATTATATTAATATATTAAAATACTGGAGATCAAAAATCAAATGTGTATTTTTTTGTTTAAAAATATTTATAAAATGCAAATTATAGATTATTATTTTCTTAAATTTATTTTTTATATAGATTTGTTTCAATTGTTCACAAACACATTACCATCAGCGAATTCATTGTGTTGCTAGATCATACTTGTTTATTGCTAATGCAAGCAAATATTACAACAAAAATCATCTATAATTTATAGCAACGCTAGCTTTGAATTTTCATCTGCGCGAAAATTCGGATCCTTTCGATCAGAAAAATAATCGCAAGTACATGTATATTCAAGCAGAATTTAACAAATACAATCGTAAGCAATATCAATAACAAGGAAAACTAATTTTTTAGTAGAATTAGATCAATAAAAAACATTAAAAGTAAAATTGTTTTATATTTCTAATATTAATCTATACCTTAATATATGCAATTTCATCGTAAAATTTCTTTTGCTGTAATCCGAATTTTTGTAATAAAAAATATGAATAAAAAAAATGTTTACAAAGAACTATTTGATTCGATTTTATGATATCTTCTATAAAATACAAATTCGAACTTCTTAGATGTAATATTGACGCTGAAACTAAAAGATCTAGATTACACCTGAATTATATAAATATTGTTTTATGTTGAACTCCAAATTAAAAAAATGCATATGTATATAAATAAACGGAGGTTTTTTTATTAACATTTATTTAAATTGCACAATAATTTGTGTATTCATGAAGTTAAATATTTAAAATGATTTTAACACACAATAACACAATTAGTTTCTTATTTTTATAGATATTTTACAATGTTTTTTCTTAAGTTTTTAAATAAAAAAAACATATATTATAATAACAAAAAAATTTTTTGATGCAGCTAAAGTTTAGGTTTTCATGCTGTAGAGTTTTTTGTGTTTTAAGAAAGTGAATAAAAAATATTTTCAACGAGTAAAATCATTATTACTGTTTTTATAGCCTTTTTATATGGTAAAAAATTTTCCGATCAATGTATAAATGGTGAATTAAATGTTTTTAAAGCAATTAAATTTTTACTAAATGTTTATTTTCAGATTTTTTTTTTAATATATAAATTACATTTATCATATCGTAGATTTGCAATTCGTAATAATTTTTCTGATTTTTACTATTATAACTATTAAAAGTGTTGCAAAATTATAATTACTTTGACTGTTTTGAAAAATTTTTTGATTTATATTAATTCAATATAGAAGAGGCGACGATAATTTTAAAAAAAAATATATGTTTTTATCTTGGTTGTACAAAATTCGATCTCATTTATTTTAAAATATAAAATCCTTACTAAGTTAAATAAATTATTATGTAGTTCGAGAAAATCAAATTTAAAAAAAATAAAATTTGGGGTATTTGTATTTTCTATATAGTGAAGGCTTAAAGATACCTGAACTTCACAAATATTTCGAGTCACTTGTGAAAATTCGAGAATAAATAAATTGTCAAATTTCACTATAACTTACAAGTTTTAGATATAAGACATATCAAAAACATCAAAAAAATATATTTATTTATTTCAAATAACAGAAAATATCAAATGAAAAAAATTCAAAAATCTCATATTTGTAAATGTAGGTATTTTTATTATAACCAATATTTTACAATCATCAAAATTATAGATATTAGAATTGAATCTTACCCTTCAATCATAACAATACACACAGAAAAAACTGATGCTTTTTTTTTGTTATTTATAAACTTTTATGCATATAATTATTCTTGTTAAGATATAAATACTTTAACTTGTTTATTTTAATAAAAAGAAAATAGATTATATTTATCCATACATAAATATAGAAATTTGTAATTGAAAAATATAAAGAATTAATTATTAAAACAATTAAATATTGTAAGACACCTTTTTCAGAAAATTTTTTGCAATCAAAATGCATCGGCTCTGCAGTAAATATAAAAACACTTATAAATACCTTCTAAGTCTAAAAACCTAGCGCAAATTACGATCATAGCATCTAAAAAATTAAACCACAAGATTATAACTTGATAAATTTTGTTATTTAAAATAAATTTGCTGCAAATTTTGTAATTTTAAATCAGATAAAAATTTATAGTATAATACAGCTCCTCACAAAATTAAATTTTCACATAGATGTTTACGCACTTTTAAATTTCTTTCAAATACCTTTTACAAAGAATACGCATTGATTGATAATTAAGGAATTTATAAGGCACATTGGATCGCAATGTATTTTTGTAAACAAACTACCAATAGTAACAGACATTTTTTATGTAGAAAATGCCAATTTATAGCTTATAATTACTTTTTTTAGATACGTATATGGCCTATAATAAGAATTATATTCATAAATTAACCACTTGTTGTCGAAACAAAGTTATATAATTCAAATGATATGAGTAACAAAAAGAAATAGACATTGAAAAGAAAAAATTATAATTGTCAGATGCTATACCTCGACATATCATAAAAAAGAAAACTAAAAAATATAAAAACACAAATCTCTCTCTTTGAATTATTTTTTGCGACACTATAATTGGTCACCTTTCTATTATAGCATTCTTATTTTATTAATGTTTTTATAGATCAAAAGTTACCATTTCACTACAATTTTATATATTATTTCGTTATTGACATGAAAAAAATTGCAAAATGTGTAAAGTAATAAATTTATGTATTCAGAAGTAGTAATGAAAATATTTTTAGTTGTAACACCCTATTCCAAAACTTTTATTAAACATTTTCTAACAATTTACAGCCAAAATATTTTAACTAAATTTACTCATGGCAAAAAATCTTATTCTTTTTGCAGTATTTACAATCCATTTGTATGTAACAGTTCTAAAAACTGAAGACTTTAGCATTTCACACATTAAGATTCTGTAAAAAGGCCTCTAAACTATATTGATTTAGTAAAAAAAGTATTTTCACCCTTTTAAATTTATAAACCTCTATAATTTGTTAAATGTAGTTTTCTTACAAACAAAATTTTTAAAGAACAATAAAAAGTCATTAGAAAAATTGATGTTAATAATTCGTAGTTATCACAAGTAATGTTCATCAATAATAAAAAGATTAGAGAAATATTACATTTAACAACCAAATGAATGTTTGTGTTAAATGTACTGTAGGATTGAATAATATAATTATTAATGTGAACCACTCTATGATTCATATTTCGATTCAGAAAGATATGGCCGAACAAGGTTAAAAATATATGATATTAGGGTCTTAGGGTGCCCTTACTGGTAAATCAGATTGGTTGGTATGTAATTTATTATGTCTATTATTTTTTTCATCCTTCTGTATCTCTTTATTTGTATACGCTTATTTAATTTAAACTTGTTCTCGATAAGCATCTATAATGGGCTTGGATCATGTTTGATTCAGACGAGAACATAAAAGATTCGTTCCATCAATAGTGTGTAAAACTTAGAATAAAGTTCTTTATGATATACTTTCTGCATCAATCTTTCCATTCCCATATCACAACTCATATTTGATCTCTAAACTAACATATATGATACAAATATTCACATCTTTTTTTATATCTAAATATTATTGTATCTAAAAAAATAGATATTGATGAATATCAGTGGAGTACTCCTGAAGTGACTTATGAAGGATTAATATTTTTTATTTAAAAAAATCTGTTTTTTAAAAATGGAAATAATGTTTATGTTACAAAAATTCTTGTGTCATTTTTGCAATTATTTTGATTTAAGAGAAATGAATAGTTTGATTTTGTATATAATTTGGTAATGGATGATTTAATGCTAAACACTTGATTGACAGTTACCTATTTAAGGCTTATGAATTATTGAGAAATAGTAGAAAAGAAAAAATAAATAAATAAGCAGATCGAGATTTTGCCTTCCAACAAATATAAAAATTTTTTTTTATTTCAAATGGTTTTTCAATTATATTTTCAATTAAATAAAAAAAATTTAGTATACATATAAACTAATAGAAAAATTTCCATATTAGAAAAATTGCGATTTTTCTTAGAAAGGAAAACCACTTATAAATATTTTATTTTAAAAAAGAAGAATAAGAGGAGAATTTTTTTATTGATTAATAACAATTAGTGTAGTAATGGTATTAGTAGCAGAAATCTTAGTAATAACAGTAATACTTATGGTGAAAAGTAAATAAGCAATCAACGTTGTAATAAATATTTCATTAATTACCATTTAAATATTTTAGAATTTAATTTTAAAAGAAATAATGTTCCTTTTTAGAGGAAAATTTACTTAAATATTTTCACATCAATATATAGAACAACGAAGACTTTATATTGTTTTCAGTAAAGTTCATTATCATGAAAATTCAATAAAAATGCATAAACCTCATAGGATTTAATGAATAAAAAAAAAGGCCATATTAGATTAAAATAAAACGAAAAAAAGTTAAAAATTCATATGTTGGATAGATATTGATTAGAATTATGAAAAAACGAAGATAAAATTAAAGATTGTTTTTTTATGCATGTTTACTTAAAACGAACTTCTATATATAATTTCTTTTAGGTTTTTTAAACCAATCATCAATCATCAAAATCAATATTTTAAAAACCACTTAATTTCCAGTAAAACATCTTAAATCATTTTATGTCAATTTTTGTAAAAAAACTAATTTACATTGGTAATTGCTGTTGCAGGAAGGGACTTGGTTGTATTGTAGGAAATACTCTACAATATTAAAAACACACCTCGAATTATCTGAGGACAATTGGTTCTTTTTCGTCACCTCGTCCCTTGCCTGGACGCCTTTGTACCGGTTTGTATTAAACATTAAAAAATAATAATTTTGGGTAATGGGTTTTTTATTTAATAGTTTTTTATGCTTGTTTTTTTTCCGGATTTTTCTTAATTAATATTAAAATAAACTAATGAAATTAAACATAACAAAGCATAACATAACGTTGAATAGCTACGAAAATAAACAAGCTACTAAAATTTCCACTTTATTTCAATTGTGGTTCCAGTATTTCACTGGTTATACCACAGTAATGATTACATTAACCAATGACAATTTTTAATTTCAAATTTTTAACAATTTTTGACAAGATTAATTTGTTGAATATAATTTTTATATTTTCACAAATTATGACGTAATTTCTACTAATAAACATTAATTTTTCCTGAATATATAGAATTTTAATGAAATAATGTACACTAAACTTCTTAATGCTCTAAATATTCAACAGCATAGTAAATTAATCATTTACCAAAATTATTAATGTAACTTGACTTTGTTTATTAAAATGTAATTGATTGTTGTTAAAGTTTGAAATAACAAATCAAAAACAAAAAATCGTTTATAATAAGTATGCAAAAGACCGATCGTTTGTAAAAAATAAATGAATATAATTTATATTCTCTTTCGTAAAAAAAAGATTGTTTAATGATTATATCATTTAATGTTCCATTCCATGTTGTGAATTTACGGGTGCTTTAGAAATGATAGTTTCAACTATTTCAAAATATATTACTACCAAATCTTGAATTTTTATAAGTATTTCAGAATTAAGTTGCCTTTTCTGTTTTTTAATGGATTCTGCAATTCCTGAATCATTTGTTTGAGATCTTGAATTATCTTTGAAACTATTTAAGATTTCATCCTTACCATGGTCGTTCAGAGATTTATATGCGTCCGAAGATTCATACTGTGAATGAAAATATTTTTCATATAAAATTGAAAGTATGTAGTTTAAAGCACCAAGCATTGAGTAGTAATTTTTTACGCAGTATTTAGTATCGTTATTTGAAGTTAAATAGAAATCTGAAGACAAATTTAACGACATAGCATCAAAAATTGAATAAATTTTAGTGATCTGCTCTTCAACTTGTGCTTCATCCAGCAAATCGGTTAAATCTTTTTTTAACTCTTCCACTGCAAAGCACCAGAAGTTGGCAAAACCAGATGCGTATCGATCCAGAAAGCTTCGAAAAACAGCATCATTTTCTAAAAATTCATCGAATCTATTCAAAAACTCTTTATATAATTGTTGATTATGGTTTAGTATTTGCTTGCATGTTATTGAACGAAGTTGATCTGTTTTTAAACCGATGGAGCTATCGATATGCACATTCGGTACATAAATGTTCATATCTGGTTTTTTCCTATTTTTCTTTATTGGATCACTTAAATAGCTTTCATTTTGGTCTTCTGTTTTTTTTTTATTTCGTTTTCGTTGTCTGAACCGAAGAAATCCAAAAATTGCCGCTAAACACACGCATGCAACTATTCCAATTAAAAACCTGTTATCTGCCCAAAAATTAATATCAGCATTGCTCAAATTATTTTGTTTTAGATTGTTACTAACCATTTCACAGTTGTTTATTTTTGAAAATGCTTACTTCTCCTTTATATGGGTGGCTTTCTTTATTTAAAATTTATAGCAAAAATTTTCTAATTTTATACTAAAAAAATTATGTTCAATGACATGAAAACTGTCGAAACAGTGTTTTATTATCATTCCCCTTTTTATTTTACATTGAAAAATATACATTTATTAATTAAAAGAATATACTTATATTTGTAAATTTTAAATCTTAATTAATATGTCAATATTAATTACTTTAGTTAATATATAATAAACAAAAATTGTGTCTTTTTATAAAAAAATTTCAATTCTCAAAATAAGTTACAAATATAATGCGTTCATTGGGTTTTGGAAATGTCGTTACATAATTGTACTTTTATATTTCTGTTCACATTTACTTATATCATAAAATTTAACCCAATAGTATCAATTTACGTTTTTAATCGATTTTGATGTGCTTATTTGTTTCGAAACTAGTTAAATGTGTTTAAATTTTATTAAAAAAGTTGTTTAACTAATCACTGTAATGTTTTTTAGCAATCTTAAAGACGTATGAAAGTTTATGTAGTTTAAACAAGTGATTTTTCAATAAACACACCATCTAGCTATTAATAGCCAGAATTAGAACTATGAAGATATTAATTATTTTCTACAAAGATATTAATCAAAAAATTGAGATATGTTATTTTAGTAAGTCACATTTTGTATTTTTCAAGAATGTGATATTTTTTGGTATTATTTACTATTTTGGCGATGTATTTAGAGACATTATAATAAACATTAAGAAGTTTTGGTTTTGGTGAAAAACCGTTTTAAAAAACTAATTAAAATTTTTTTTTAGCATAATGTACTTAAGAGCCACATTCTATCACGTAATCTTCCTCTATAATTTACATTTTTTTATTTTTTGTATGCGTTCTTTTTTAACTGTTTAATTTTCGATAAATATGCCGACTTTTGAACGAATTTTGCCAAATCTCTGATTGACTTATCAAAATGTTCATGATGGCTTAAAATTTCGAAATTTATCCTTTTTGTGTCGTAAAATACATTTTAATCAATGCTATGGTATACTTCTAATCAAAACTATTCAAAAATTATACCCAAATAGTTGTTATGAAATAATTAATGTTTATACCGGCTAGAAGTTTTGCATTGTTGGATAACGATTAATATTGAAATCTGTATAAAAAATTGATGATTTCATTATTTTTACATTTGTGATATTGTTCCATTGAAATCTGTTGCTTTTTTGATCACATAATTTTTTAACAAAATAAATTCTCAATAGAAAAACAAGTCGTTCCTATATAATACATTTGAAATATAGATGTAAATGTGATTAAAAGCTTCCAATTGCATTACATAAATTAAGAAAAATTCTGGTTTTTGCAAAATGTAATCTCCAAGCCCTATCAAATGAATGAGGAAGAAGATGAAATAATAATTTCAAATTTAGAAGAAATCGATATGACATTTTCGCAAATAAACAGAGTTTTAAAACAAATCGAGCAAAAATTCGAATGTTTTAAAAACAAAAGTAAAGTTCTTAGTGCAAATTTTAAACCATGGCAAAACTTTTTTGGAATATCAGAATGTTCACAAAAAACAGCTAAAAACAATGATTTGGGCGGCGATTTTGAATATTGCATGGATAATACTTTACAATCAATAGTTTTAGAAAGTACAATTGCAAAGGATTATGAAAGCATTTATAATACAGAAAACACAAAACAAAGCGACATACAGAATAATTTGCCTGAATCTTATCTTTCGAGGTCAAAAATTGGTGTTTCAACCAATAATGTTAATTCTTCTAATATTTGTTTAAATGAAGACAAAAAATATGTCTGTGCAGATTTCAATAAGTCACTGCTTCCTCAAATATTTGAATCTGAATTTGAGTTAATTGATGAAATCTATCAAATAATAAAAGAGCATCGCCAGATAACTCTAACTGAAATCCAGGATAAGTTTAAAAATGAAGACGAGAAAAAAATTTCAATAATTCTGAATTTGTTAATCAGGAAAAACTTTATTATATTTCAAAATGGCGCTTTCTTGGTATAATGTTTGATACATAAAACTTAAATATAATAAAAATGTATTGAATTTTTATTTGTAATTAATAAAAGAAACTTTTCGATTGTTTTTTGGTTTCACATTCAAATGAAATAGTTTTGTTTTTTAGAGATTTTTACATCTAACTTATGTGCAAAAATCGTTATCATTGAGCTTTATTCTACTATATAGACCACTTACATGAATAGATTTTTTATAATGCAATAAAAATTTCACACATACAAGTAGATTTAGATAATTAACTTTGCCAATTAGATTTTATAGATGTTATATGCCAACATCTATGGGTAATAATAATTGAAATTGTTCCGTTTATGGTAAAAATTAGAAATTGATCTTGTTTCAGTTTCACCATAATTTGACACATTTAAACACAATTCGAACGAATTGCCATAAATGATATTATGCAAAAAATTTATGCTTAACGTATAAAAGCAGTGAATTTAATAATTAAGATAATAAAATAATGAACAATAATATTTCTTCTAATTTTAAAAAGAATATAAATTTTTACAATAAATTGAATTATGCGCAACAATATCAGTATAAAAACAATTCAATTATTGAAATGTATCTCTCAAGCAAATGGATATCCGATGGATACCATAATAGAATTTATATATTTAACTAAAAAAATGATTTTATAAACTATTCAACCAAAAATTAAACATAAAAAACTCTTTTTTCTTAAAAATTTCAACAAACAATATGCTATATAAATTTTATATTAATTTGTATTGTAATACTTTACAATGCTGGTATTCGAAAAATTATGGTTTGATGAAGATCTTGTATTCCATAGACTTTATATATTCCCTGTATTTTTACACACTATTTACCTTTATAGATTATAATACATCACTTATATTCAGAGTATTTTTAAGAAACCGTAAAATTAACATTTGGACCCACCTATATAATTTATAGACATACGATATATTTTTTTGGGCATACGTATAACAGTTATGCTAACAATTGTGTTTTTACCTACAAAATTAAATTATCAAACAAACATAATACATTTTGGCTATTATTAAATGCTAAAGGATAACTTGAGTGGCAATTCACTTTGAATGAAAATTAAAATTTTTTATGAGTATCAAAACCAAAAATGATGTGGTAAAATAATATTTGGATATATTTGTGCATCTTTTATGCAATCAACGTTTGTTCTTTAACAATAAACAAATCTTTGTTTATATATTTAACAAAAAATATTTGTAGATATGGAGAAGTCTATGAGGTGTAAATTTCTCTAATTGCATGTCTTTTAAAGTAAACACATAACCAATTCACAATTTTTGGTTTAGTTTTAACTTTAGTCATCTAGTGATGCGAATATTATTTTCATCTTATTCTAATGCCTATAAGATGTCGTGTTTATGTGTTGATTTTTTAATGATGAGTCAAAACAGTGAATATTAAAAGATAATGTGTATTTCATGTTTTAAATGAGAAATACGTATTTTATTATTATAATAGTACTTCACAAAAGTTATTCAAAGACGCTGTTTTAATAAAATATGAATAACAAAATTTAAAGATTAAAGACTTTATTGTTTGAATATTTATTATATACATGACAATTTCTTCTAGGCATGCTCTTGAATTCAGCCCCTATTTATAGGTTTTTTTGATAAATTATCTATTAAATCGCAATTTGTCAAATTCACAATCTATCTTGTATATTAATATTTATAATTATTCTATTTTCTAAATTTAAATTAAACACGATTAAAATCCCCTCAAATTTAAATATAAATTCAAATATATTTAAATTAAAAATTATATTTATACTTAATTTTTAATTATGTCGGCGAAATTATGCAACAAAGGTTTCTTTGATGCTCGGAAACACAAAAATACTTCTTTTTCAAATTTTAATATTTTGAATGCTCTTCCAACAATATTTTTGCAACATTTTTATAGAAAAATTTAAGTAAATAAGTAGTGACAAATGATGAAACACAGACAAAACAATATCTTATCTTGTATTTTTTAGAAAAATATACCGAATATTGAAAAAATTAAAAAATCGCATATCATGAATTATTATATACTTGCGATTGTTGTTTTTTGGAAAGAAAGATGATCATCTTCGCTTCCGAAACAACAGTTACTCTCTTCCTTCACATTATTCCATAATTTTTTTTCTGTTTTCTTCAAACTTTTAAATTTCTGTCTTTTCTGATTGATGCTTAATCATACTGACATAACGATTTATGCACACTATCTGTCTCGTCGCTGGGTAAAAACTCGATCTTCTGCTCTAAAGACTTATTGAATTGAATAATATTTTATAAAAAGTTGAAATTAAATCTATGTTTAAATAGAAAAATTATTTTAAGCCCCAAATTGACGCAATAATCAACAGTAAATAGCTTTATTACTATTTCATAAGTTTTTGGTCATACACTAAAATCTCCTCTGTTTGTGCTTCCGTGTTTTCTAGTTTAATGAAAACAAAAATTTTAAAATAAACCAACTTTTTTACGGTCGATTAAAAAAAATTGTGCCCATCGTCTATCAAAATTGCATCAATAACACACTATAATATTCACGTAAAATAAACGTAAGTTTCAAAAATAATTATAAGAAAAAATAATAGCAACGAATTTTGTATATCATGCGATATACGACCTAATACATTATTCTTTGACCAAAAATAAAATTTTTAAATTAGCTGTTCTTTATGTTTTCGCTTCAAAATTCTTTTTATTAAAAGAACTCGGCATAGAAATAGAATTTCGCTAAATTCATCGCAGATCATTTTCAGATTTAGGGATTCTTTAGTTAAAATTTTTTATTTTTGAATTTGCATAATTTTTATTGCTATGATATCAAAATATAATCAAATCTAGTTTTTAAAAACAAGTTTGATATCAAAAAAGCATACTAGTCTTTATATTAGTTGGTTAAATAATAAAATTGTCATTTTATCTAATTGAATGCTCGGTGAATTGCTAAAAATAAATTAACAATGAGAAAATTTAAAAATCTAAAAAGCATAAAGTAAACCTTTCTATTTCCGGGTTGCATCTTTCTAATGGTATTTTTAGTAGTGTTTTTGCATTCCTGATTATTGCTTTTCATTTTTTTTTCACAGAAACCGCAAAATAATTACTTTTAATATCTAATTTGCAACAAAAAAAATTTTATCAAAAAACAGATTTTAATAAATAATGATATTTCTGTCGAGAAAACAATACAACAGTCAAAAGAATAGAGTACTAAGAACTCAAAATTTGCGCATGAATATTTATATTTAAGCTATTTAAATATTATATTTGTCGATAGCAATTATATATTTTCAAATTAAATTTTATACTCTTTTGTAATTCATTCAAGTCTTTTTACTTTGATTTGCTTATACAAATAATATTTAAAATTTTCTATAAACATTTCGGTTACACATTGAATAAGCTTTTCTTAAAGAATTATTTGATAAAATAAAAAAAACAATTTAAATTCTGTAAAAAGTTTTTTATGTGAAAAATGATGTTAAAAGTTTAACAAAAAAAAATAATTGTTTTAATATGATACACTTTTTTGGATATAAAGCAAGTTATAAAAATACTTTAATGCTTTTTTAAAATAAATAAGAGATGTTGATATTTTCATAAAAATGTTTGTTTAAAATTTTTTCATATAATCTTGTGTGATAATTCTTATTGTTGTTTATTATGCCTTAAATTAGCAGATATTTGAAATAAGTTATTGGTAAATCCACCAACGTTTTTACATACGTCAAATTTATAATAATATAGATTTTTTAAGCATTTTTTAGATTAGATATCATAGATAAAAATCAAATTCGATATATTCATTGATAGAATTTAAGGAAATATTTTTTGGTTACTCTTAATCGCAAAAAGATAAAAATTGACGTGCAAATAAGATTAAAATTTAAACTTGATGAATGATATTATTTTTTTAAAAAATAGTATTTCAAGTATTTATTTAATAATTATTGATGAGTAAAGCTATTAATAGAACTTCAACTAAAAATATGCGATTTCAAAAACAACAATTTATTTCACCTTTTAATAACAACAATCCCACTTTAAATAACAAATATATAAGTAACTTTATTTCCCTGTATATCATGACATTATCGAAAAAATAATGTGTAGTGTAAATGTATTTTAAAAATATAATTGTTGTATCGTTTTTAATGGCACAAACATTTAATGAAGACTTGAAGTTGTGATTTAGCAATGTTTCTTTTCTGAGAAAAAATATTGCTATAAATTCACAATTATTAATTACCCCCACTGGTTTATAAATTAAAATATAATTATGAACAACAACCCAAAGGATTTTAAGAATATTTATCATAACAGTTTTTCCAACATGGAACTAGGGAGACCCGATCATGGAAAGAAGAAAGCGGAGTATCACTCGCATCATCAATCCATATTTGAGAATTACTGCTCTCAAGATCGAATTCCTAGATTCCACTATAAAAATGCATGTTTTAAACACTAAAAATTAAATTTAAACAATTGTGCTCATAGGAAATGTAAATATTATGAGTCGATAAAGTTTTTGTTGTTATAGAAATATGATATAATTATATTATATGTAAACAAATTCAAATTTTTATCAAAAAAACTTAATCCAATACCACTTTTTTGTTTTCGTCATTTACAGCCAAAAAATCACATTACTTATATGTTTAGCAATATAATTATCTAATTAAAAAATTTTCCTTATATTAGTATGTGTGGTTCTTTATTTAAGATGCTGTTTCTTTTCAATGTTTTTGTTTTGTGTTTCGATTCCAAATTTATAATTAATTAACAAATCTAAGATTTTTAATCTTTGTGGTATTTTTTTAATTATTAGACCACAATTTCTTGTAACAGGGTAATTTTTTATGGTTATGGCATTATCAACGTTTTGAAGCAATTAACAATCATAAAAATTTTATGAATTCACAACTTTTTTTATAAAATTGCATGTAGATATTGAAACTATTTATCAAATACCTGCTATTCGAACGCAAAAGTAAAAAAATTATTAACGTTTTGATATTTAAACATTGCGCACAAATACTGAAAATGCCTTATGAAAGATATGTGCTCATCAATATATAATACATTTTGAATAAAATCACATTTAAAGTTCGAAAAAAAAACTAAAAGACTTACCGTACAATTTTTTTTACAGAATCGAAATTTTGACATTTTAATCTCGAAAAAATATTGTTTGTTTTTGTATAGCTCAACTTTTTTTTAGTTAAATTTATTTTTCTGATGCACGCATTTTATTTTTATAAAAAAATCACAAAAATTTTCACAAATATACGATGCTTTAAATACAAATACATGCTTAAGCTAATAAATGATGACTAAATATATACAAAAAGTAAAAAATCACATATTAAAAAATAAAAAATGAAACAAAAATAGTATTAGTTATTATTTCTATTACTTAGATAAAACCATCATTTATTGCAACCAATATTTTACCTTTTATGATATTTTTATATTTGATAAGAAATTTTGTATTAATAACACATGATGGTTTATATTTATGTGAATTTTAAAACTATAGCCCTTTTGCTGTCTAAATAATAAGAAAATATAATTATTTTTTATATGGTTACTAGCACATAAATTTATTGAAACGGAACATATTACTATTCTTTGTAATATTATATTATAAAATAATTCGCTAACAAAAATTTTTTTAAAAGATTTATAAACACAAATATTGGATACAGTTTGTATGCCTTTAGAAATATGAACTGTTACCATGTATAAATATATGGTGCATTAATACTATTTTATTAGGAATCAAATGCAATAAAAGAGGGTATCCCAATTGCTGCACAAATGGTAAAAATTTAATTGAAGAAAATTATGTATTTGTTTTATTCGAAAAAAATTCCAATAAAACTATTGATAATCAAGAATAAAACATCTCCATTCACAATAAAAAAATTGACATGCTATTTGTTCTCAAAGAAATTATTTTCTTCTTTGTAACAAAATCAATATGAATTAATAACTTCATACAAAAATGAATTGAAAAAAAACAGAATTATTGTTCTTTTGTAGAAAGTTGTCGAAAAAAATGATTCATTTGTTATTTTATCATCAACTACAAATTTTCATTTTTTTAGTATTTTTATGCAATAATAGTGTTTGTTTTTTTTCTTTCTTTATATTTTTAGATAAAAATACTGATTTTTAGACACATTTTCATAGATTTTTTACAAGCTAATTTTCATAATTGTGTGTAACTTGACAATATCTTTTTACATTTTTCAAAAAAGTACTTTTACAATTAACGGGTTTATATATCTGTGCTGGAAAAAAAACGAAATAGTGCTAGTATATTATAAAGTCAATTTATTGTATTTTTGATTTCTTTATAGAAATTTAAAATTCAAAAAGTTTGGCATATCACACTTTCAAATATTTAAAAATTCAGAGTGCGTTTTTTTGTCAATATCCATATAAAACAACGAAACCTAAAATATTTGATATTTTATGATATAAACATAAAATATTTTAAATGAGTAACAAAACTGAATTATTTTGCGCCTTTTTTCGAAAATTTAAAATAAGGGGTTCGTGAAAAAATTGGTTTTTCATAATGTAGCCGTTTATTGAACGTGTCATATGTGACCACCGATGGCTCGGTGGGGCACTGGTACTCCTCCTCTTCACACACTAAACATTTGTTGAAATATAAAAAATCATTGAAACTGGGCATAAATAATTTATTTAAATTTCTAGTTTGTATTTTTCTAGAAAAAAAATATATAAAAATTTGATAACTGCACATGAGAATATAAAGAATAACCGTTTTGTGTCTTAAAGACAAACACAGTTGAGTTTAAACCTCTTGCGTGCTGTTTTCTATTCTTCTGAACTTGCAGAACAAAAGAAAATTATCTGATTTAAAAAAAGATTGTACTACATTTATATAAGAAATTTTAATTCTAACATTATGCAAGTAAAAAAATTCAAAAAAAAAGATGACTGATACAGTGAAAAAGCCACACAAAAGACAGAATTTCATTTAAACACTTATCAAACGATCACTCTACAATACTAATATTTTTTTGTTGTTTTTCTTCCTATTTATTCTGCATTCGAGAAAACCGCTGTTTAAATAATAAAAAATGTTAATAAATTACTATAAAAACACAAAAATATACAAAACTACATTACATAAGTATTGTCAATACCATATTCAAAACAATTCTTTCATATAATTATGAAATTTTTTTTCAAAAAACCATTATATTACTTGTTAAAAATGCCTATGAAACATAATTCATTTTTACTGGAATTCCGAAATTATTCATTAATTGTGTGTATATTTATTTAAAATTGTATTTTAAAAAAACTGAATAAAATGAAAAAGCAAAGTAAGAGACATATATCCTAAAAATTTTGTCTTTAATATGTAATCTCACTTATTGAATTTAATGTGTAGATTTAATAACCGAACAGCATAACTTATGCACAAATTAAGGCTATTAAAATTAGTTTTATTCGATATAAATACTATAAAAAAATGTGAAACAAACAGAAATATAAATTTAGAGGTTCATATAAGTGATGTTGAAAATAAAAACATTTCATACAGCTTAGGAAAACACAGCATTAAAAGCAAACCTAATGAATTGTTTTTT
This sequence comes from Edhazardia aedis USNM 41457, assembly GCA_000230595.3. Lineage (NCBI taxonomy): Eukaryota > Fungi > Microsporidia > Culicosporidae > Edhazardia > Edhazardia aedis. The sequence goes on along the minus strand of AFBI03000013.1, from coordinate 711,446 downwards.
TTAGCTTATTCAATCAAATTCGTCTATTTATAGACAAAAAAATGTTTTTAACACACGAAAAAAATCTAAAACAATCATTTTTTTATTAAATTAAACAAAATATTATTTGAATTTATTAAAAATATTCTAATAATCAACGAAAACATATAAATGAACACTTTTCGAAATGTTCAAATGTAATGTTTTTGTATTTATAAATTACAAATTATATTTATCACAGTTAATTAAATTTTTGACAAAAATTGTACATGTAATGAGATTTTTCTGTTTACAATAACACATTGCGATAATTCTATAAAAATTTGCAGTATCAATCGGATATCCATTAATTTGATAAAATATAATTCAATAAAAGAAATGGTTTTCCTTTTTTATCATATGAATAATATATATAATTTGTAATTTTATTATTTTAAGAATTAAAAGAATTTAAATTCAATAATTTTTTTTACATCAAAGCTCAATAGTTTTGTGTTAACTTTTTTATTGCACTTCGTTTATGGTAATTTTTTCAAAATGTAATGGGTTGTATCAAATTATTTCAAATTCTATTAAAACTGGTCAATATCAATTTAAAAAAAAATGCCAAAAAAACACACATTTAAAATGGTTTTTTCCTCAAATGTTGCCATACGATTAAATTCAATGACATAGTTTTACGAGATAAAAGTATAATACAATATCTTTCGTTTTCATATAGCAAGTCAATCCAAGTATATATAAATTCTTTGGATGCTATTAGTACAAATTTAAAATTTACGAGTGTTAATTAAGCCCAGAATTGACATAACTTTCTTATTGATAAAAATTTTATAAAAATCTGTAAATATTTATTGAAAAATATCACTATAGATAAAAAAGCGATTGGTTAGTTTTTGAATTAAGGTGACATGAATTGAATTAGACTGCAGAATGCTATAATAAATATAATGCTGATAGCCGTCAAATATTTTTTTTGCTATTTATGTTTACAATAATTTGTAGAATAATTTTTATACTTCAATATAGAAACGTTAGATACTGAAATTATAACAATGAAATATTAGCAATACAATAAGATTTTTAATGTTTTTCTTGAAAGCTGTAAACAATATACAAATTTTTGATAGTTTTAAAATTTGGTTACCACAAAATATAACCTTTTGAATATTGGTTTTAAATGTATTATAACAAAAAGAAGTATATTTCACAAAACGTATTATTTTTCTAGTATACTCGATAGCATAATAATAAAGATTGTTTTGAAAAAAAATATTTATTTTTCATATTGTTTGATTCAACAAGTTAACCAAAGAATCGTATATCAGGCAAATTTAAATTATAAAAAATTTTATAAAAAAATAAAATAATAAATTTTTACGCATAATAAATGTTTTTTGTAAGTATCGTCATACAAATTTTTTGTAACTTTTTAAAGGTTACAAAAAAATTTCTTGTGTGGTCATTTTTTTCTTTCTTTTTTTTAAAAATATATTTTAATAAAAAAAGAACAATAAAAAATTTCTAAATTTCTTTACTTAAAAATTTTGATAAATACATAGAATTATATAAATTTTCATGTATATAATGTAAACTGAAAAGCCAACGAAAGCCTGAATGTGTAGAGATACACTCATCAGCGTTCAATTTTTGAAGAAAGAATCATTAAGGTCGCATCTGTAGTTTTTACCGATATATTGAATGGATATCAAAAATTTAAAAAATTATCCTTATTAATAAAAATGCTTAAAGACATTGAAATTAAAATGGAATTGAAAAAATATTTTAGTTTGTTATAATTTTATAAACAATAAAAATAAATTCAGATTTTTGAAGATTTATCGAATAAATTTAATATTAAAGCAATATAAAGAATATACGTTTTTTTATAATCGGCATTTTCTTTCAAATTATGTAACATTGGGATGTAGTTTTACGATATGAAAAGGATCAAAAAAAATTTCAAAATTATTCTGTTGTTTTTTCGAACAAAGAAAACCAAAAGACATATAAAAAGTATGAATAACGCGTTTTTTGTTTTAAAGGTTTTGAAAATTGTGCTGAGACAAATATTAAAATTTGGAATCAATATATTAGCACAGCTTTTAATATACAAAATCATTCTACATAAATACAAGTAGTGAACTTATTACAAAAAAACCATAATTGTGGTATAAAAAATTATTTTAAACGAAAACATGCTTAAAATCTACAAAAAAAGAGTGTTTATAATGGTATATTATAAATTCAAAGATACATTGAAATCTTTCCCTATTATAAAGAATAAAAATGCTTCACAAGTAATAAATAATCAAGTATAAATCACTGGGTTATTTGTCTTTATAAAATCGTTAAACAGGTCAAATCAATAATATAATTATGAATTTCAAAAAAAAATCGCTGTTTAACAGGATTTAAAAGTTTTATTTTTTGTTTTGTTTTATGAATAGAAAAGGCATAAAAATAATCCAGCCAATCTTTTGCATGATTTTGAAAACATATTTTTGGTTCAGTTTTTTCGAATACAAATCACTAAATGAGTTTGTTTACTGCTGTATATGCGATTACAAAGTATAGAAATTAGACAAATATAGTTAGATCTGTAATAAATGCTTAGTTTTTTTTCAGATCATTAAAACAGTGCCTATATTATATATGCACAATAAAACGTATTATCGAATGGTTTTGCGCTTCCATTTTTTTACCCGTAATTTTCGGGTGACTTAATATACGATTATATATAATTAATCGATTGAAAGTTTTTATTTATTTATATATTATTTTAAATTATAAATTTTAGTGAAGAGCTGAATTTTCTGCACATATTTTAAAATTTAGAATTATTATTGCAAAACTGATTTAGAAAAAGTTTTAATATATATTACAAAATTGTGCGATATAGACTTTTGTAGGGATTGGGATGTGCTTATGCTCAATTTGAAGACCTTTGAGAACGATATATTATTTTTTTCTAGTTATGTTTATTATTTATAGAAGCTATTATTAGTTTACACATTAATTAATGTTTAAGTATGTAGGAAACACAAAAAATGTGTTTAGCAACTATAAAGAAGCTAAAACACATGAAAACAAACAGTAATATTATACGTTTCATAATTAAACGAAAAAAAAACAATTGAGGAACAAAATACAAGTAAAAGAACATAACTTGTACATTTCAGTGCCTTTATTGCATCAATAAGTCTTAAAAAATAAATATTTTTTATAGTATTGTTGCAATAAATCTCTAAAATTTAATGCAAAACATTTAAGCAAGAAAGTTATACAAGCGGCATATAATCAGCTAAAAAATAATAATATAATTTGTTATTATGTTAGAATTATCGATAAGACACAAGATTTGTTAAGAATAAGGCGAATTAGTATTACGATTATAAAAATCTTTTTTAACAATAAACTATAAGAGTTTAGAAAAGTTTACATCTTGTGACATATACAATTTAAGCACTTTTTCTTGGTTTAAAAAATAAAGGTTTGAAATTATCAAAAAAACAAAAAATTCATTCTGATTGATTTATTTTTTTCTGTAAAATAAAACAAGATCAAAAAAGGTTTATGATATCCAATTGTCTTCTTAATGCGAAATATAAAAAATCTTTTTATTTCCGAAATATATAACAATAAAATCTAATAAAAAAATGAATGTGAAGATCTGATATATCATTGAAATAACCCTGATTGATTCTTCTAAACATTTTTCTGTTGGAAAATACATTTAAATTGAACTTTATATTACGTTATTGATACTTGTCTTAATTGTTATTATTTAGGACTGTTTCGGTCAACGCAGCTATTGATGATATTCATTACCTTAGAATTTTAATGGAAACAGAAATTTTTGTTTTGACTAAACACTATATTTATTTATAAAACATAATCAAAAAAAGCAACTTTAATGCAATAAAATATATTGTCAAATATAGAGATTAAAAAGAAAATGGAAAAAAATCTTTTTGATATTAAATTTCTTATAAAAAAATGTGACAAAATTTATTTTTTATATTATTTTTTTTATATTTTTTTAGCTTAAAATATTATGAAGCGAAAAATAAAAAATAATACAATATTCATTATCGTATTTCATGTTGATATGATTTTCTTTGTCTTAACCTTTTATACTGTAAAACTATTACAAAAAATGTTGAAAGAGTAATAATAGACCTAATAAAGTTTTTTGAATGTGATTTATTTGGTCTTTTTATGCGATATAATACAAAGAAATTGATAAAATAGATTTAGGGTTCACAATTCGAATAAAAACTGTTAATATTCATTTTTCATAAATTTCTAATGAATTCCTAAAAAATTTTCATCTATTCATAGAATATTAATAGGAAAAAAATTGTTTTAAAATCAAATTATCGATCGAAAATATTCAATTTTTATATTTAACCTACTAAAAATCTATGAAAAAATTAGTTCCTAAAACAAGTTATTTCATAGGTTGGCTTTCTATATTACTTTCTTGTATAAAACGAGCCATAGATTTTTTTTTATTTGCCGTTATGCAGAATTAGAATATATATGATATAGAAGAATATTGTATATAATGATTGAAGCGTTCATTTTATTGCAAAAATAAATTATATATATGGTTTTAAAATAAGTATCTATTAATTTTGTTAATGCATAGGTAAAGCACAAACAAATTATCATATTTTCAACTACAAATTTATAAAAAACAAAAAACTAATAAATACAATTAATAGTAAGTTTAAAAAAAATTTGAGTAAACTGAATCCCTAGTTATTGAATACACATTTTTATATTTTTATGGGTATTATAATTCTTTTTACAGGTATGAAATCACAAAAAGAACAGATGATTTTTGAACGGTCTGAAAAAACTTTACAGTGTAAAACATATAATGAGCTTCCCAAGAATAGAAAACAAAGATTTTCATATTTTGATTAGATAAAAAACAGTTATATACAACATTTTATAATATTAACCGTATTTTTTAACATGATTTTCAAATGCATCTTTTCGAAGGTTAATATGTTTTTATTCTAGAATAGTGAAATTATTCTAAAAATATCAAGAAAACATAATCATAGTAACAAAAAAAATCTATGCACATTGTTTTTCTGGCAAGCAAAAACTTTATGTGAAAAATTGAAAACATATTATGCCATTTGTGTTGTTCTTATTAACTGTATAAAATGAATTTTTCTCTACTATTTGTAATAAACATTTTTTATAATTTTTTATGGTATTGCATAGTTTACATATTTATTTTATTCTCATATTTGCAAAAAAGCAGCATACAAGAAAATTACATCATAAAAAAGATTTCTTTGAAATTTTTTATATAAAAGTTACAAAAAACCTACTTAAAATAATATCATTTTGAAGTAAAAGAAAAATTAAAAAAACAATTGAAAAATTTTGCCCGTTCAAAAAAGAGAGAAATCAATATATTATCCTATTGATGTAAAATTTGCAAAATATGCTATTATATAAATTATCGCATATTGAAAAAAAATTAATTGTTATAATAAAAATACATAATTTTATGAATAAAAAGTATGTACAACTTTTATGGACATTGTAGACAACCTACACATAACTTAAAATTTTTAGAACAAATAATTAACCAGAAATCTTAAAATAATGTTGATTCTATTTACTCTTTCAACATAATACAGTCAACGATACATGAATAAACGCATAACAAATGATTTCAATAATAAGAAAATTGGGTAAATGTAATTATTTGCAAAAAGTTTTCATGATATAGACAAGTGATAATATGCACACGACACAGGCGTTAAAATAAAAAAAGCAACTAAAACAAATGTGCTGATAATGAAGGAAAATAAGATTGAGAAAAAAAATTGTAAAAAATAAAATTTAAAATGATCTACTTTAATTATGATTTTATGCAAAATTTTGCATTTACATTCTTTTAATTTAGGAAAGTTACTGATTATTTGAAGCAAAATATTTAACTCAACACATTTTTTAAGATTTGTAGATTTTTTTGAGATATGATATATTTTATTAATATGCATAGCTGTATCGTAAAAAGCCCGAAAATATTCCTTCTGTGCTAAAAAGATTGCAAAGAAACACAAAAATAAGACAATAAAAATTTCGAAATATAGCATTGTATTTTATTTACATATTTTGTCCCAAATACGTTTACATACAATAATAGCCTTCAGAAATTTATATTGTAATAATTTTAAGAATATTTATCATAATTATAAACAGAAAAAATCGGGGAATTTTGTAGTAGAAATACGTTCTAGATTCAAAACAGTGATACTTGCAAATATCACTAAATTTGTTGTATTAACTCTTTTTTTCAGAATATTATTATTTTTATATATGAAAATATTGTTTGTAAATCATGACTGTTTTAATATTTTTTTATTAATGAAGAAAATTCGCAGGATACAAATTTCAATAAAACCATTACGAATAAGTCGATCCTACAGCGAAGAAGTGTCATTTAGATTTAGAAAAAAAACAATATCACCGCATGTGTAATTTAATTACATTACTCGGATAAGTCAATAGTTTTTATTATCTGGAATTTTTAAGGCGTATTTTTGATCTCTGTGATGACAGTATTTATAAAAGTTTTTTTGAAGATGTTTTTTACATGCGATTAACCTTATATTCATCACTTTTTTGTTTATCTTCAGATCCAAATTCGTTGTTTAAGAAAGACTTTTAGCAACACGTAGTTCTTAAAAGTTTTTATGAGCATTAAACAATTTGAATTAATATATGTAAAACGGGTCAATTCTTCACACATATTAAAGCTAAATCCTAAATAATTTACATCTGTTATATTAAAATCAATTAGTATGTTTGACTAAGAATAATAGTTTATGAGCTACAATAAATTTTGAAAGAATCTAACTTTTTAAAGTTACAAGCTATCTTTATAAATCGAAAAAAGTCACAATTTAATAGTTTAAATAATTAAAACACAACACAGTGACAATTTTTCAAAAATTTTAAAGGTGTACAAAACATTAGTTTAAGAAAAATAGAGACTTTTATTTGCTTTTAATCAGGTTTGTCGCAAAAATTTGCACGAAATATATATCATATGTTTAGTGCGAATGATAAAAATTATAATTCACTAATAATTAAGCATACAACGTTAATGTTAACCAAATTAAATTTATTGAACTAATTGTGTTCGTTTCTAACATAAATTATAAAATTTTCGTAAAAAGAAATAAAATTGGGATCCAAATTTTTGGTATATCTTGATACGAAATATTGTTTTTAATAATATTTAGATATGTCTATGGCGCGTTTATTTTTAGCTTAATGAGAGAAATTTTGAATTTCTCGCGTATTTCTATAAATTTCTGTCCATACAGATTTAAATTTTCCATTTGGAGGTTTAAGCCTTACATTTATTTGTTTTCAATTATGTTTAAAACATTTAATACCTTCAAAAAGACTCGAACAAAGATCCGAAAATATATAATAAAATTCAAACTGGATTGTTAAAAATCATAATATTAAATGAAGGAAAAGATAGAAGAAATAAAATTTAATGACATAATGATGTTCATTTTAAATGATTTCATGGATACAAAAGACGTAAATATCTTTTTACAAGATTTACAAAAAATATTAAAAAACAAGAAAAATGAACAATTTTTTTATTATTCAAATTACTTGGAAAAAATATTAAAATTTACGAATGAAGCAAAGATTATGCCTACTATCAAACAGTACTTTAATCCAAATAGTTTTGAAGATCTGAATATTCTTTATTCATATATTTCATCGAATTTCGATAGCTTTTTATATGAAGAAATATTTTATGTTTTAAACAAAATACCAATAAAAAGGATTATTTTTTCCGAATTTTCAATATTACATAAAAAATTCGAAATCTTTTTATTTGGTGACAAACATCTATTAAAAACATATTTAAAATTTTTACAAAAAATCGATAATGTAAAAATATCGCAAAAACTATTTAACAAAATACTTGAGATGCCTAGGTTTTATAACATATTAATAAATTATACTAATTATCTACATAATGTTCTCGTTTTAAACGATAGCGATTGTTTGAAGGTAAGACTGACATTCCTAGCAGAAAAAATTTTTGGAAATGTGTACTCACATAGCGAATTAGTTCTAAATTTTACCGTTTTACTCATTAATTTAATTGAAAATGGCTTCAAAATGGACTATAGTGTTATTTCTTTGATAATCGAAAAAAATTTGCAAAGGTTTGAATCGGGTACTTTAGAGTATGTTTCATTATTAATTTTGTTTATTGGCAATAAAGAAAGCAATATAGATATAAATAATTTAGAATTTCATAAAAGAAATGTCCAGTCTTTACTTTATATAAGTGGTATAACAGGTACTTTAAGCTCTACAAAATGTAGTAGAATAAATAATTTGCTTTTATGATATTCAAAATCAAATTATGACCTTTGAATAAAATTGACATAAATATTCGCATTCCAAAAATATTATTAAAAAATCATTTCATTATTTGAATAGTTTTTCTGCCAAAATTTGTAATTTATATTCTTGAAAAAAAATTTCCTATTCATGTTACAAGTATATGTGAATGGATATTTAAAAAATGTAGTATTGGTACAAACAGAAGGCGTTGATTCGATATTTTCCATTTTTTTTATTTTTTTCTTCTTATCAACAATTGTTTTCAATTGACCCGATCTTAAATAGAAAACTTCAACCAATTTGATTGAAAATCAATACAGGTTCACAACTAATCGTTATTTCCAAAATTAATAATCTGATCAAAAACAATAATTGTATTAAGAATGGTTTTTAAAACAATTCTTTGATATTGGTTTATACAAAATTAAAACTCTTTTTCGATTTTCAAGTTTTTTGAAGCCTGTTCATGCCAGCATAGGTATTTCGGTATCCTCAACAAGCAATTAATAATAAAATCTTATATAAATTCTAATATAATGGTTTTTTAATAATTCATTGTCATTTTTAATTCGCAAAAAAAATTAATGCTTATAAAAAGAATGAAAGAAAAATTAAAAAAAAACAAAAATAAATAATTTTGAGATGTTTTTTTAGAAAAATATATACTCTTACAAGCTTAAAAACGTATAATTGTCGAATTACCCAGAACTTCATCAAAATGCTACTAATTAATTTTATTCTACATATAACAACAATTCTAAAAATAAATATAATGTTATTATTGCATTTAATTTAATTTTTAAAATGTTTAGATTCATTTTATAGCATTAAGATTTATTCAAATATTTTAATTAACATTTTACATCCAAAAACCATCAAAAAAATTTAATTTTTAAAGTTAACGCATGAAAATAAAGCAATTCGAAATTGAAAAAAATATCATCAAAAATTAAATTTAAAAAACATAATTTTTTCATTATTCTGCAAAAACTAAACTGTTGCTAAATGAATTCTCTGCTATTTTTAAATCTGAAACGAAGCAAAAATCGAATATATTTTATATAAAAATTTTCGTTTCTCTAAAAAGAGGATTTTTCTGGCAGGCTCTGTAAAAAATATTCCGTAATTATTTAAAAAGTTTATTTGTTTAAATATTATTGTTTATTGTGTAATATTTTTAAATTATAAAAATTGCATGTTATATGTAAAAAAAGAGAATATTTTGATTGCTCTGTTGTTAAATAAAAAATTAAAAGTTTGAAAAAATTTTGAATGAATATAGTGTTTTCGAAAAAAATCATTTGTATTAAATTTTAATCGGTTTAATGGAAACCTTTTAAAAATCTAATACATTTATTTAAATATTAGCTGATTGGCTAGTAAAAATATAAATAGTGACTGTAAATTTTGTCATTCAAAAAAGAATTGAAAAAAACATCAATACTTAAATAATTATGCTAATTTTCATGGATTCTTGGATTTCAATTATAAAGGCTCACTCGCTCACTTTATTACACAATTAAGAAATCTTACCCTGAGTCAACAAATTTTTTTGTTTTCGTTTTTGATTGATTATGAAATTGACTGTCAAACATTTAGTAAGTCATTTTGAAATTTAATACGAATATTGAAGATGAAAATGCAGTTTAAACCTTTCTTTTTTTAAGTTAGTAATAAATTATAAAATATACTATTCCAAAATTCTTATGATAAATGTCAGCCAAAAAAAATTGTCATTTTTAAATTTAATATTTATTATTAATTTGTGCGATCTTGAAATCAAGAAACAGTGCGCTAAAGATACCATTCAAATTATATAAATATTTAATATATAATTCAATCGATGGCAAAAAAAACCAATTTTGTCAAATGCTCTTTGGTTTGGTATTGCATATTAAAAACTGATAAAGAATTTGGTATATTGTAAAGTATATAAAAGACAAAATTAGTGCATCATGATGATAAATTACTCAGCAAATTTGATCATTGTACATGTAACTTATAGTTCTGTACTCTAAAATTCTAGTATTGAAAGTAGAGAGCAGTAAGTTGGAATTTCACAACATTGAAAAAAACACTATTAAAAATATGTACATGTAATGTAACTTTTTAAATATTTCGCTGTTATTCAATATATTGTGACAGTTAATCTGTTATTACCCGAATTTTTTAATTATACATCGGTATAAATACTTTTAAATTATTTTACTTGTACCAAAAATTCTTTTTAAGTTCCAAATGACCTACGACAAAATCTTACTGATAAAAAGCTTAAATAAATCAACCGATGTCCTAAAAAGAACACAGAAGAAAAGTTTCGTAAATTTAGGTTACAAAAATACCATAATTATTGTGCTATGGTTCAAGATCGAAGATTTATGTTTAAAGTATTTTATTCATGTATATACAGTAGATTTTTTTTAAAAATGACGAACAATTCTGATTATTCGTTTTTGTAGCTAATTTTAAAATTATACTATAAACTAGTATTTAATATAGTTCAGAATCTTGTGCACGTTTTTTATTTTACGTTTCATAAAACCCTTTTTATATAAAAGTGTTTTTTCCAGATAAATGCAGTTTTTTCGCATAAGATTAGAATATTTTTTGTCCAAATTATATTTGAAACAAAAAATATACACTTTATTAGTTTTTTTAAAGACATTATTTGTTTTTTTGATTGATATCTCTGACATTAAAAATCAATTTAACTTCAAATACAATCATTGTGGTACTGTATTTATTGTTAATACTTTTTTTTCTTTGAAATATCTTCTTGCTTATAGGTTAAACAAATCTCTATTTTTACAATAACAATTTCAACATTGTGTTTAGAAATGCCAAATTTAGTTGCCGCGTTTGACTTAGAAAGTTATCCGTTAGTGCAGAGTCTCTGAAATTTTCGAAAGTATTTTATAATTGAATAAAAAGAGGTTTTCTATGATCATTTTTTATAGTAGAAATGATGACTGCATTTGAAAAATTCTTTTTCATTTATTGGTCTCTTTTTATCTCTAAATTTTGAAAATCAAGGAAAAAATGTATTTTTGACATTTGTCCTTTTTATTGGTATGTTTTATGACAATTGAAGTTTGATCAATATTTTAATCAAAGTTTGATCTTTATTGATCTTTATTGGTGTAATTTTCCAGATAAGCAAAATTGAAAGAATTTTGATTTTGTGATTTTTTATAATCAAAATATGATTGGTCTTTTTAGATCTAAGAAAAGCTTAAATAAAGGGAACGAGAAATAATGTCTTTTAATTTTAATATAAGTTCACCCGATGATAGGAAACTGGGAAGACCGCGAGGTCGACCCAGAACTTCCAACCATAGTGATAATTTATTTTAAATACAAAAGAAAGAAAGATAATTAATAATACCATAATTTATCTTTTGATCTTCAATATTAAAAAAACCTAATTTTGGCTTAAATAAATATATTATAGAATATTAAAAGCTTGGTTTTATCTTTTAGTTCTAGATTTTTATTTACTTAGACCATTACTTTTATATCGATAAATTTTTCCTATGTTTTCCTTTATTATCTTTGAAATAAATCAAATGGAACGCAAAAAATACCAGTGTGAAAGATAAACCGCAAGGAATGTTCTTTTAAATAAGAAAGAAAATATCAGAATTAGAAAGAGATATTCTAAAGCTACTACGGTAAACTAGATAAAGAAATGTTTTTTAATAATACCATTATTCAATTTTAGTCATCTTTTTTATTCATATAAAAAAGGAAAATACTACCATATATTACACCCTTTTCAAATGCTTCGAAATATCAATTATAGAAGATGACACATAAATTACCAGCGATGAGCGTACAAAGTCGACAAAAAATAATAACAATTGGCAAAAGGCTCTTTATTTTTTTAATTTCTCATCATTTAGCTTTAGTAGAAACTGCTTACCGTATACCGTTGACATACCGCAACTATATTTTATTAATGATAGTTGTTTTTTTTTCTGTTTACTAAGCAAAATACAAAATAGATTTTTGCGTTGTGAGAAATAATTGTATTAAACATGAACGCATTAAATCGCTTAATTGTAACTATTAAAATTTTATAGGTATCATAAAATCTAACTTTTTATAATTAATTTTTTAATCAATTAATTTTCATGTTAGAAAGAAAAAAGTTTTCAATTAAATTATTGATATAAAAAGACTGAATTATTTGAAGATTGTGAATCATTCATAGAAAACTGGTTAAAAGCTTCAAATCGACATTTTTTGCAGTAAAAAATATTTTTAAAGCATCAAAACTATTTTATTTAACCTCTTCTATTTTGAAAAAGCTGTTTCTATGATAAATTTATATTTTCTTCAATCTATTAAAAGATTTGACAGCGATACATATCTTTTTTTATTTTTTTTAGTGCGATGAATTTTGTATCTTGAATAATCACCGAATGCTATTTTTATTATATTGAATGTAGACCGATATATAATAATTAAAGTTTATAATTTTTTTTAGTTGGTATTCCGTGAAAAAAATTGAATATTCATTACATGTTCAACAGTGATTGTGAAATAAAGGTTGACACACACGATGAAAACATTTTGATGTAGAATGGTATGTTTTTGAATGTAATAAATTTTTAACAAATTGAATTTATTACACAATGGTAGTGCATTTATTTAATATTATTGACTTTCATTGGGCCATAAATTATGTAGTAATTTATATTTTTTTATTTTTGCGTAAGAAATAAAAAACAAAGCAAAAACATATGTGATAAGATAATTGCTATTACAATCTTTGAAACATGCGATATGTAAAAAAACAGTGGTTTCCATACACAATGATATAATGTCAATGTGTATATAAATTAAAAAGGTTTCGGAAATGCTCATCAGATAACAATTTTTTATCCAATGGGTTTTTTCATGATTAAATTAAAAAGGTAATTTTTTCTAGAAATATTTTTGATTTTATCGTTTCCTTTACTTAAAATTAGGTTTTTTTTTGTTTTAATTTGACTATTATTATATGCTTGCAGATTTTGACAAATAGATAATTGTTATAACCAATTTTTGTGTGCAAAAAAATCTTATAGCAGAAAAATTGTATTCAGAAAAAAGCTTTATACAATAATTGCAAATCTAAATAATGAAACAATATAATTGAGACCAATGTTTTAGGTGTATATTGTTATTTTATAAAATTGAGTTGAAAAATTTTTTGAATTAATTCAAACTATACATATAATATAAATTGAAAAAATGTCTGAAAAACACCAATCGATAATATACTTATAACAAAAATAAAATAAAATATGTAAAATATTATTTATATTCGTTTTTTTAGAAAAATATGTAATATTATATACCAATACTATTTATATTTTGGATACTAGAATATAAGCAATATGAATAAACAATGTTCATCTCGCGTTCCAGGTTTTTTTGTCTAGAATCGAGCAAAAATAATTTAAAAAATTTTACGAATAAAAGAATTGTTTTGAGTGAAAATTTTATAGATTTCGAGATTTTTTTGTACGATAATTTTTACTCTATCATACTAAGAATTCGAAAAATAAATAGTTGCTTGCTAAAACCTATCATTTATGTCATTATTTTAAATTTTGAGATATTTGTGATTTATCAAGAAAATCAAAATTTTAAACTAAAACAAAAATATTAGGAATCATTTGATTATGTTACAAAATTTAACATTAAAAAATGTAATTTCAATAAATGGATAATTAAAATGCAATTACGACAGTTTATTTTGCTTTTTTTTGGGTATTTACATTGTTTGTTTTTTTCTGGCTGAAATTCGTAAACTTTTATTTTTTTCAATGACAGAACACCTTTCATCATTTGATCATTTGTTTTCATTAGTAAATTGTTATATTAAATAATTTATAAGTTCAAAAAATAGCCTTTTATGTTTGTTTTTTTTTGTAAAAACAGCATTTTACATTTGATAAACGCTTTTTTAAGGTGATGAATCATGAAGACAGCGAAGTAAATCCAGATTATATAAGAGAGTAATCGCAGTGAAGGAAAAATATGCATAAAATATTATTACAAAAACAATTTTTTTTGAGATTAATTTAAATATGAAATTATGATCTGATAGAGTAAAATTATTTTTGCAAAACGATGAACAGTTTTTTTATCACTTACCTAATATTTAAACTTATATTATCTTAATGGTTAGGTAAATAGCTTTATAAAATCAATATTTAGGAATCATATAATGTATCAGGCTAAAAATTTGATGAAAAAATATGATAAGTGTAAAGATCATACTTTTTATTTGTTAGTTAAAAATTCGTTTCCATAAGGTAATTTTTTTCTTACTCGGACACCTGTTTCTATTCATTTGTATTCTTCTGCCTAAGGGATCGTGAAGACTTTAAAATTTATATTTTATTTTTTTTATCGTCATTTTCAATCTTTTTCTAGATTTAATTTTTTATCGAAACATTGTATGTTTAATATGAACTCTTAAGAATTTTGGACCAGCAAAAAGATTAGTACGTTTAGACTTTCTTTGTCGTTAGAAATTCGTTTCAAACGCTTAAAACTATTATAACAGTTTTAGTTTGTGAATACACTTTTTTTTCTATCAATTTTTACACCAAAACATTTATCAATGTAAATAGGGAAGCTTAAATAACCAGGGCCGGCATCTCGTCTTACTCGACTTTGTATAAAGCAATAAGAAAATACACGAAGAAGTTAGTAATATATTATATATAAGATATTAAAATTTTTTTTGTAATTTTTTATGCAGCAATTACCAAAAATTAATAACAAAATAAAAAAAACTTCGAATCTCTTTTTTTCTTATTTAAAAAAACAACTATTTATAAAGACTGATGACTATGAACGAGTTGAGCTAATGTATTTAACAATGCATTAATTAGACATTCAATATTAAATAACATTATTTTTTTCCTTTTATCAAGTTTTTAACGCGACAACCCACACAAATGAATAGGTCCTTCATTTAAAAAGTACCTCTATCCCGATGAGGTGTTCAGTAAATGCATCTTCATAAACATAAAACGGCAATATATCATAAAACACTTAATAATTTTTGAATAAAAACTAAAAGAATCAAATCAATAGAGCATAAAATAAATCTGTAAGTCAAAAAACTATAAATACCTAGGTAAAAAAATAAATCGAAAATTTATGCTGTTTCTAGAAAAGAAATAAAAATCTTAACATATAGTATGACTTTTAAATTTGTTAACATAAGTTTTTTGAATTTCAGACCGATGAATTTATCTTCTTCGGTCGATATAGTCATTTATTACATATAAGTGATGTATAATACATTAGATATACGCTTTTTTCTAATTATTAGTTTATTAAATGTATATTACAAAATTCAAATATATTATTGTGGTGTAATACACAATCACTACAGAGAATTTATAAAAATCCATTAAAACCCCATATGATTGCATATTTAATTTCTTCCTATTCTAAATTTCAATTTTTTCAATCATTCTCCGATTAGTAATCACTCTACATCCCAAATCTCTTAATATATCCAAATAAGGAAAAAACATGACCGCTATACCTTAAAAATTAACATATTTTACCATAAAAAGTATTGAAAAAATAATAAGGAGATAAACCGGAAAAAAGATAGAATTACCTACCGTAGGACTTACTACAGTATTAACAATGGAATCAATAAAATAAATATTTTTCTCATAAATTATCCCGGTAAAAAAATCTTTTGTGTCACACCAACAGGTTGCCCTTAGAATTTTGCAATTATTTTGATATTTTATGTATTGTATTGTCATTTGATTTATCTTATTATATGAATTGTAACGTGATGGTTTTTTGAACTTGTTTTTTTATTGTCTAATTTTTTCTGTTTTGCCTAGATTACTTGAAGAATGATGTTATAAAAATTATAATTATATAAAAATTATAATTATATAAACATTATAATTTGAATATAATCACACATTTTCTCTTAATAACAGTGATAATATCCTTTATTTTAGCAACGTTGATTTTCTGGTGATTTGATATTTCTTGTAATTTAGAATGAGAATTAAGATAATCACCGAATAATTTCTATAGATTTTGCTACAACTCGTATCTTAAACTGAAAAAAAATAATATTTTTTAGGCGCTTTCTATTTTTACAATCAAAAAATATTTTAGTAAATCTTGCTTGAATTTTTTAGGAAACGTAATACATACGGAATTTGTTTTACAATTTATATTTGTTTCAGTCTTGTTAAATTTAATAGCAAAAATTAATTTTTAGAACATTTTAAATATAAAAATTTCAAAAAACACAATATCAAATAAATTCTGTTTGATGCACATCTTGTTTACTAGTGGAGCTTTGGACATTATAAACAGATAAAACGCATAAAAACCCCTATTTTTTGATAAAAGTTAATATTATCAGAATATCATTTGAAATAGTTTTTTTTTCAATTAAATTAAGAGATACTTCTGTTTTTTTGAGTAATTTTATCATTAAAGTATCTTGTGTTTTTTTCAGACGCATGCTTCAATTTTTTTCATTAAATCGTTCCTTTCTGATTCGGATTTGGAAATTTTAGTCAGTGGCTTTTCTACACTATTTACATTTTGATAGTTTATTGTTTTACATTTTAAATTTTTCGAATCTGTATCACTCTTTGTGGTATTTTTTCACGGATCATCCAAAATATTGAAAAAATTTATAAGGTTTTTTAAAAATTTTCATTTTTGTCAATGCGGAAATATGTTTACTTTGTAATTTTATTTTTTTTTGTAATTTTAAAATCCGATTTGTTTAAGATTAACAAGTTTGCAATTGCCGTTTCAAATTTTTCATTTTCTGATTCTGAAGAATTTGTTTTGGAATATAAATCCTTGTTTCGAAGTTTATCCATGGTATAATTTTTGTTCTTTTATCATTTGATTTCATTATTAGGAGAAAAAACAACATTCGCTATCGTAATTTTCAAAGATTCAGTTGTATTATAATTTGATTCTTTGTCTGAAAAATCATAAGAAATTTTTATTGTCCTCAAAGTTAAAATTTTTTTGAATTGCTTCAAGATATTAGTTTTATCAGTTTTTTTGAAACCAGAAAATAATTTCTTTTTATATTCACAGAAATTTCTGAAGTTTTTCTTTGATATTAACTTGATATGGTTTATATTTAGTTTCTCTGTTGTATGTGTGCTTTTAGGAAAATCAATGTTTGATTTGCTTATTGTTTCATTTAATTGATTTTTCTTATCTTTAAATATAACAAATTTACGTTTTTCTGATTCTTTAACGGTATTTTCTATTATCGCATTACTAACCTTTGGTGAATCAAGCGTTTCCGTTGAATTGATAGGAGCTGCCAAAGAATTTTTTTTATTAACTAAAAACTTTTTTGTATCTTTAGAAGAAACAGATTTTTTTTCTTTGTGACATTGTCTGATCATTTTGATCATGTTTTATCGCCTTGGTCAGGATTTCAATTAAAGTACATTTTTTAATAATTTTTTTTGTTAAAAAACTTTGATTTTTTGTCAAGATCATTAATTTAAGGTTCGCAACTATTTGTATAACTTTCGGAATGGTGATTTGAAGCATTTTCTAATGTAAATGTTAAGTTTTCATTGAAACTATTACAAACAAAAAAGAATTATTTTGTCCTTTTTTAAGCTCATTTATATTCTTCGCAGAATTATTATCTATTGAAAGTTGCTCTAAACTTTCAGCTATACTAAATGCATCACTATCATTCTTTGCGGTATTAAATGGCATATCTGACGAGCTTATGTCATTTAATATGCCAGTAAGTGATGAATTAGGCGATTCAATTTTATTTTGAGATTCGAATGTAATGTTTAAATCAAAATTTGGATTTTTAATGTTTTTATTGAAAGAACTATGCAGTTTAAAATCTGTCTTGTGTTTTAAGCATCTTCAAAATTTTCAAAATTTTACATTTTTTATCAAACTTCTCATTTAAATATTTTTGTGTTTTTAATAATTCTTCTAAATTATAATTTTTGCTATGATCAATATTTTTAAAAGAATTTTCAAATATAAAGGATTTATAAACATCATTTACCTCTTATTTTGGAGCGTTTTGTTAATTTTCGCATTCTATAATGTTTGATTTTACTATTACATTTAATTCTGGCTTATATTTTTGCATTAAGTATACAGAAGCAAACTTAGTAAGCCCAATTTTTTTCATTTATCTTATATAAAATATTTGTTATATTCGATAGCTTCGTAGAAACCACATTAAATGCTTCAGTTTTTTTTATAAATTTGATTATTTCTGATTGAATATTATTTCCTTTAAAAACATCTGTTGATATTTCATCATCTTTAATTATTGTAATATTTTTATTTACAGCTTTCGTTCTTGATCAGATTTTTTTTCTTACTTATCCCGCGATAAATTTAATTCCTTTTTGCGAGTATTTTTTATTTTATTTAAATTTTTATTATTTAATTCTAGAAGCATATTTATAATAATATAACAAAATTTAAACTCTTTGGTTAAAATAAATTTTAATGAATTAATTTTTTTCTTTTGATAGATATGTCAAGTGGCATTTTTTAAAAAGGCACAAAGAATTTTAATGAAGTGCTTTTTTTTGCTTGAATCATAAGTATTTTGATATATTATAACACAAATCGATAAAATTAGAAAGGATAAAGCCAGTCCTATTCACGCTTAAAAAAATAATTTCTTTTAATATTCAAATGTTACTTATTGTTTGCATTTTTTTATTTGAATAATGAAGTTATAATATAATATATAACCGAAAAAGACAATCAAATTGAAAATGATAACATATATAGATTTTTGATTTTTTTTAAAATTTCCAATTAATATAAAAAATCAATTTTTCCACAGATTTAAATTTATTTTATTTTGGAATTCTTTTAATAATTCAAAATATGCCCATAAGATTGTGATTAAATATTCGAACATTCTACACCTTAACTGTTTTATTTAATATTTAAATAGATTATCATAAAAATACTTTTTTACATCTTTAATTTTGAAAACATAAAACACAAAATTGTCTCTTTTTGTGATCATGCGAAATGTTTTCTAAATCCGTTTTTAAAACCTCAAAGCTTCATTTCACAATATTTTTAGATCTAAATCAACATTTTGCTTGCAGTACAAAATAATGGTTATTATTAAATATAATTTAATAACACATAAAACATTTTTATAAAATCTATATTAGAATGGCCATCGTGATTAGAATATATCATATTGATAATTCAAAGCAATAATAATTTGTACTTTAACGGCTAAAAAAAGAATTATAGTTCTTTGTTAACAGTCTTTAAATATAACATTCCTAAAGAAAGGAATGGTTAGAGCAATATAATAACAACAGGTTATTTTTTTGTTAAATAAAATTAGATAAATTTTTTTAGACTTTTTTTATATATTTAAGAATGTATATATCAATAAAATTGAAAACCCAGGATATGTATCTGTAAACTAATTTATAGACATTTTTTGTATTCTTATAGTAATCTACATCACAGTTTATCAAATTTTGTAGATTTTGAAGATGTTGAATGTTTTTTTTTGATTATATCCATACTTAGGGAACATGCAAAAGATTTCAAAATCATTCATAAATTTAAAAGTATAATTTTTGAGTATACTTAAAATATATTTTATGTTAATTTAATTTTTCTGTTAAAACATAGTTATATGCAGAAAAAAAATCACATGAATTCGTTTTTCTTGTTTTTATTAGCAACAACATATATAAAACATTTACTTTTGCAATAAGAGTTCTAATTTCCAGGAATATTGTACATAATATATCTGATACCAAAAATATTATATAATCTTGTGGAGAAAAATAACGCTTGTTCATTTTATTGATACAAACATAATTAAAAAATTATAGAAAAAAAAACTAAATTAAAATGTCAAGCAGTGACGAAAAAAACCCAATTCTTATCTTTTTTTATCTGTAGAATAATTTTTTTTAGAAGATAAATTCTGTAGTTCACATTATTTTTTTAAGATATTCACGAACTCTTAAAATACCAATTTACGTATAAAACATTTATAGAAATTGTTTTGCCGAACACTAAAATTACCTGTTAGTGTGGCACAAAAAAAATATTTTAAATACATGAATTGAGTAATTTATTATATTAATAATTTTCCATTTTGCACCAATATAAATCCAGTTATTCCCACTTATCTCTAAACATTTCCAGTTCTCAAGCATTCATTGTCACTATAGTATTTTTACTTGTGTAGAAGAAAATTTTCCCATGCAAATAAATTTGTTTTTTCTTATTGGAATATGTGATAGAACTTAGGTTGTATTTATACCAGATTAAAAAAATGAAGAAATCGTTAATCATTACTAAAAATTTTCGAAAATAATGAATAAGGGAAGGATGAAGAAATATTTAATATAAAAGTAAAAAAAACACAATCCATTATAGTTGGATGTGGTCGGATTAGGAGTATTAGAAGATAAATATATTGATTGTTATTTGATATGCATTTTTATTTATTTACTTTAATTTAAATAGTTTTTAAATCTATATTACAGCAATCAACATAATATCTAATAACCTTCAATGAACGAATGAAAATTTATTTCATTCTAAAAAAATCAAAAACATCAAAATAAACATCAAAATACATTTTTAAAACAAATAAAAATTTTAAAAAACTCATGTCTTTGCTAACAATCAAAACGAACAAATAGTTTTTTTAAAACATATTTCAACAATTAGTTTATTACTTTTTTAAAATACTATTCTGTATATCACAATGTAGATAATGGAGTGTATCATATTAATATTTTGTAGATTATCTCTTACTAAATTATGTAAATTAAATTTATATTGTTTTCTTATAAATTTGATAATATTAATGCTTTACATATAGGTTAATCCTGGAAATACAGCGTTAGTAAAATATGAATTATATAATTTCATTATTATAATATTGATTAAAACAAAAATCTTTGATAAATTATAATATAAATTTTGACATATATGTACGAATTTTCTTATTAACATCACAATCTTATTTATCAATCAATTTGAAAATTTGTCAAAAAATTTTTTTTTTGAAATTTTGCTAACTAGAAATATTATAAGACCTACACTGGTTATTCAAATGAAAATTGTTGTGATCTGTTAATATAAATATTGGAGTACTGAAATATGTTTTAATCTATAACGTTTAGAATTGTTTCAATCTTTATTCAATTATAGTGTATGCATGAGAGTAAAATATTAAAAATGTAATTAGAACACATAAATAATAACAAATGTGTTGTAATAATATGTTTTTATATTGCAATAGCCATAAATATCACATTTTTTCTAATTAAAAAATTATCTTTATTTGTATATCTTAGTTGTTTTAGGTTTCTTGAATGTTGTTTGCCAGCACCTTCTTTTAAGATTTGTTTTTAATCGTATATGTTATGTTAGCTATAACAATTAGATGATAATTCAAAAGTTGACTTTTTATTAGACTTTATGGACATATTTGCAAAATGATCGATAGTAGCCTGTTATATCAAGAGCTTTACGATTTTAGTGTACATTATTTCATTAAAATTCTATATATTAAGAAAATGAATGTTTATTTATAGAAATTTTCTCATTTGATTTGTAAAAATGGAAAAAAATTATAATCGACAAATTAATCTTGTCAAAAATCGTTAAACTTTTGAAATAAAATTTTTTCATCGGTTAATGTAATCATTACAAATGTAAATTAGTTTTTTTACGAAAATTGACAAAAAATGATTTAAGATGTTTAACTGAAAATCAAGTGGTTTTCAAATTATTGGTTTTGCTGATTGAAGATTGATGATCGAATTAAAAACCAAGAAGAAATTATAAAAGGAAATTTTTTTTAAATAAACATGCATAAAAAACAATCTTTAATTTTATCTTCGTTTTCTCACAATTCTAATCAAGATCTATCCAACATAGCCATGTCAACTTCATTTATTAATAAAAGAACCGATCTTGCTTGAATATTGTTGCTCACAACTTACAAAAATTTCCAATTCTGGAAAATTCTTTTTTATATCTCAGCATATTTAAGATTTATTAATGTCTTATTCGATTATGTTTAAGGAAAGTATTAACTATTAAATGTTTTTAGCAATAAAAGCCATTATAATATAAAAATTATATATATTTAGAATAGACCAATAAAAAATTTTTCAACATTTAAACAAATATTTAAAAAATTTTTAGTTAATAAAACTGTGGGATTTGTTAGCTGAAAGGAGTCTCCTGAAGTTTTCTGTGAATAGTTATCTGTATAATGTAGTTGATAAAACATGGAAATTAATTAGAATGTATGCATTTAATAAATGGTGTTGGTTTTTAAAAAAATAAGTATAAGTTCACTTTTTAATTATTTTCTTTCTTTCAATGATATTTCTTCTTGTTTTATTCTTTTTTTCCTTTTTTATATTTCCACGTCTTCTTCTTTCTGTTTGTATTGGTAGAAAGTTGTATGTTTTTTGCTTTTTCTCCTTTATATGCTCATTTATAAAGATTATTCAAGCATTCGTATGTTGGTTCGTGCTTTTTACCATAGATAAAATATCACAATGATCACATTTCGATCTTTTTGGTTTGTGATCGTCACAATATTCCACAAAAACATCAATAATGTTATAAAAAAATTAAAGATTAATGTTTTTTTTCAAATAATTTATCCCCTTATACTTCAAATATAATACTTTTTACATAATTTATATTTTAATAACAATAATAATTACTAATGTGTTATTAATATTGGGGCACATTGTTAAATTGTTTAATTAAAATATAAAAAATTCAATTTATATATTAATATTGCGAAATCCAACACTAATAGTAATTTTTTTTAAAATATACAACTGATTTTATTCTTGATAATTTAATACTTCATCTTGATATGACGTTTTCAGTGCTACACTCTTATGAAATAGTCACAAGCATTTTTTTAATATTTAATTTAAATAGCAAAGATTAATTTTTGCTTAAAATATCATGCAGTAGATTTTTTTGTAACTAAATATATTTTTTGAACAAAAAGATTATTTAAGGGTAAAAGTAGATTTCATGCTTGCAGAACAAATTAAACTGTGACATAGCCTTCTTTTGAATAAAAACTAATGTTTTTATTTTTGATATATAGAAATACACATATAAATAAATGCACACCAAAAAAACCAAGGAAAAAAAAGTAAAATTATAAACCTGTGTAAAAGCTTTAAGCAACATAATTAAAAGATTTTTAATGTGAAATTGCTTCGTCCATTCATTTTCTATAAACTCGAATAAAATTGCGTAAAATTTTGAAAAATTTTATAATTTGATTGCTATTTGAACGTTTTCTTCTAAGCCTTATGCACTATAAAAGGTGATCTGCAATCAAATATTTTTCATCTCAAATTTGTATCACTATAGTTCAGATGTAAATTTTATGCTTTAGAACACAATAAAAGGGTGTTTTAAATTATCCAATGTTAAAATAAAATGATATATGTTTATTATATATTTTTATTACATTATAAGCAAAATCTACATATATTCAGATTAATTTGCAAAAAAAATCTTTATTTAGTAATATCTTATACCTTTACGAAGAATATTTTAAAACCCATGATAATTTACATTTCAAAAAAAACACAAGAAAAAATATTTTACAAGACGTATACAAAAAAATCATAGAAAAAAAAATAAAAGCTCAAAAATATTATTTTTGAATCCACTACTTATATGTATAGACCATTGCATTCATAAAGAATAAGAAACAATTATAGCAATTAGATTTTGTAAAAAAATTTTTTTAAAATTTCATATTCTTTTTAGATAAAAAGAGTTTTTTAAATACTTCAATTAATGATTTACAAAAAGTAACGAGTGAGAGAATGAGACATAAAAGACAGAATAACAGTATTGAAGCCTAAAACAGAAATAATGCATAGAAAAATATATTTTCATTTACATATGTCAGATTACCCATGAACATATATTTTACAATATTAATACAAAAATCCAACAATTACAACCTAGATTTAGATTTTTTTGTTAATAATAGAAAAAATATTATTTAGATCTATATTGTTGTATAAAAGTGACACTAAAAAACAAAATGTAATAAAACATAAAACTACATTTTTTTTATTTATTCTTTTATAATTAAAAAAGATTTAAAAGTGGGCAAGGTATGTGTATTTTACAAATTTAGTATGTACCAAAATAAAATAAAAGCATCTATTTACTTTTAAAAGCAAAAAATTAAATCTACTTGCACCTAATATTTATTTAGCAGAAAGAAACTAAAATCTTAGAATATAACAAAATATTTTTTTTTCATAAAAAGACACATAGTATTAATTTTTAAATAGCGAAATTATAATAACTTATAAATACAAAAATATTTTTTGCATATCTCGAAGTAAAATAAAACATTTTTTTTTGTTTTTTCATGCAAAATGTAGTTGTATACTATGAGAAAATTTTCACTTCATAGCATGAAAACAAAAAATATTATAGTCTTATCTATTTTAGTTGATGATTTTACATTATCATTTATAACATTGAGTTTTATTTAGTCACAAAATCAGCGAATCATACTAATATATTCAAAACATTCATAAAATCCGCTTGATCATGATGTTATAAACACCATTTTTGCTTAAAGTTTTTGGATTTTATAACGCTAAATAGCGATATTCAATTAATTATCAAATAAAAAATATAAAATCGCAAAAATCTTGTTCGTAAATAGTTACAAACAAAATTTTTTTATTTTAGTGACAGTCTAAAAACTTTTTTTTCGTTTTTCAAACACAAAAAGTTATATATAATGAGTTATGTAAAAAATTACAAAAATTTCATTCTAGATGCAAAAAAAACACAAATTTACATTGAAAATTTACTATTACTATTGCAATAACATGTAAAAATCATAATACATTTTTAACTAGCGTATAAAAATAAAACCGAACCTTTTCAATATTTATATCATGTCTGAATTATTTAAAATAGTGTTTTTATTTTGTTGTATTAAGATTACACAATCTATGATTTTTGCTTAAAAAAGACCATTAATTCCAACTAAAAAAACATTTTTAAATTGTTGTTTTTTTATTTTTTTTTACAAAATTACAATAAACATCGCAACTCCCAATATCATATTTATAAATACATGCATGTACTAAATATGATAGAAATGTATATTTATATAGATTTCACATTAAAATAAAATGCAAGTTAATTATTTTTTGGACTGCATTTCACATGATAAACAGTTTATTTTTTTTTTCAAAGAAATTTAACATAACGTAGAATGTAATAAAATATGATAAAAGCTTTTAAAATTTAAAAAATATAAGATAATCTGCCATTATATGATTAATGCTGTTGTAATGAAAGTATTTTGAGAATAAGTGAGCAACAAAGCAAATCGAGATAATCACAATAAAATATATGAAAGTTATTAATGAAGATATAAACTTAATTTAAAGTTATATAAATTAACAGTTATGATTTAATAGTTTTAGTAAAATATGAATTTGAGTAAACACAAAAAATATATTTAAAGATTTCAAGAAGAAGTAAGAAGTCAAAAAAAACTTTCTTTTCAGCAGTACTATCGAAGGATAATTACATACGATGCAGTTACTTTTATGTATAATTCAAAAGAAAGAATTTATTATCAATAAATAATTTTCATTTAAAAAAGTGCATTCAGAAGCTACTTAAAAATAAGATATTTGCGAGACTGAGAATTTCTTGTTAGAGTTTTTATAAAATCTTGGCATGAAAGTTTTAAAATGTTTTTTTACTAAAAAAATTTATTAAAACAAAATAGAGTATAGTTCACTATATCTAATTTCTGCTCAAAATAACCTGTCTAGTAGTTTTCTGTGTCCTGCAACACTGGGAATTGCTATGTTTAAAATAAAAATATAAGAACGCTAAAATATTTCTTACTATTATATTTATTTAAATTATTATTTTGGAAATCATTAAAATAACTACCTTTTCCCTTATTTTTATTGCTACTATTATCAAATTTATTACTATTACTATTGCTATATATACTACAGGTAAATTTATTAAACATTTCTTCTCTTATTTTTTTTATTTTTCATTTAATTTAAATACCTTTTAGTGATTTTTGTTATCTCTCTGATAATCATGTTCACTACAAGGAAATATCGTATATTAGAAATAAAATATAAAAAAAATGTTAAATATTGTTTCATTTATATTATTTACTAATTTCTATTCCAAACTAAACAAACATTTTACTAGAATATGTAATAAAGGTTTTGTGTGGTATATTATACCACATTCTGAAAGTAAAAATGAAAGAAATAAAAAAATATAGATTATGCTGAATTTTATTGTGTGATGATTAACGTGAACTTCAAAACTATAGCATTATATCGCTATTTATCGTTTGTGTTTCCAAAATTATTGCGATATGCGTATATGTCTGATTTTTAAAATGATCAGATCGTGCTAATTATAATTTTCGTATTGTTTATTGTAGCGGGAAAATAAAAAAAACAGAAACATATTTTAACTTATTTTGAGAGCTTAAGAATTCGTTAACTATCTACAGTATGAACTTGTAAATCTTTCTATTAATATATATATATTAAAGCTTGTTTCTGCATAAAACCAGCAAAAATTTTTCAAAATATTAAATTTAGGGCAATTAAAATATTTATTAATTGACATTTTTCACAGTTGCTTATCTTTTTATCATATACATTGAAAATATTTGATTGCAATAATTCTCATTGCGTATGTCAGTGACATCGTGACAAAATTATTCACGTTAATCATTATAAACACTTGTGCATTTTTTTCTTATTATATCTTTTTTAATTTATCAGTCAATTCCTGAAAATTTCGACTCTAAACATATATAAAAAATTCCTACTATACAGCGCGTTTCTGATATTTTTAAACTTTAAAAAAATCATGTTTCATTGAAAGTTCTTTAATAAAGACAAGAATGAAAATTCTTGTGTTTTCTCGTGAAATTTTAATTTTTTTATTTATTATTTTGTTATCACTGTTTTTCCAACTAAGTGTTTTTTAATATGTTCCTTTGTATATTTAAACAAAATGCTAAATGTAATATTTACAGTAAGATGGTCAAATCTTTTCATTTATTTTAAATTACATGATGTATTGGTAAACGTGAAATTGTGACTGCATATAAAATTAGTTATAAGTTCTATAAAATATGATTTGCCTTTGAATTTTTGAAAAAAACTTGCAATTTGTCTTTAACAATTTAAAAGTTCTTTTGATCATGTTAAACCCGAATTTCCCATAATAAAGAATTTCATTCACTATTCAAGACGCAAAAAAGACTTTTTAATAATAAAAAAGGGTTTTTATTATATCTTCATTGCCATAAACATGATATTTAAAAAATTAAATTAATTTTTTTATAAAAATTTTAAAAAATTAAAACTCAAAATACTTTCATTCTTTTAATATTTTAATTTCATTGTTTTAAGCCACTCTTAATATATTTTTATCATTATATAGGCATTCTAATTTTATGATTTTATTAGAGGTTATAAGAAAAAATCTTTGGTTTTTTTCATCATCCGGACCCTAAAAAAAATTTTAAATAAGTAGGAATCTTATTACGATTAAAAAGATGTATTCGAGTTGGTAACTCAAGCAATTCTTGCTTCTTTTTAGAAAGAAAAAGATTAAAAAGTAGTGTATTTTGAAGAACCCTATTATAAACTATGGAAATCATCATGGGATTTTGGTCACATGATTCTGCTTCCCATATGAACTTCTGCAATTCCAAAACTTTCCTCAAATCCTGTGTGTTAATTTTGTCTTTGTTTTCTAAAATCATACTATAATGTTCAACAGCTTCGACTGCATACACCTTCAACTTTGCCTTGTATTGACAAGAACGATACAAAAAAAGATGTCTATCAACATCGATATTACCATTTTTTAGTTTTTCTGCGAGAACTAAAAAATGTTTTATTACTTTTATAGTTTTTTCTTCAGGATCATTCATTAATGGTGAATTTATAAGCGGCTTTTTTTCTGGTCGTGATGTTTTTACAAGATTTGAAGTTAAATATAGGATGTAGACATAATTAAAAGCTTGAATCGCATTGAATAAGTTGAACAAATACTTCTGCAGGAAATTCATTTTATTTTTGAATACTTTTTTTTATTTATAGATCGTAATTGCTTTCCTTCGTCACTAATCATATAAAAATGAAATAATAACAATTACGACCATTTTATTCGACATTCTTTTTACAATTTATGTTTTAATAACGCACTCGATGAATATTCGAATAGAAATTTGCTTAAATATAATCGTTATAATGATGCAAAAACGCATTTATTTGATGATGTAATATATGATTTCTCCAAATTGTATATTTATTTTATAAAAAAATATAAATTTATAATTTTCTGGCATTCAGATACAATAACAGTATTTCGTAAAAATCTAAGTCTGTTTAATGAGAAATTTTTAACACCATTTCAGTTTTTTTTTGTTTTATTAAACAAATATGATGGAAAAAATTTGTGCTAATGAATAAATTTAGATGATTCATTATTACATACAAAAGTTGACATTTGTTAAAATAAAAATTCATTGTGAATAAATACTGACTATTAATTGAGCTGAAATTGATTCCAAAGTTTTAATAAATTTAAAATACCATAACACCGAATCAAAAGGAATTTTTGTTGTTTATAGATTTTTAGAACTAAAAATGAATATTTGTATCAACAAAAACTTGATTTTTGGATTTGTTTCAGTTTAAGACTTTCTGTTAAACTTATTTCTGTTTTTACTAACTATGAATAATCAGATAATTTATGTTATCATCGAAAAAAATTATTATCCTTTATAAAAATGTCACATTTTTCTGATTTGTCAAAATTCAAACAGAATTTTGCTAATATGTTTTTTTTAAGCTTGTTTATTAATTTTGATATTACCAGCATTCTCTAAAAATTGTAAATTGGGATTCATAATATTTTGTAAATGTAAAAAAAGAATTATAAAAGGTTATATTAAATAAAATATAAAGCAATAATACAATATTGATAAATTATTCTTATTTAAATTTAGTTCTTTTCGTTCTAAATAAAAAATATGTCAATTTTGATTCTTTCATTTAGAATTTTAAGATTATAATTCAACAAATTATCTGCGAATTGTTAAATTAAATTTTCATTAGCAATATATTTTATATTTCTATTTGCGTAATACCCTGTGATAATTTTTTAAAGAACAAAATAAAAACATTTAATTTGATAGATTTGTTCGATTTGATATAACAAGTTAGCAATATAAATTTAACTAAATAAAAAGAATTATTTTAATAAAGATATAAAATTGTGTATTATATATACCAAATTGATCAAAATCTAAAAAATACTATAGAAACTTTCATTTATTGATTAAAAAAACTATTCATTTTCCTTGTCATATCAATAAAAGTAATTATCAAATATATTTCAAAATATCCTATTTTAAATCTAAAAAAGGTCACTTTTTGCAAAATTTTTCCGAGAAAAATTGCAAATTGCAACAAATTTGTGTTATAATTAACGAAAAATACAAAAATAACACATATAAACATCAAAACAACCGCAAAAAATTTGCTTTCAAAATGGACCAGCAAGGAATAATACGGATAACCTATATTCTTATACAATATATATTCATATTTTGAATTCTTATTTTCTTTTTACCACAACGCTCAATTCTCAGGTTTCAATATTGTAAACGGCACATATAAATTTCGTGAATTTTTTATTAAAAAATTTTCTATATTGAAGTACTAACGTCTTCGTTGGTACACATCAGTGGAGGATTTAATAATAAAAATTCATTTTGATGAAAAAAAACTGAAAAACAAAAAAACACGAAAGCATTTTTTATAAAAAAAAGAAAATAAAAAGGATCGATCGTCTTTACAAAGGATACTGTAAGATTCTTTTTGGACAAGTATAAGATTTTCAGACAATAAGAATCATTTTTCATTCAAAGAGACACAGAATCCTGCTTTAATCAAAACATTAAATAAATCAATATACCACAACGTCCTTATTTATACTTATTCCTTAAATATAATTTGCTACAAATTTGCGAATAATATGTGATGACAAATGTGATATAAACTATCAGATCATTTTAATTGTTAAATGTTTGCGGATTCTAAATAAATTATGAAATCATCTGAATCTTTTATCTTTGAAATGGAAATAATATTAGATTTTCATTTTGAAATAAAAAAGTTTAGTATAGAAAAAGAAACTAATTGAAAAAAATATAGTTTCCATATTAGAAGAATTGTGCTTTTTTCAAACAAGAAAAATCAAAAAAAATATTTATAAGTTTAAGAATAAAATTAAAAAATGTTTAGTAATAGAAGAAACTTTAGTAGCAATATTAATAGTAATATCACTGGTAGCAATATTAGAAGTAATAGTGATTTTTTTAGCGAAAGACAGATAAAAAGTCGATATTATTATAAAATTTTCAATAAAAAACACATAAATATTTTAAAATCATATTTTAAAACAAAATATATTCCTTTTATACAGGACGAGAAACCCTTTAGTTTCATTGAATAATAATTATTAATATGCCCGAACGTATTAAATTTACAAATTTTTATTTGTTTATTTAAAATTTATTAAATATACATAAATCAAACTATTGTTTCGATGACGCCTTCGAGCTGATAAATATTTTATTCAATTCATTTTTATAATGATTTGATTATTTGTAAGTTATACTCTTTATCTGTTTATTTCGCTAGAATTATGTTAGTTTAGTCCAAGATTAACCCTAAAAAATGCATCACGAATATCATAGATGTTAAAAAACTTATTTATTAGCTATAAATTTATATAACCATATAGAAACTGGCAAATATTAACTAGTTTAACAACATATATCTTTTAATTATATTTATTATAAAAATAATATTGTTTTAAATATCATTTTTATTATTTTAGAGCAAAAATTGTGATTAAAAAATATAATGAAATTGAATGCAGATAAAAATTTAACAAAAAAATGGAAACTTTAAAATTTAAGCTCCATATGTTTTATACATTATGCTCATAATATCAACAGAATAACTGCAAAAAAAAATCAAATTGGTGTCGCATAAATTTTAAATAATCAAATACTTGTTTTACTAATAGAATGTTGCAATCAAAAAATCAGTCTACTGATACATTTAAAGCACTAAAATTATTTTTTAAAAGGTTTTAATAACATTTTCTGCATTCAGCGATATGCTGTGTGTTTCTGTGAACCTCACAGCGAGTCAATAAACAATATAATTAGGTATACGTGCAAGAAGCTTTTCGTGAAAAAAATGATAAAAATTTTCATGTAAAGGTGAGCTAAAATAACTTTTTACCTGTGTTTTTTATTTTTCTGATTAGTATGTTACTTGTTTTCTCTCCTGGTTTTTTCGAAGTTTTTCTATATCCTTATGGGTTATATGAAAACTTTTTAATAGATTATAAGTTCAATCTTACTAAAGGCTTTTACATTCTAAAAAATTAATTTTTTTCGGTACGATATCATTAAAAATCATTTTTTGCATATCTAACACACTCAAAAGACTTCAAAGTTCTCAGTTTTTTTGCAAAGGTGTATATGATTTTTCTATTCTCATTTCGTTTTTTTTCTAAATGTATAAAGAGATTTTGAGTACTGAAATTATGTGTATAATAGTCGAAGAAAAAAATTTACCAATCGAAATTGCACAATGAATTCTAAACGGATTGTTTTTTTCTTCACTTTCAATATTAATTTGAATATTTTTTTAAGGGTATAAAAAATATTATATTATAGCCAAAAATTGCATATAAGTATATTTTAAAATTGTATAAAATGCGTATGTTTATTTTATTTTTTTATTTTTTTCTTGCGACTAAATATTAATAAACTTTTTTCATACATAAATTTTTCTGGATATAAGAATTATTAATAAAACATCTTAATTTATTTAAAAAAGTTTGTTGAAAAATTATAGTAGAATCTGTTTGTTTTTGCAGTAAAAAAAGTATTAAACTAAAAATTAAGAATTTTTTTCCCGTATTTATATTATTAATTTATATAAATTAAAAAGACTTATTGATCGTTAGTCGATTAACCATAATACTCATGGACAGATCAGATGTTAGCTCAACAAATGATATAAAAATTTCAAAATTCAATTAAAAAATATTAGTATCGATAAAATACACTTCATTGGCCAAAATCTAAGCAAAAAATTCAGTATATTTGGTTTTTTACGCATGCAAGATTGAAGCTTTTATGTATTTCGATTATTATTACCAAGAAAAAAATAACATAATTATCTCAAAGATGGGGTTTAAATGCTTTATATTAGATTTTTTTATGATTTTTCAAAAGTGAAAAGTCTTAACACGTACATTATTTTATTATTATATACAGAATTTTTGATTAATACGGATACAGAATTTCGATCCTTATGAGATAGAATTTTTTTGCACATATTACATTATGTTATAAGAAAAATTAATATGCAAAAAATAACGAGCAATATAATAAAAATACAATTATTCAAATGATATATTTTACTTATATTTATAAAACTATCATAATTACAATTAAGTAAATTTTATGGTAAAAATTATTCGATAATAAAATTTCTTAGATGCTTTTGCAATGAAAAACACCAAATATTCAGACAATGTAAAACATATACATTTTTCTCATTAAAAAAGTGTTCCCGGACGATTTATTATTCGTTCTTTATTTAGAAGTAATAAATAGTAGTTAAATCTATAATTCTAGAACGAAACAATATAATGAAGAAACGTATAGTATTGAAAAATATTAAGTTGTACTTTCATAACACTGGCGTTGATGGATAATTGCGTCTGATCAGATTTAAAAATAAAATTATGCTTTTTGAAAGGTATATTTATTTATTCTATAATCAATTTATAGACAATATCTTAATTATTGCTCCAATATAACACTTTAATATTATAAAGCCGTCAAATTATAATCAATAACTTTCTGAACCAGTCATAAATAAAAATTAAATTGACAATAAAAAGTTCTATCAACCTATACGTTCATTTACATAACTGTTAAAGATATCAATTAGATTGGTAAACAACAATTTCATCGATATAAATACCAATAAAATCAAAACTGTCAAAAGTCAAAAATATTCTATGTCAGAATATTGACCAATAAATAGACAACCAATAAATTTATTAGTATACAAAAGACTATAACCCAGAAAAAGGCAGGAATAAAATTGAATTGTATGTTAAAAATGCTATTGATAAAGCTAGAAAATCGAAAAAGTACAAGATTGCTTTAAAAAGAATATTTTAAATACTTTTAGATTAAATTAACTTAATATGTAAATAACAAGTTTATTCATAGCATTTATGATACGTTATTTTAACCATTTACAAAATCGTTTAAAGAAAAAAGTTGACGCGTAGAAATTTAGATATTCATTTTGACTTAGTCTGGAAACTTCAAAAAATCAAAAAAAATTGAGCAAATAATTGTTTTTGTGTCTTTTTTATAATATAAACAATATTTATGTACGCTTTTTATGTGAACCTATACTACAAATGAAATATTTTTGTCTTATTATACCAAAAATAGGCAAATTCTCGCAATAGATCTAATGAAGTTCAATTTTGTTTTTTGAAAATATTATATATATTTCTTTTTGTAATATGATACCAAAATTTTTGAATCTAAAGTTTCTATAACAAAATTTTTGAATCTAAAGTTTCTATAACAAAATTTTTAAATCTAAAGTTTTTATAACAAAACACACAATTTCGACTATTTAAGGTATCATTTTGTATCTAAGATCATTTCAAGCTGGTTTTATTGCAATGAAAAAGGTATAGTCTTTGTTTTCTTAAGTCAGTTGTTACATGCATGGAAACTATTTTGTAAATAAAAAAACACTGTAGTTATTTTTATCTTAGTGTACTTATAACTTCAAAAGACTATATTTATCTTAATATTTGATTATTCAATTGCAATATCAACAAAAAATCTGTTAACCGCATTCAAGAAAGACTTTCTAAGAAAGGTTTGATATATACAAATATCAAATTTTCATATCAGATTCATCAAAAGATTCTGGTGCTTGCTTGAATAAAAGACTTCACAAAACCAATTTCATAGAAATGCAAACAGACTCGATCAATGCGGCATCTTCGTCAATTGAAGGCAACAGAGGACGCACTAATAGCAGCGCATAAATGTAATTATGTAATATTTAAAACATCCCATTTGTCGTTTTTTTATATTTTTTAGATATTTCTTTATTTTTACTTGTTACTACTTTGTTATGCTATATTAAAAATTCCTTCAATTTAAAATAATGATTATTAGATTTCGCAATCTTTCTATTTTACATAAATTACAGAAATAAATACAAATATATTTTTTTTATCTTCAATTTTAGAGATAATCATATGAGATGAATCGCAAAACTATAATTTGATTAGAAAAAACCAATTAAAATAGAAAACAGCAAATTTCTATTTAAAATATCATTGTACTTTGATTGTGCTATAATTAAAATTGAAACGTTATCTTCTAAAATTGTGGGGGAAAAAACTATAACAGCAAAAGATTCAAGTTTTTTTTAGAGAAAAAAAATGAATATATGTAAGGGATTTGCTTAATGTAAATATAAAAATATTTCGAATAACTTATGTGGTGAAATTTTACTATTTTAAAAGGTAGTATTAAACGTTTAAAGAATTATATAAATATAAACTATATAATAAATATGTTAGCAAATGCATGCTGAGCATTTTTTAAAATTAGCACAGAACTTACAGTTATGGTTTCCTATCAGAATCATTTAAAATGAATATTATAGAGTATAAAGATCGCATAAGTAAAATAATTGTGTTTAAAGGTGTTTATAAATGTATTTGTCTTTAAATCTTGATTTTGTAGGTTTTTGGTTGATAAAATATTTTTAAAATGAATGTTATGTGTCATTTTTGTTATAAAAATTGTTCAAGATAAAAATAGAACTGGAATAATAAAATAGTGAATAAACCCACAGCAAAAAAAGAATTTTGGGTAATATCAAAAATTTCACAACATGGAAAAAAATTTTTCGATAATAAACATCTTTCGAAATGTATTTTTTTTCTGTACTTTCAAAAGACGGGTTGATCTATTCTTTGCTTAGTCAACAATAGTGTTTTTAACAACTTTTCAATAAAATTTATATAGTATTAACTCAAATTCACAGAAATATGATTGGTACACCTTAAATAGAAAATTCTTAACAAGCTTAATATTTTACACATAAATCAGTAAAAGGAGTCATGATATATTAAAGCATCGTGTATATTCGTAGTACATACCATCTCAAATTAAAAAAGAATTTGAAAGATTAAGTTGAAAAATAATTTTTTCGAAAACTTACAAAAGATCTATTAATAAATCAAAAATTTTATTAGAATTTTTTTCATAAACACATATTATCGAATGACCGCTTAAGCATAATTCAATAAAAATATATGATTTTTTGGTTTTAACGTTCCCACACTAAAATAAAATATTATATTGCAAAGAAATACGTCAGAACGGTAAAAAAACGTTTTTTAATTATTACAACCAATCTTAATTGTAAAGTGAATCTTTTTGATCAACAACCTATGATCATGAAAAGAAATAATAAAGGTTTTTGCAGTTCCAATCACGTCTTAGAATTTTATTCAAGTAATTCGATAGTAAAAATTTATAAATAAAAAAAAATTTTATAATGTTGAAAATATTGCATTCAAAAATATTGTCTGTAAAACGGAAATTTTTTTATCAAAAAAATGTACACATGAAAAAACGGTATAAATGCAATCTTTGTAACTAAAGAAAAAATTTTTGAATGAGCCAATTGTCGATAAATCGAGAAGGTTATAAATAGCAGTATAAATTCATTGAGAATAACATCTTATCACAAGAAAAAATAAAGAAAAAAAACAAAGATAAAAATTGGCTTAAAGATAAATCATGACAATGCTATACATAAAAAAATGAAAAATTAATTCATTATTCTACTTTTTAAATTTTTGATTCTAAGATGTAATGTGCAAGTCGGTAAATAATGAATTTTCATGATTAATTTTATCAATAGTAAAATAAACGTTCACATTTTAAATACTTCTATACAACAGACTATACCTATTATTCTATTTCTATTTTTAATATTAATATTCTGATTCCAAAAAAATAAAATTATAAAAAAAAGTTTAAAAAAATCCAAAATATTTATTACAAGACTTGATATGTTATCTTTTTTTACATTAAGTGCAAATCATATTCTATTTGTATATATAAAAATTGAAAATGTAAAAATATTTTTTTTGTGTATAATATAGCTGTAGAATTTGATTTTCAAAGAGTAATTATAAGATTATAAAAATAACATGAATATACATGTTTTAATTATAAAAAATTTTATATCCTTGAATCCATTTCTGAGGTTTTATTTTATTTTTAAAATATGAGTACAGACTTTTCACTATATGTTATTTCTTTTTTATGAAAATTTATCCCTTCAATTAAAACTTCTTTTGACATCAAGGGAAATGTAGTTATTGTATATGAAGTGAGTTAAAAATTTCTTAAATCCTCTTTTTGAACTGAACAAATTTAAAACGTGTGATGTATAGAAAAGAAAAACTAAAAAGTTGCTGAATTAAACTCTACGGAAGAATTTTAAGAGACTATTATATTAAACGAAAACATAAACAAGATTTAATATGTTCTTTCATGATCTTGATATCAACATTTTTTTGTAAGATTTTTTAATGTGACAAAAAAGTACTTTGGTAAGACACTTCATCTTTAGTTTGTTTTTTTAGATATAAAATCTCTATGCATAAAAAAACTTTTTCTTTTTGTGTTTTTATAAAATCAATGCTAGAAATGTCAAACCATTTAATATATAAATGCAAAAAAGTGTAAGATATTTTAGAAGTATTTACCGTTTAAAGTATATTTTCTAGACTCGACTAGCTTTCTCTACGTTCTTTTGATCCACTGATTACAATATATGCTTGAATTTTCAATTTAGATTACAATTTCTAAATATATAGGTACCCTATTCAAATCAGTTTGCCGGAACATCACTTACATCCACATCAAAAAAAATTACTACTTCTATTTGTTTTTCTTTTTACGATGTTTTGTTATACATTCATTTAAGCAAATATGTTCTTAATGGTTTGACATAAAAAATTCTTCACAAATATGAGTTTTCGCACAATAATTTGATTCTTGTGTGAAAACTCATATTTTTTGCTTAATATATAAATTTTAAACATTAAATTTTTTTAATTATAAAGATTTTCAAATATTTTGAACGAACAATTGATTTACCAAATGTGTGTTTTTACTGGCATGGTCAAAATACTTGATGAGACACTGTTTATTTTTTAAAAATCGACACAAAATTTTTAATACAAGAATAAGTAAGTAAAAATATCATTTTTATAATTTTTGTTGATTGTTTGTTTCATAAAATTTTAGCATTACCAATTAAGATAAATTAAAAAACCTTTTCAATATATTAATTTTTTCTTCTTGTTAGTAAGCAGAAATAGCATTATAAATATAGCTACTGTATTTTTTTAAGATTTTAAATAGAATTAAAAAAAATATATATGTTTTTTTGCATATAGACTTCTAAATTCATCTGAAAAAAATTAGCTTAAATCATATATTTATTCTTGAAATTTTTATGAAATTTTCATTACTTTTATAATAGATTAGATTTTATATAATGCAAAAATAATTTATAAAAAGATGCAATTTTTGTTTATCGCAACCTTTAACAAATAAATAAGGCGTCTAAATCTATGCGATTTTAGATAGAATGTTTTTCTATCTCAAAATAAAACATGTATTACTGAGTTCAGGGATTTTCTCAGGGTATAATCATTATAGAAAAAGATTATGCCCACATATGTTGTTGCTGGAATAGTTATGGACGGATCAAATGGTTCTTATATCTATTAAAATGACTATTTAATTACATAT
The DNA here is from genome assembly GCA_000230595.3 of Edhazardia aedis USNM 41457. Taxonomy (NCBI): domain Eukaryota; kingdom Fungi; phylum Microsporidia; family Culicosporidae; genus Edhazardia; species Edhazardia aedis. The sequence goes on along the minus strand of AFBI03000013.1, from coordinate 672,940 downwards.
TATAAATAAAACTACAATTTTAATTTTAGGTGTTAACCATACATTTCGTCACCATACCAGCACATAAATTGATACACAAGAAATATGTTAACAAATTTTCATTATGCTACATCGCGTCGAGTCCAATTTTTTTTTTGTGTTCAATATTAATTGATATTATTGTACAAATAAAATTAAACATATCTTAATACCAATACATATTACATATTTTAGCTATTCTGTAATTGAACGTTTTTTATACGCTTATTCCTTAACAATTTTGCATATAACTTATTAGTTTGAATACAATTCTGCCATGAAAATATATATAATTAAATGTTTAATTTGCAAGCTGGCACTGTTGATTCTATTTGTCAAAAAAACACGATTTGTAAAATTTACAGTTGCACGGGAATCTCAATTCGATTTTTAATTGATTTTATACGAAAAAATCTTAAATGTATAAAATTTTAATGTTCTGTTAATTAAAGATAAAAATATGCTAAATTTTTATTTAGTGATAAAGGCTTGAATTCTCATACAAAGTGTGTATCAAAAACATTTTCAGCCTTTTTGCTATTATATATTGTTTTAAAGTTTTTCTAATTTTTTTTACACATTTTTTCTTGTGTTTTACGAAAATTTTATGTATATTTTTTTTAACTTTAGTAAGCAGTTTATTAAAGAAAATTTTAAAAATCAGAAAACATAGTTTAAAATTGATTTAAAACAACATTTATACTTACATCTTTCTAAATTTTTCATCTAAACCAACATCTTGTCATTGATCAAACAGATAATCTAAGTTATGTTGAAATTAAAATATAACTTTCAATCAGTTATAAAAGTAAAAAATAGAAATTTGATACATTACTCATAGTGCATCAGCACAAGTACAAATATACTTTCTGTTTGAAAGTCTTAATATGCGAGAAGAACAACAAAATTCTGTTTTAAGTAAATATTGTTCAACAAATTTCAAAAATATTTTTATTTTCATGCTTTATTTGAGCACTTAAACCGAAAAAATCAGGAGGGCAATATATATAAAACTTTACAATGTTCAAGTTAAAAAGTTTTGGGTAATAGACTAAAAATGGTTTTTTTTCGCAACACGAAAAATAATTTTATAATTATACAAAGAAAGACACATAAAAAATATAAATTTAAGTCAAAAATACTATATTATATTATATTAGTTATATGCGTATACAAATTTTTTAATTTGACTTTTTAGCAACTCTTTATAAATTTTTGCCCTTCAACAACATTTTATACCTTTTATGTTATTCGAAAAACACATGTCTTGCTATTTGGCGCAAATATTACTGTAAACTTAATATCTTGTAATATTCCTAAAAACAAAATAAATAAGATTTTTACTAAAAATTATGAATTAAATATTATTTGATAGATTGAAAAATTAAAAGATAAAATAGTTTTTATAAAGTTTTATTTTTCAGGACGTATTTTAATTCATTTATTTTTATAAAATATAAGAAAAAAGGACGGATTATTTTCGAATAAATAAATTTTTATTTGATTACATAGTAAATAATATATATATAGAATATTAAGAAGCATTAATACTAGACACACATTTTTTTGTTTTTGAATAATATTTTTATCATAAATTCTCAGAAAAGTTATATATATATTCATTGTATAAATCATTGTAATACTAAATTTACGCATATATAAGAAAAATATATATTGCGTATAGGAATTATCCATCAAATAAAAAATTTTGTTAAAAAGTATAAAAAACAAACCTCTTTGTTTATTTAGTTTTTGTAGTCAAATCGTCACCCCTTTTGAAATAAAAGAAGATTCGATAATTAGAATTCGTAATAAATATGTTACTTTACTAAAAAATACTATAAATTGGATCTTATTTCAAAGAAATAAATTAAGACTTAAACAAAAAAATATTTATTTAGACATGATTTTTTATGTATTAGAAATAATGCAACTTTAGTATGAGCTTCTTTATCGAATCAATGCAAAACTAAATTGTAAACATGATAAAAGATTGAATATTAAAAAAAACAATATTTAATTGTACATTGTAATGTTTTTTATTTAAAAGAAATGATCTGAATCCTGTATCCACTCGATTTCTTTAATATACAAATATCCCATAAAGAGAACCAAATCACAAGAAAATTACAAAAATATATAAATTATATACTTTCTATAAATTAACAAAATGCTCTATACAATGCAAAAAAATTTCTCTTTTTTTTAATATAACTTATTATATTTCGGTTTGTGCTTTTTTAAACATAAATGTGAAAAAATTTATTTTCAAATGATATTTTACTTTTACATTATGAGGGTTGTATTTTCTAGGTCTACCTCGCGTTCTCTAGATTTATCACTTTTATTGAATTCAGCCAAAAATAGAAAAGATTTTTTCTCGATATTTTAATTACAAAAGCTTCTTTTAAGCATATCTTTGATAAAATATGACAATCAAGTTATGATCAAAAAAGATCAAAAAATCTATATTTTCAAATTGTTGAACTTTTTTAAACTTGATACATTAGATCATCTTATGAAGATCAAATTAATTTGGGAAATAGATCAAACTTCAAATAATATAGAGGAAACAAATATTAATAAGAAAACGTCGTGTTGGATTGATCTTGATCAGAATTTTGAGAAAACAAACGTAAAATGTTAGATTGTTTTTTGTGCATGTTTATTTAAAAAGAATTTCCTTTTATAATTTCTTCTCGGTTTTTTAAACCAATCATATATCATCAATCAGCAAAATTACTATTTTCAAAACCACATAATTTTCAGTAGAAAATCAAAAATTATTTTATGTCAATTTTGTATAAAAACTAATTTACACTAGTTATGATCAGTTAAACCAATGAAAAATTTTTATTTCAAACATTTAACAATTTTTGTCAAGATTAATTTGTTGAATATAATTAAATCCCATTTTTATAAATCAACTGAGAAAATAAAAATAAAAAAACATCAAGTTTTTAAACATTACAAATTTAATGAAATAATGTACCTTAAAACGTAAAGCTCACAATATTCAACACGTCGAAAACATAATTTTTCTTAAATAGCAAAAAATATAATTAAAATTATAATAAGAGAAAAAATGCTTTGTATTAATTATGAAAAACACTATTATCAACCATATCCAACTTATTTATGAAAAACATGTATTTTACGTCGCTTGAAGACTTTAAATCGGTATAAGTTGCGTGATAGCAGCACATACAAAACAAAAAAATAATTATTGTTATAATTTTATCTTGTGAAAGTGGTAAATTTTGAAATTCATCGTTTTTGATGGTTTTATAGAATTTATCTAATATTTTCTAATAGAAACTATAAAATTATAGTTTTTTCTAATTTTGATGATTTTAGATGGCCTGTTTCATAAAAAACATCAACATATTTTTTTTAATTTCACATATTAATAATGTAAAAATGTTTTATAATGCTGAGATAAGTAGCTTGTTTCTATATAAGCAAAAATGTTGATTTTTGTGTATCGATAAAAAGACTTTAGATGTGAACAAAACTACAGTGTGTATAAGTGTTACCTAATAAAAAGAAAATATTTTTTTAAAAGAAATAATGCATCAAAGTTCATATAATTCGTGACTAAAAACGCTAGTATTAAGTTATGTTGCAACTAAAAGCAATTAAAGGCTTAGAACAATAAAAAAAATCAAGAAACATTGTATAATTGATACAATTCACATATTTAAATAAACCTGAATGATGATTATAGGACTACAACATACTTCTATTTATACAACGTTTTTGTTTTGAAAAGCAATTGTACAGATAAGATATCTATAAATATGACCCAGACACGAATTACTATATATCTATTGCTTTTAATATGTTAAATATAAATGTGATTTTATATATTAATAACAAAAATTTTAAATCGTTTTAGGAATACTGGGTGATTAAAAACAGTTTTAAAACTCTTTTTTTTGTAATTCAACTAATAAAAATATATCAAAAAATATAATTTTATTCATTACTATATTTTTAGAACATATAAATTAAAAAATTAGTCTTTAAATCCATTAGAAAATATAGAAAAACTAATTCTGCATAGAAAAATTCTTTCCAATTTATTAAAATATATACAAAATATTAAACATATACACTACAAAAGGCTTGTTGATTACATCACAAGCCTTCTATACTTTTTCTTTTTAGTTCTAGAAAACGGTTTACTGAAATTTCTTGATTCATATGTGTTTATTGTATAATTTATATATTTTTGTTGTGTTGATAGAATATATGTTTATATCTTTTGAATTAGATATATTATTGTAGATTTTACATACAATGTAACATTATGTGTTTATATACTAATGATTACAAAGTTTTATGTTAGAATGCGCTACTTCACATTCAAAATACTACTTTTTATTCCTTATTTGGTATGTTTTTGCATTATTTACTTCTAAGTTTTTCTTTTAATGCTATGTATCATCATAAACAATTTACATAAAAATTTATTTTTTAGAATAAAATTATGCAAACTCTATATTATGGCATCAAATCCATGATCTATGTTTTTTTGAATCGGCATAATTTTTTTTTCAACTCATGTATAAGACGGCGTTAAGGTTTATATTTAACAACGACTGTTGAGTTAAAAATAAAAATATTCTTGAATTTTCTATTAAAATTAAAATTTATGATCAAAGAAGACAATCACTTTCTAAAATTCGTAATTTTCGTGTCTTTGGGTACAAAATTTTTTTTATTAGCTAGATTTATATTTTAGTTCACTTAGGACAGATGCGGATTTAAAAAATTATTCGAGTGTGCTGAATAAATATGATAAAAAAAACAGGTTTTTAATATAGTCTTATATGTTTGACATTTTAAATCAATATACATCAAACCCACACTAATTTTTTATCTTTACTTTTTTTCGCATATTATAATCTCGACACATAACATATCTGCTTTTGTTTTTTTTCCGTAGACGGTGTTATTTACGCTTTGAAAAATCTTGTAGACGATTTTTTGTCGATAATAATGGAATGATATTCTTCAGACGGCGAGTCTTCGCGAATATCTTGGTTTTTTGAAGTGTAGGATGTTTGTTTATGCATATAATATAAAATAATAGTAAATAAGTCTTAATATGCTTAAAAAGCAAAATATTTTGTAATTGCTGGTTTTTATATTTATTAATAATATTATTAACACCTCGTGCTATTATTTTTATTTATTGCTAATTTTTGCTTCTCTGTTTTAAAATGTTTATGAAAAATGTATGGGTTATTCCAAGTATTCTTCTGAATAAGTATCAATCATTCTCTTTTAACGTAATAAAAGATCTTAGCCTCGCAAACGTTGCACTTAAAACGTTTAAGCTGATGATCCGTTTTTTCTCTCAAATAATACAAACGAAATAATATAAATGTTATCAATATCATCGCTAATATAAAATAGCTAATTTCAGTATTTTTTTGATATTGCGTCCCTTTCTTTAATAATTTTCGTTCCTTTCACTCTTCGATGTAAACAGTAATATTTAAAATATCATTTTATTTTGGTGTAAGCCATGTCTGATATTCACCGGATCAGTATTTCTTCTGTCTTTCATTATCGACTGAAGATATCTCAAAAAAGGTTCAAAACTGACGTTTTGCAAAATATTTACTCACAATATTGTCCTATTCACATTGCGAGAAATTTAATGCAAAGTGTTCGAGTTCCCTTCCAAAACACTCTCCACCATAACTATAAAAAAAAACCCTTTCATAGGCACATGAAGCAAGTTAAGGAGGAAGTTACTGAAAATAATGTTGTCAATGATGGTGGCTGAAGTAAACTCGCGGCTTTGTAAACAAATAGAATTATGCCCAATTCTCTCTTAATGTATATTATCTTCGCCATTTGACTCGGTCACCCGGCGAGTATAGAAAATTTATTAGCCAATATAGACGCCTTAGAACCTCGAATACCTCAAATATCTTATTTTATTGATGTAATGCTTTCAAATTAAAGTATGTTTGCTCTTGTTTTTTTAATCTCAACGAATCAATTAAAAATGGTATTTCTTTGAATTAAATCTTTTAATATGTATTTTTAGAAAATTATATAACAAAGAGATATTTAACATGCTATTCGTCTGTTTATTACTTATTTTTTTACTGTTAAATTTATACAGTCACTAAATACTTCAATCACATTTTTTATATGAAAATCTAGAGGAAAAAATATATTATGCTAAGAATTGAAACATTCACCTAAATTTAAAGTTAAATTGGTAAAAGAAATATATAATATTGGAATTTTAAATTATATTCTAGAATAATAATAGAATATAAAAAATTTAGACATTTAAGGTTCTTTAAAATATCGCAATATACAGACGATTTTAAAAAATTTATTAGTGATAATAAAACAATCATCAATAAAAAACAATAAGGAGCTTAAGAATGATCTTTAAATATATTCGGATCTATAATCTGTAAAAGCAAACTAAGAGAATGTAAAAGATTGAACAATGAAATAAGGAGAGAAACCGAAAAATGAATTCTGAGGTGTGAACTTTTTAACAGTCGAATTGCCGTTGCAATGAATGACGCTTGATATTTTGCTTACTAGAACATATCTTGTTTTTTTAAAATTTTCAATCACACAAACAAAGCCCAATATATTAATTATGACGTGTGAAAAAACATATAATGAAAAAAGAACAAATTTTTAACCAATAAAAATTTACGAAAATTTTATATTTCAAATTTGATAAATTTTGGGGAAATTATTATGGTAGTTTTTACAAAAAGCTATTTCCAGGGACTTTCTGATAAGCTTAGTATTAAATAAAACTGGAAAAGAATCTTTATGTGAAATAAAATCAAATAACAGTTATTTAAGGCTATTTACTGTAAATGTATATTTACAGTATAGTACAATTTTTCGAGATCAATAATGCCATTATCATGGGCCCTGCCAACTTATTAATCAAATCGTACCTGTCTGGAAACGGACCAGCCATTTTCCTTATGATATTATCAAAATCATTAAAAACTTCAGATATATAGTGAGGTGATTCCAATGGTATCTCAATCAATTCTTTCTCCTTTTGTCTAAGATAAATATTAAACAGGTCTATGCTATTGATTCGGGTTTTAAAAACAATGCAACTTGTCAAAGGATTTGGCTCATATGCTTGAGCTTCAATCATAAATTGTTGTAAATCTAGAACTTTTTTTAAGCTCTCTGTATTTATTTTGTCGTTATCATCTAACATCGATGAATAAAACATAACTGCTTCTTTCGCATGTTCTTTTAGTACTGATTGATATTGGCAAGCCTTAAATGAAAACAGTGATATGTCATTCTGAATATCCCCATCTCTTATGTTTTCGGCTGTTTTTTTTAATTTCATTATCTTTTCAATTATGTCAGCTTTAGGATTTTTTGTAGAGACGGGCAAACTTATCATTTCAAAAAAACTTGAGCATCTCATATCTGATTCTATTTCTTGTGATGCCATTCTTGCAAAATCGGCATACAAATAAAACAGCGGAACAAAACGGATTGCTTGTTTGACAATTAAAGTTTTGGATGTATGATTTGACTGAAATTTCATCTGATACACGAATTTTTCCTGTATTTATATTTTTGATATGTTTTTTGATGTCATAATTTCAATATGAATAACCATAATTAAAATTATATTACTTTCTTAATACATTTCTGTAAAAAAATAAAAACATTTTATACTCATTAGAAAGCAAACTAGGTTTTAAACTTAAAAAAATCAGCAAAACGGTGTAAAAATTATATTATTTTATTGACTACTATAATGTATTATCAATTGACGATTACATTTCTGTTGTAAGCGAAAAACTAAACTTCTTACATTTATGCAAAAATTGATGTCATTGATTTCCAAATTTGGTTCACAAAGGATCAATTACATAAATATTCTGCTTATAATTTCTAATTGTAAGTACGTGGATAAATGCCTTTTATGTAATACGGTACTATTCAAGTAGTCTATCATTAAAGCTCGAAGAAAGAAATTTACTAAATTAGTAATAAATAACCAAACATTTGTAATTATTTTTAAAATTAATATAACTCAAAACTTATAAAATTGTTTTCCATTAAAAAAACGTATTTTAAATCTTTATTAAAAGTTAAAGTATCAGATGTCTAAGAACACTTTAAAAAATATATAGATTTGCAACAAAAATACGAATGGTAGGTGTTTTTTTCTTATGCACGTTATAATAGAATGAATTAATGGTTTTTAAGTATTTTTAATGAACTGATTTACATTAAATAATACATATGAGATCTAATTTTTAATCCTGAAATTTTTTTCTTTTTCTATATTTTCAATTATTGGTTCTATAAAATATTATAGATTTATGAATGTATAATCAAGACAATTTTCTTTTAATTTAAATTGACATTAAAATCTTTGGGCTTCAATTGAAATGATGTGTTTACAATTGAAAACAATTTATTATGAACTCCAAATATTGCACGTTTAGCAACCTCTCGTAGTATTGGCCTGAATTAATACAAAATTAGTGTTTAGATGTTTTTCTTATTATAGAAAAAATATAATGCAAAAATGAATTCTAATGTCTGTTAAAGATACATAATTTTTTATATAATTAATTGTAGTTTTTTATTTTATAAGTATTCATCCAAAAAATCAACTATTTTTTAATTAAAAAATTTTTATTTTTTATTATTTTTATATATTGAGAATTTTATTAAACACATTAAAATACCAAACATTACTTTTTATCTTCAAAAAATATTTTAGCTCGAAGAAAATCAAACCCTATGCATTTTAAATTGTTAAAAGTTTTATACTTGATTTATAGCTTTTTTTAGAAATATATAATTTTTTTTATAATTTATGTTGGGTACAGAAACCCACGTGAGCATTAAGTGTATGCTCATTGGTGTTCTGGTGTTTCCCAGTGAAACACCGGATTGGTCACTGTCCTGACATTCGTTATCGAATGGCTTGACAATGATTCGAAGAAAGCTTATCAAATTGATAAGTATAAATTTTTGATTGGTGCAAAATTGACACGCAATTTGATGCGAATCGATATGGTGCCTATAAATAGGCATTTGTTTAAATAAATATGCTTTCTAAAAACAATCAAGCATCCAAGTCTTCATCTAGAGCTCCGACTCGTCCCAACCCTTTAAATTTTTTTTAAACAAGAATTCATTAAATTTGAAGCTGTATTTATAATGTCATTCTAAACAAAATTTTTCTAATGGAAAATAAAGTATATATAAAAATATTACAGTTAATGGTAAGCACAAATGAAAAATGGTTTTGCAAATAGTGCGGTAATTCACACGTAATACGATTCTTCAAAGAAAGGGTCATATGAAAAAATAACAAAAAGGACCTATTAAAATTCAACAAAAGAATTTTATGATTTCGTTTCTATAAACATTTCTTTAGAAACAAATATTACCAAGATTCGAGAAAAAACATGTAAACAGACTTTAAAATCACTAGAAGAAATTGTAGATGTTCCGACTCAGCTAGTGGTCATTATATCAAGTATCCATATAACAATAGCTTTAAAACTTACATCTTTTTGAAACACAGCTTTACTCTTCTTGTATATTTTAGAATACCTCAATATTATATATATATATGTCTTTTCCAAAATAAAAGAAACCTTGTCTGCGGTTCTGATTACGCACTAACATATATAAAAAGCGATAAGGAATTTTCATATAAAAAAAAATTTAAACATTGAAAATAATATAAAAGAAAGAAAAGGTGTATGTTTAATGAAAACATCGATTATAGAAGTTGAACGCTTATTTCACAAATTACTTAAATTAAAAAGTATTTAATTAATCGCGCTGATTTTGTATCATAATATTGAATATATTTAGAAATACATTTTCAAGATACTTTACTAATTTTGTGCAATGAAACATATATTATGTTTTTTTAGCACAAAAACAAAATAGATCATTCTGTATTCTTAAATTATAAAAAATTGTACCAGTTGTATACTAGAAACAATGTTTTTTTGCACATAGGAATCAATTATCAGCATATTCTACGTATATCGGCAATGAAATTATTGCAAAATTTAAAAATGAGCAGAGATACAAGTAGAATTTATGCACAAACCAAACAATATAAGTAAAAAATTTGCTTTTTCACATTGGGTGAACTATTACTACTGATATTCATGAATAACAATATGAATGAATAATATCAATTTTATCATTTTATTATAATCTTTCAAAATATATAATACATAAAGTTTAGGTATTTTTGATTTTGTTCAAATTTTTGTTATTAAAATCTTAAATTTCAGCACAATTTTATATTTGATTTGTAATTGTATTTTAGTTTTTGCGGTTGTTATTATTTGTATTACTAAATTTTATATTTTTGACGGCAGTAAACGGTTTTTGTTGTAAAAAGTGAAACACATATCTGTTATATTTTATTGCTGGTTACTCAATAGTACCAAGTTTTTTAGAAATTAGTGTATTGTAACACATATGAGTCATATAATTCATTAATATTTTTTAGAATTTTTTTTAGTTTGATATTTAGTTCAATACGAAATTTAATAATAATAACTTTGTTTCATATCAAATGATTTTTTATATAAAATGGAACTAAATCACAGAAAAATATCAAAAAATTTTGAATTATTGAAGATTAAAAAAGTGATCGTCTTTTCTCCTTTAAAGAAATAAAGCTTTGATATCATACTGTAATTCAGTTTTTGTTCACATAAAATCTTAAATCTAAAAAAGATCAAAACGAAAAAGGGCCAATAATTTTTACATGTTTTTGGTATACCGCCTGCAATATAAAAATAAGATGTATTTAAGTTTTTTAATTTTTGAAAAGACGTAATTGAAAATTTTTGTTTTTAGCTTTTTAAAAATATCTGTCTATTGTTTTTTTTGATTATCACGACTATTTTTAATATTTAATATATTTAGATTCTTTACATGTAGAGAAGACTAAAATTTCATTTACTGTATAAATTTGATAATCGTTTTATTTCACATTTTTGACAGGTGGCTATAATGTATTAATAAAGTCAGTTCATTGACTTAAGTAGAAAATGTGTTTGGTTCTAGAAAACATAATTCCTCTACAAATAGAGAAATTTTCTAAATATATATGACCTAAAAAAACTTGCATTTTCTTTATTTATTATAGTCAAGCATAATTATCTAACTCATGTAATGCCTTGAGCAATTTTCTTATGGTCTCTGAGGAATATTTTGTTAAATTATTTAGAAAAACAATGAATCAAGTTATAAAAAAATGTAAATTTTATCCGTATTCAAGGTAAACAATACATATTTTGTTTCTGTATTTTTTACAAAATTCTTTATGTTAATTATAATCTAGAGTGTTACTAGAGCTTTTGGATTCAAGATAAACAAAAAAAGCAAATGCAATTTAGTTTTTTGACAACAACACAGAGAAAATTCATTGTATAAAAATGTATTGGTTCTAATAATTTTTTGTTTTAGTTGAAAAAAAACTAACTGATGTTTATTGTTTATTTTATTTAAAATAAAAGATTTGCTGTTATTTTATATTAAAAAAACAGGTATAGATTGAATTAAAATTATACATTTTTTACATTGAAAATTTATTGTACTGTTTAAAGCTTGATTTTTATTTTGGGTATCTATTCTTAAGAAATTGGTATTTTATATATTAAAGACGTCAAAAAAATTATTCTGTATTTTGTTTACACAAAAGTTTAGAACATCATGCATAGAAAAAGCGTAAAGGTGTGAACAAAATTAGTGCAATAAAACGAATAATGTTTCAGTAAGCAACATATTCTTAAGAAATTGCCAAAAATATAAATTTATAAAGTTCAATATGTATATTTAAGTTTTTTGAGAATAAACATGTAAATATAATGTAAAATATAACCACGTAATAAGAAACATAAAATATACATGTTTCTTTCGTATAAAAAATTGCATTAATATTAAAAAAATGTTATCGTGCGATTTTATACCTTGCTATCGATATAAGCTAGAAATTCTAAACAATGAAGAATCAGAGGATGAAACAATCGTATAAAAAGCTTAAAATACCAAAAAATTGCAATGTTCATTAACACAAACCAGGAATTAAGGTACGTGTTTCATTATATAATAAATATAAAATTTATCCATAATACCCTCTTTTGTGGTATATTAATTTGTGGAAACATATTTTTTTGTTCTTTGAGCGGCTTTCCTTTTGTTTTGTTTTATGCTACATTGTTTCTCGTAATATATATTAAAACTACTACATAATTTGTTGGCAGGAATGATGTTGGAAACAATGTTTTGGGTGTTTTAAAAAAGCTCTGAAACACTATGTAAATAAGTTTCTTGTATAGTGCAAATATCCATAAGTAAAAATATATATCATTGAAAAAATCTTGTAATCACTAGTTTATTATAGATCAGAAAACTATAGCGGGTCCGAGGAGCAACACAACCTATTCAATTTGTTTTCGTTGAAATTGTAAAACAACTAACGTACAAACTATCATGTAAAAAAATGAAATATATTTCACAAAATGCAAAAAATTGTTTTATTTGATAGATTTTTTATATAGATCACAACTAAAATTAAAACCGATTAGGGGGTTTTTAGAATCTAAATCGCATTTTGTAGGTTTACTACTTATAAATTTTTTTTTAAGATTCAGAAAATAAAATTTTGTTTCAGTAAAAGGCAATGGCAGCACAAGTACCTATTAAAAATTTTTAGTGCTTTTTTCTGTTGGTGGTGGAATTTTTGTACAAACAAAAAACACTGAAAACGAAAAGAAATTATATAAAAATGAAGTAAATACCAAAATATATACAAAATGCGAGTAAACATAACATATTCTGTATGTAATTGTTATAAGGTTACTTATATTTAATATTTTATTTGTTTTTTGCGACTATGATATACACTTTTTTAAAGAAAAAAATAAAAAAAATTGAACTCGTATTATGAACATAAAAAAGCTCCACATAACACACGTTTAATATTTATTCAGTATAAAAGAAAAAATTTTGACACTTGATTTTGCCTTTTTACTTGTTTTAAGCAGCAATAAAAGTTAATAAAATATATTTATAGAACATTACGTTCTTGTAAAACTTTGAAAAATTGTATTTCAATTATCGTATCGTATAAAAATGATCTTCTTCTATGTATTTTCAATTGTTTTCATAATGACTTAATATAGGATTTTTTGTTTTTACTGTATGAAAAAACATATTTTTTTCTAATTTTTATAATAATTTGTTCGTATCATGGTTTATTTTAGTAATCGTAAATCCTGTAAAAAAAATCTATTTATATTTTTTAAAGATTAAGCTATTTAGAATGTTACGTTTGTTTTAATTATAGATCGGTATAATAATAAGGCGCAAAATATTTTTTTCGAGGTAATATTATTATTTTCAGTGTTAGACTTCCGTTTTATAGACTTATAAACCCTGATTTAATTAAATATTATATAATTCTATTTGCGGCTCTATTTCTTCAACAAAAGCATGCTATTAATCATGTACATGCAGCGAATATTTTTTTTTATAGTGAATTGATATTAACAACAATTTTAAATTATAATACAAAGTATTTTGCAATATAACTGTCAGAATAACTTGTAAAAAAAGCATTCCAATGTCTGAACATAAAAATTAATATATAATATTACAAATACATTTGTCTTGCTGTTGAGTAATAACAATTTAAGTTGCTTTCTTTTTTTGGCTTATAATTGGAATGTTCTATCTAGCATTGATGCAGTATATCTTAAAATAATCTTTAAGATTGATTTATAAAAGTTTCTAATAACATTGTTTATGCTAAAATATAAATTTATAGTTTTATTTGTCAATTATAATCAAAAAATTATTTTTAATATTTTGTTTCAACACATTTTTTGAATTAAAATATAGCACACAATAACTACAATTTTTACATATAATGTTGCTAAAATAGCTTTATAACAAGTAGAAAATTATGTTTTTTTGCAAAAGACAATTTCATTAAGAAAAATAATATCGAAGCAATGAAATTTTTTGAAGTATCATTTTAATTAGCACGTTGTAACACAAATTTATATATTTATATAAAAAACTTCTAAAATTCCATAAGTTTTATATTAATTTTGCGTTTTTTTTATGTAAAAATTTGCGAAAATATAGTTAATATGTGTATAAATTTTTTGAACAGCAATAGATTAAGATTTATCAAACAAGTTTAGCGCAAAATCCGAATAATAGCTATATATAAAAATTTTAAAACAAAATAAATATGAAAGATAAAATCACTGCAATATATTGCGTTGTTTGTTTTTTTACACGTAATTTAAATTAATTTGTTGTAAAACTCTACTATCAGTTTATTTTTAACTTGAGTATATATAACTAATGTTTTTGTAAAATTTCTTTAGAATATAATAATGTTATAGTGATGGTTTTTTTTTAACTATAAAATATATCTTTTGATCAATAAAAATACAAAGCTTACTAATCTTGTAACAAAGGTTCCGAGAAATTTTTGTTTGATTAGAATATTTTGATTTTTGATTCTATAATATATATTTATTGGATGCAATTTTTTCTCTCTTGATATTGAAAATGGATCTAAGTAAATTTGACTGCTTAGGTATCTACAAAAAACTACAACTCGGTTTTTTAGTCTTAATTTTTAGTATATATATATTTGTAAAAATAAAATTGATATTATTGTTTACTTTGTTTTTAACTAAAGTTCATAATAATATATAAAAAAATACAAATAACAATTTTTATCACGTTCAAATAAATATTTTTCAATAACAATGAAGATAGCAAGAAACTTAGAAACTTGATATTTAAAATGTTATTTAATTTTTTTTAGGTTTATATTTTTTTGTCTCAATAATTTTGTTTAATTCGATATTGATATAAGTTTTTTCTAAATTAAGATGATTGACAAAAATAAAAATTAGAGAAAATAAAACTTTATTTTATAATAAAAATACAAGAAAACTTTTTTTTAGGCTTTTAAAAATTATGGTCCAACACCGTCTAACTTTACTCAAAAAGATTTTTTAGTAAACAAATTCAACCTTTTTTTTGCTATATTATTATTAGCTAAAACAGAATCACAATAAAAAGCAAACAATTAAATCTTTTATAGAATGAAATTTTCTATAACACTACTAAAATATATAAAAAAATCTGATATTATATTGTTGTGGTTGAAATAAAAATTTATAAATTATTTGTGTTTTTTTAATATTCATGAATTCAATAGTATATATCTGCAGTATGGTATGATTTGACCTTTTCTTTTTAAGTTATATTTTAATAAAGAAAATCACATTTTTAATGAATTTTTTAACATAAAAAAATATTAAGGCATAAAATTTTACGGAATTTTTCAAAAAATTACTTTGATATTTTATATATAACTACATTTTTGTGTATATGTGTGTTATTATATCCGAGCGACAGATCATAATAATTAACAGGAAGTCAAGTAAAAAAGAAATTATAAAAAAATGATGGTTTTAAAGAGTTTGTATTTTTGTAATGATTCACGGCATTTCGGTTTGATTGTATTTTTTTTATCATTACTTTTTTGTTTGGGTTAGGGTTTAATTTTTTATTAGAAGATGCATTAGATTAAGAAAAATAATGGAGGATTGAACTAGTAGATAAGAATAAGTTTGCACAACTTATACTTTGAGCGCAGTTTCGCATGGTCCCTTTAATTTATGTAATATCTAAAACAATTATAAAAATGTTTCTTAGGTCAAAAAAGAAAAAATATTTGTTTAATATTGTTTCACATAAACTATTCAATTTTTTATTATTTCTAGCTAAATTTCTCTTTTGGCCAATATTATTGTAATATTCCAATGTTTAAATTTTAAAAAGTGCTCAATTTTACCTATTATTAAAAAAAATTAATAAAATATTAAATGAATGCATAATTTGTTATTTATATCATATATAGCATATTTTTTATAAAAAATAAGCTCTTGCTTGTGTGTTAGCATATAAGTAATAGAAAATAAACAATAAAAAAAGATCTTATGATCAATATCTATATAAAAAAGTACAATCTTTGCTATTAACCGTTCACGGGCGAAATTTTAGTCGTCTCGACTTTTTGGATCGAGATAAATTATGAGAAAGTACATATGAGATTCAAAGCTAGTTTCTTTATAATAAATAGCTTTATTGGGATTTTTTTATAATGAAATTTATTAATTGTATCAATCTGATCAAGTAGCTTGTAATACAAAAATTTTTTAATTTTCGGAAAATTACTAGTATTCATCATTAAAGTTCTAAATTCATCATTTTCATGAAATATTTAAAATATCTGTTGTGAAAATCGCAAAAAATTACTAAAAGTTTGCTTGATTATTAATTTATTTCCATGACTTTGAATATTCAATTCTAATAATAGTAATAAGTATAATTTATAATCTAATTATACTTTTTGGTATAATCATTGTAATTCTTCTAAAACAATATTATAACCGCATAATTTTATAAAGGATCTTTGTATTATTGGTTATTTCAAAGCATTAAACAAGATGGAAATAGTAAATTGTGTTGTAAAACCTTAACACACATAGATATTGCATTCTATGATGAACGTTTTGTCTGTTACCATACAACAATATCAAACATGAAAAACATCGAAGATAACAAAAATAAACAAAAAATAGCTTATAATTATAATCATCTGTTTTTTACTTGTTTTTCATTCTGACGAACACAACAAACATATTCTAGACAGATTTAAAGTTATAAATATATGCAATCTGTTTTTTATACATAATAATATGCAAGCAATATTTTCATTTTTTAAGTATTAGTTTTCTCTGTCTGTGTATTTTTTCCATGACCATCTATACACACAATCAGCCATTTATAAATTTGCTGTATTCTTAACATTGAAATTTAAGTTTTTAAATTTTATTGTGCACTTCAATAATTTAATAATTCTGCTTTATTCCTTTAACATGTATCCATAAAATTTATTTATATTTCTAAAAATAGAAATACTAATCTACATAATAAATATTTACAAAAAGCCTTTAGACATCTAAAAAACAACGAAATAGCTGAAGTTGTATTCTGTATAGAATGCAAAAAAAAATTTGTTACAAGTAGAAAGATGTTCTTTATTACTTTCAAGCGATAAAATTTTGTTACGCTTTTGCAATTTCTTCTATATTATATGTTAGAAGAGTCTTATACATAAAAATTAGCATTAATTATAATTTACGATGTTTCTGCTTCACTAGCTAAAATGACAGAAAAAATTTTTTAAAGTCTTAAGTGGTATAAATTTTATCGTTTTAGCTATTATAGACTATTAAATAACTCCGTTTTAAAACATGAAACATTATTGTTTATTTTATCTTTATAAAAATGGCCAGTATAAATATTTATATGAGCAAAGCGACACTTTTTTCCTTTAAATGCTCTTCTTACAATAAATGCATATAGTGTTCTGTTTTAGTGCTTATTAATATTTTTGTTTCGGAAATTCGAAAATTCTTAAAGAAACTACTAGAAAGAACTTGCATATTTTTTGAGTTTTTTGTGATTCTCGATGAATTAAGGTATTTAGATTGATTTTTTGTTGCGTAATGTAGCAGTATAAAATTTTCTAATCAGCTTGGATATTTAAAGAGTCTGTTTTCTCTGTACATATTTCTAAAATTTTTTTTTATTATACAAATGTTATGCGTATTTGCCTAACACCAAAGATTGCATAAAGATGATTATAAGAAGTTTCTACTATTAGTTTATTTATAAAAAATACAAAAAAATTAAGTAGACGTTTGATCATTTTTTATTTTTCAATTTAAATCTTTTACATTTGAGTGACTTAGCAGAGTATATTTTTCTATTAGCAGAATTTTAATTATAGTCAATGTATAATCTTTGTAATTTAATTTTCATAATACATTTTACATAAATCGTTAAAATTTGTATGAATTTTATGTTTTTTTTTACAATGCTTATGCAATAATACTTTTTTTCTTTTTTTTGAAATAAATTTGTATATACAAAAAAAAACTAAATTAGACTTTGTATAATATTGCTTAAAATAACATATATCTTATATTATAATATTAGAAATACCAATAAAAATATTTTATAATTTTTTATGCTTTTCCTGCAATAAAAGTTAAAAAAAATATATTCAAGAAAAAAAAATCCATTAAGATTTACAAACTCATGTTTAGCAACTTATAAGTGTTTTATGATCAGTCGAAAAAATATTTAAATTTAGAACTGTGTGGTAGAATTAGGAGACGAATTGGTCCTAAAGCATTCACATAGAATGTAGAGCTGATCTGGACGTTCCCTGCTTTCACTAGCTCTCTGTCAGATTTCCCGTTTCTGATCACATTAGCGAATCTTTACCATTCGCAGACTGTGTAATGTTGCTTGAATTTAATATTAAATGATATTTTTTTATGTTAGAAGTTTGAATTGAATATAATATTAATAGAAAAAAATGTTTTTTAAAATGTGCACATCACAATTTTGCATTAACAAATCCAGTTGAATGCAACTCATGTTGATAGACTATAAATTGACACAACAATATGTTATATGTTTTTATAAAGAAATTGGTTATAAATTTCTCGCTTTCATATCTTAATTGACAAGAATCAAAAATTTGTTTGTTTTTTTACGAAATATAATTCTTAATATAAAAAAATTTATGGCATATTAGATGTTAAGAATTCATTATTAAGATTTAAAATATATCAAAAATGACGAATGAGTTGAAACAATAGATAACATCTATGTGAGTATGTGACACAAGACTATCTTGCACACAGATAAATTTCAAGTTTCGGCAATTCACAAAAAAAACCATTTAAGAGATTTTTGCACGGGTTCCAATATTTTAAAATTTTTATAAAAATAAAAATTGATACACTAGTTTTTTTTTAATTTAACAGCCAAGTAGGATTATTCTGTTAGTCATATACCTGTTTTTATCTAATACATAGATTTTAAAGCCTTGTTAGATGTTTTAAAAAATACTTTTTAATATCTTTTGTAAAAAATGCAGCCGCATTATTTTGTAATCTAAAATTAAGATTCTTTTATTGATAATTCTTATAGCTTTTATTCTAATTAATTGTACTTTTTCTTGATTTTCTTGATATAAAACATAAAAAATATTTTTATTCAAAATATATAAAGTAAATTACGCTTTTTGTTTATTACTTATATTATGATTTTTACATTATAATGCTCAAAATTTCGGTAAATAAATATTGGAATTAAGTAAAATTTAAATAATCAATGTTAGTTTTATAAAGCGTCATATTAAGATACCGATGCATCAAAGAAATGAGATCATGATTATATGACAAGCAAAACTAAAAAAAAATATAAATAATTCGTTCAAAAACCTGCTTGAAATTACAAATTGATTATTTATAGAAATTTACACTTTTTTGTGCATACAGACAGAGAAAACAATAGTACTGTTAATTTATATAAAATTTAAAGCAAAATATTTATAAAAATCTCATATTTTTATTATAGTTATTCTAAAAAAAATTAATGGTTGATTTCGCGCTTTCAGCAGTAAAAATAACGTTAAAAGTATTTTTATTTCGAGGGCATAAAATTAATTCTCTGAAAGGTTATTTATAGTTATCTTATCACCACACAACCACATGTGTCATGTGTTACCTACCTATTTGTAAAAACAATGTCATCACGATTAGATAACCACTGTTTTAATTTGACACTCTTAAAGAGCTGTCAATGTGTTTGCAATACGACACTAATTAATAAGCTTTCTTTCTAATTAACACTATATTATAAATTTTATAAAAGATTTTTGCATAAATTTGTTAAAAAATTACAAAAAATCGGGCAGCTTAAAACTTATATAGTAAAGTTTGTTTTCTAGTGTTAAAGTAAACTATTACATATTTTTAAATGCGATTTCAAAGAAAACAAACTGTATTTAGAACACAAACATTGATAATTATATAATTGAATAATATCAGTAATAATGAATTCATATTAAATTATTTATTATTTATTTCTTTTTTAAGTTTTTCATTTTAAATCATAGCAATTTGAATCGAACATTAAAAATACTATCTGTATTTTACACATAAATGAAATTTTTATTACATCAGCCTATTTAAGATTTATTGTAATTTCAAAGCTAAAAAAAAATACTAAATAAATTTAAAAGTTTTCTTATTGATATTTCAATTATAAAAGCATGTATTCATGCTGGCAGAATAATTGCCTGGCTAAATCCATATAATATATAAGTCAACCAAAACGATATATCATATATAATTCGAAAAATTTTTTCAAAATATTGTTTTTTACAAACCTTAACTTCAAAACACTACTAACATACGCTATAATACTACTATAAATTTTATAAATGTACGATTTTTCACCACAAAACATTAAAAAAAGTCTTCTTTTGTCTCAAATCTAATTTTTATTGAATTTAAAACAAAATTATCTTAAATTTTTGGGCGAAAAAAGCATAAAAGTATATATAATTCAAAAAAACCTCTTAAATAGCAATTTCATGCCATATGAAATAAAAAAAGAAGTCTAGAAAAACTAAAATTTTGAAAATAATTTGTGCGCGCACCTTTGAGTCTCAAACATCTCATATTATAATTCAAATATAGATAAAAAATGTTTTTTAAATTGAGAATTGAAAAACTCATTTGCTTGATGTGTATTATAGCTCAAGAACATATTGTAATCAATAAGCACATTGCTTTTTTTCATAACGTAAAATAAACAGTCATATAACTCCTTCAATATACAAATTATCTATAATTCTGCTCAATCAAAGTTTTAATATTTAATCAAAAAAATAATTGTATATACAATAAATTTTGCGCACTTGTTAGCTACCCACGAACTATTATTGTAACACACACAAAAAAATAAATTCAAAAATGAAATAAAGTTTTGCAATTCTTTTTGGTTTAAAAACATTTACATTTTTAGGAGTCTACAGTTTTTTGACTGTGTTTATATCTTATTTTTTTATTCAATATTTAAAATTAAGATTAATATATCAAATGATAGTATGATTGGTGTTGACGCCGAGCGTCCGAAACGTCCAAAACTTATGCTAATAACTAGGGAAATACGTCATAAGCGTAATTAATCAACAGTATGATAAATTTGTTGATATTTGTACTTTATTGACATTCTAATATTATTATTAACGCAAAAACAATTATTTCATGATTATTTTGTTTAGTGAAATAGCGAAATGCGTTGAATTCTTTCCTAGAAAAAACAATAGTATAAATATATTTAAATAAATATTTACCCTTCCAAAAAATATTTTTTATTCTTTATAATGTCTTCGAATAACAACAATTGGTATTTAGGTTGTTAAATACAAAAAAAACGATTTTGTGCTTACCCATACAAAAAAATTCAATTAATTTGCAATATGATCATTTCAAAAGCATATTCATATGTTTTTGATATTCATTTTAATTTATTACTATTATTAAATAAATATATACTTTTTAGAATGAGATTTCATTAATTGTTAATTACCCCTAAAAAGCGAACAAAAATATAATAAAATCTAATTTTTTAGTATATAATTGTTTTGACATGCAAGTATATATGTAATACACTTATATAAATATTGTATTTATATAATAAAAACTTTAAAATAATATCAAAGTCCAAAAAAAAAATGGTTCTTTGATAACATACCTTAAAAATGAAACGACTTCTAAAAAGTTTGAGTTGTTAACTATATTAAATAAATTTTAGATTTCATTCATCTTGTGTGTATATTAATGAGATATATTTTCTATTTTGCATGATAGTATAATTTTTAATAGGCAAATTATATCTTTTTGATATTTTTCAAGTATAAATTGTAATTATTAGCAATTTTAATAGAAATTAATTTTTTATTTTCGGAAAAATATTTTTACTGAGGTCATTGATGAAAAAAAACAAAAAATGAAATTCTAAAAAATTCTATTTGATCAACGAAAGTTTTTTTTTCTACCCAGATAAGAATAATAAATTCTTATGTGCTTAGTAGTATATTTTATTGATAAGCATATTAAAAAATTGTTAAAAATTGAAATAAATGATAAAATATTTTTGTTTTCATGCTTGTAATATTACACTAAATAGAATCGAAAATAATTAAAATACCAAAAAAGCGTAAAACTATCAGAATAAAATAATAATAAATAGTTTTCATGCATTTAAGTCAATAAATTATACATTTTTAGTAGAAATTGAGTAAAACTGTTTATTCTTTATCTTAAGGGTTTTAGATCACTTGTTTATATTTGATTTATGAATTTTACCTACTTTCAATTTATATATGTCAAATAATTTTTTTTGCATTGATACTACACAAATCTTTCGTATCTTTAAGCATTTTTATTGCAACTTTACTATATAATCTGATCTTATATGACTTTAGAGGTTAGTTTATAAGAATATTGATTTGATAAATGGTTTATAAAACCGTTTTGAGTGAAAATTTAAAAGATTTTTTTTCTAGAAATATATGGTATTGTTTGAATACATTCGTTATTGAAAAGATTATGTTTTTTTAAATTTTTTCATAATCGCTAATAAAAAAAATTATGAATAGAATATGAATTATACTAAAACGGATTTATATAACTACTTTAAAAAAATAAAAAAAAGAAGGTTGAAGAATTCGTAAGCTATATGTGGCATAACTTGGAGAAAAGTCCCAATTTCAAGAATGTCTCTAAAATATTGTAAAAATATTCATTATATTTGCTGTTGGATTTATTATAATATTGTCCTTGTGGACTCCTGGCAATGTGCTGATACCATTGTGTATTTAAATTATCTGATGGAG
Organism: Edhazardia aedis USNM 41457; assembly: GCA_000230595.3. NCBI lineage: Eukaryota > Fungi > Microsporidia > Culicosporidae > Edhazardia > Edhazardia aedis. Next base: position 650,025 of record AFBI03000013.1, on the reverse strand, counting down.
TATTAATATTCACCCTTTAAATAAGATTAATTTTCTAATATTTTCCTAATGTTAAAAGGAAATTTTGAAAACTAATTCTAATTGATCAATACCACACTATACTAAAAAACATATATACTTATCTTAAAAACTATTTTTAATTGCTTTTAAAGAAAAGTTAGTTTGAATTCTATTTATTTCATCTTCAAAACAATTCCTAAATATCGATTTCTAAACACCCTTACAAAAAAAATATTCTGGTGACGTGAAGAGAGAAACAGAAACGTACTATCAATGTATTTATAAAACCAATTGACCTAAATCATTTCTTAAAAACACCTGAACTTTTGATTTATATCCTATTTAAATCTATATAACTGTTGGTGCGCTCCACTATAATGCTACTGTGAGAATTTTAAGTTAAACAAAAAATCTTTATGAAAAATATCTTTATAAGTCTAAAAAACATAGTTGCAAAATTTGCCCAAATTACTATTAGAACTGCACTGTCACTTTTTATTTAAAAATGTTGATATTAAAAAGGCTTTTATTTATAATAATTAAGAAACAAGATTTTTCTTTAAACAGAATCAAATCAAGATGCACAGTTTTTAAAAACTCGAACATATTTTTATATAGAAAATGTTTAAAGAATAACACTTTCTCTCTTATTAAATCATTAGATTTTTAAAATTTTTACATATTTTTTTTATCCAACAAAATATAAGATTATTGATCATGATACCATTTAAGACATGGTAAAAGGTTATTATAAAAAAAATATATTTATTTAAAAAGGAAAGAGCCAGTTGTTTATGATTAGATAAAACTCATTTGATATTGTAATATTCCTGTGCGATATTTGGTATGAAATTTAAAACATGAAATAGTATTTCAAAATTAAATTTCGGATTTGGTTAGATGATTGGGGTCGACCGCTATTATTTCTTAATCTTTTACTGCTAAAAGAATCATTATGCTATATAAAGATCATTTTAACTTGTTATATCTATTTACCTAAAGCTATTTAAGTTTTTTTATGATCTATCGGAAACAATCGAAAATTGGTCAACAAAATTATCACCAAATCTTCATTTATTTAAATCAATTTTCTTTAACAACGGAAAAATCTAATAAATCAAACAAGTCAAATAATTAAAATTCTTTTCAATATTTATTTTAGACATTAAAATACCAAAATAACAAAAACATTAAATAAATATCATAGCTTAAGATATTGATAGGCAACAAAGTTCATTATAATATGCTGTAACAAATAAAAATTCATGAAAGTTTCCTATTGAACAACACATAATTCAACTGATTTATTTAAGCAGACCATAATCTTATCGAATATAGACTTTTTTGAGTGTATATCGCCTTCGAGTAATATACTTATAACAAGTGCATTTTCGTGAGATTTCGAGGCTATTAAAAGTTTTTAGGATATCATACAAGCTGGTTATTTGGTTAATCTTTTCTATATGTTGCCTTTCTTTGCGAAAACTAGGAAGGCTCTCATTTAAATCATCTTAGATACGCATGTTTTTGCAACCAACACTTCTTTGGTCAACTCAAAAACAAAGACTGTTAAGTCGCTGCTAAAAAATCAATAATCAATTGAAAATATAATGTTAATTTGCCTGATCCCTCGCAAAAAATTTTAAACACTTTTGTTTAAAAGGAAAAAGGTCTTTAATGTAAAAAAGTCTTAAATATTAATTAATATTTTTTTGCACTAGATACCTATCTTTTTATTCCTTGGTTACATTCCGTATTGTGTGTATATGAAAGTGATATAAGTTAAAACTGTATAGTTATGATGTTTTAATAGCTTATACAGAGTATATTTTGTGTTTTAAATGTTTTATATATCTATGAAATTTCTATCTAACATAATAAATCTGGTTTTTTCGAAAAAAAACATCTAAAAGGTTGCTTCACTAAATGTTATATGAAATCTGGTTTGACTATAATTATTACAGATTTCATTTTTGTTGAAGAAATTGTGGTAGAATGTAAAAAGTAGACTGATTCGAAATAAAATTTCATGTAGAGAATCGTTATATGTTTTATCACACCTTCAAAGATACCTGATTAGGTCTTCCTTTTCCTGCATTCACTTGGTCTTTATTTTCTAAATTATTATTTTTTAAAGACATAAGAAACATTTTTCAGTCGGTTTTTATATATTTAAAATAATTTAACTCTTGTATTGCTTTGAAAAAAAAACAACATTTACTAAATTGCAATTATCTTTGAAACAACTGCTTTGCTAAAGCTCAAACAGTGCAGAAATATTTGATATATGATTTTATTATTGAAAATCTTCACTTTAAAATCAAAAGTTAATATTTTCATGATAAAAAACGCAAAAATTTTTTGGGCGACACTCTGAATTCAATATCATAATCACACCAATTGCTAACTTACGAACTTTAAATTATTCCCCGCAAAATTCTTTTCGTGCACAACATTAAATAGTGTGCAAATCTTGATTACAATGAATAAGCAAGAATAGATGAGAAGCAGAGACAAACACATTTGAATACTAACTGGCGGTACTCTGAGAATAATAATTACATGGTAAATAAAAATGCACCTTTACTTTTTGCCCAACTTTACTCAATTTTTTTTGGCGTTAATCTAACAGATTATAAATCCGATATAGCAATTTTATAGTTAAAAACAAATTTTGAGAATTTTATATACTTTTTATACTTTATTCAAGATTGTGTTTTTTACATTTTCTTATTTTGAATTTATTCCAATTTTTAATACATTTCAATGTGATATTAAACGTATCGGATTTAGGTTTGTTTTATGAAGATAGTAGTATAAAAAAAATATTCGAAATCCTCATCAAGAAAATTTTATCTGGATAAAATTTCATTATTTAATTCAAATACTAAGTGTAAAAATTTATTAAATGTATATTTAGCATGAGTCTAGAAAAAAATAAAAAAATCTGAAAAAAACTCTAATAGAATATATGGTGTGAACATTTTTTTTTAATTTATAATTTACATGATCACTATATTTTTCATCGAAACAAAAAATTACAGTGTGGTTCGTCTGAATTTTCGAATTTTCATTATTAAAAATATTGCATATAAATTTGTCTTGATATTTTATGCTTTAATATTGTTACTAAATATATCAGATTTCTGTAATTTCTTACAATTCAGAAGTAGTATACTGAAAATCACAGGAGTAATTTAAATGAAGAAGCACACTATGAAAACATTCAAATGGTGATATAATCCCTGATTTAGCCAAAAACTCTTCGTAAGCATTTCTTGAATATTCAATTTTTTCTGGTATAGATTTTTTATTGCTAATAGAATTTTTAAAATCATTTATATCTGAATATTGTTCTACAGATATCAATAAACCACGAAAATCATCATGAAAGAATTTTACACGGTGTATTTGGCTCCACGCAATAGGTGTAATAAGCATAGGATTTTTTGAAAATAAACCTTCCCGAATTTCCAGCATAGACGTTTCAATAAATGCATTTTCAACAATTTTATTAATTTGCTGCATATTATCTAAATCCGAATTGTTTATATCTCTCAGAATTTTAAAAATAACGAATTTGTAAAACAATTTGGATCTTAACATTTCCATAATTTCATTTTGGATGGTGGCATTATAATTTTTTTGAAACGTGTTATAAATATCATCTGTGTTTTCGTTGATTTTTAATTCTTCAGTACTGACTCTAAAGATAATTTTTTTATTTTTCGGTATTTTATTTGATTTATTTTTCATTTTTTTCAGATCATTTAAACCAAGTTGTAATTCAACAGGAAGGCTTTTATAATATTTTGTATTTTCTGAATCCTCGCAAGATGACGAAGAATCATCAAAATCAGTGTTGCAATTTGATTTTATTTCTAGTTTGTCTCTGTCTGAATTTTCATCAGACCCGTTTTTATTACATATTTCTTTATCGCAAGAAATGTTTTCATTTAATATTTCATCATTGCAATTTTCATCCAAAGTTTGTTTTTCTGAATATTCTACTTCATTTTGACAGGATTCTTCTGTTTTTGTGTTTTCGTCAATCAGAGTTGTATTCGTAAAACATTTATTTGTTTTAGCTTCTGAAATGAATAATTGTTCGTTGGATTTATTTTCAAGATTATTTTCTGAACTAGATTTATGATAAAAATGAAGATTATCTTCATTGATTGGTGTATTGAATTCGTCTTTGCGTTCAAACGTTGTTTTAGGAATATCAAATGTATAATCACTGTTTTTTTCACACTTATCATGTTTTTTACGAACATCGTTATCAATTTTATTTTTGATTTTCTTGAGATTATCAATGCAATTCTGATTCATATTAACATCTTCTTTATTATTTTTTTGTTTATCTATTTTCTCCAATATATTGTCGAGAACTTGATTCGTCTGAGCCACTTTTCTTCCATATTTTGTTGTGTGTTCTTCTTTTTTATTTTTCAACGATTCGAAAGGTTTTATTTTATCAATTTCATGATTTTTTTTTTCTGTATTTTCGTGATAAGTAGTATTATTAATATTATGTTTGACATCTAAATCTTGATTGTCTTTAATAAAATTTGTCGCTTTAGGATCCTTATTTTTACCGTTATTATCTGAATTACTATTATTTGTAAAATGTAAATCTAGTGATTTTTTTATAAAAAATCTGATTATTTTATTAACAATATCCCATTTTGGGATCTGACTTATAGTAAGTGCCGTAATATAAGAAAAATTATTATCTTCACCTGCCCAGCATTTTTTATCAATTAGGGAATTTATTTTATCTTTAATAGATTTGCATTTAGCCGGTTCACTAAAAATTCTGCATTTCAATATTTTTCTAAACTGTTTTCTTTTGTTATTTTGCTTTTTTTCTTCATGTAATTTTAAAATTTGTGTTGTGGGAGAAATAAATACACCTTCAAATATCTGATTCACACTTTCTTGTTGATTGAGAAAACTTCTATTCCATAAAATATTTTGTTTTACGTTTCTTCCTGTTTTGGAATAGAAATATTTGTCGATGTGTGCTGCTTGACTTTTATAGTTTGTACTAGCGTTCGATATCTGATAATAATTGCATACTTCCATCATTCTTGTAGCTGAAATGAACACAGCTTATATAAACAGCATAACCAATTATTTTTTTATAAGCTGTAGTTTCATGTCAGAACGCTAGTATCCTTATTTGTTGAGCAAAATCATCAAAAAAATTGTTTTTAAAAAAAATTTTTTGAGCAAAAATTTTTTATTTGTTCAGTTCGTTGTATATTGCAAAATTTTTATTATTTGTGTTTCATAAAATTCCATCAATTTTAATTTGTATTTTTTGTAATACTATTTAAAACACCGCTTTTGTATGTGAAAAAATTATATTAATATCTATAAATTTTGAAATATTTTAGTTGATTTTAAAATTTGTGGCTTTATTTGTTCAAATTATTTAAGGTTTCATTTATAAAATTTTTATGTTTCAAATCGTGGTAATTTTTAATAATATTTTGTTATAGGATTTCTTTCTTTACTGTCAGATTTTTTCATTATGGAATTCAATACTGTTATTTGTCAAAATATTTATATATTAATGATTTATTTTTTATTTGATCCCATCATAAAATTTTATAGCAAAAATCACTTTAAATTTTGAAACATGTTCAAATTATCAATGGTATAATTTTGTATTTTAATTTTATTTTCAAACATTGTTTATTTTCTAAAATGATAAAAACATATTCTCGAGTTTTATATGATAGATGCTCGAAATAAACTTCTTTCTGAATAGTATATGTGCAAGTAAAATATTTTTGACTCGTATAAAACTTTCAAGCACGAATATTATAAATACCAAAAAAACCTTAAGAACATGATTTGAATAGATATAATTTAGTATAAAAAATCGAAAAAACAGAGACAAAATTGAAAAATAAAATTTTGGAGAAATTTATTAATGATAATATTTTTCAGAAAAAAATAATACTCTTTAAAAAACAAAAATTATAAATAATGCACTTATAAAAAAAATGTTGAAAAAAGATTTATTTCACAGAAAACATACAAAAAGTGAGTTATATACAAAATAATTTTTAGGTTTAATAATTTTTTTTATTAATATGATAAATCGTTTTAACATTTCTAATAAAAATAGCATTTCAAAAACAAAATCAAAGTAATTTTGATAAATGTTGACTGAATTTTTTTAAAAAATATTCTAAAGTTTTGTATATATTTATTCTGATATTCCATCTAAATCACAATTATTTCTTTTTCAATTAATTCTTATCATTAAAAATTATTGAAGAATGCTTTTAGAACAATTTAAAAATACAATCGCATTTTCATAATGTTAGATTGAATATTAATATCAAGGAAAAAATGAAAAAAACATTTGTTTTATTTTTTGCAAATTTTTTAAATTAAAAGTATGTATTTCTTATCGCCGACTATATAAACAGCTTATTTTGTTTTGAAAAATTTATAATCATTAAAAATAGACTTTCTTTGTGTTTGCATCGATTTCTATATTTTAACAGAATAATTCTCTTACAAAAAAACATTTTTTCATCAAATTTATTTTGAAATTAGTCTTATTACAGAAACTTGACCTACAAAAATATAATATTTTAACACATTCCGATCATTTGTTATAGAAAATATGAAGAAAAGAATGAAACAGATTGAAAAAACCGAATTTAGAAAGAATAATTGTAAAATTATATGCAAAAAAAACGAGCCAAGAGAAATGATGACTGCGCAATAACAAAATACGTTGTATTCAATTGATATATACAATAATATGAGAAACTTATATATTCATTATAATATAGTTTCATCTCTCGATTGTTCTTTGAATAGATGGACTATTAATGTTCATTTTAATTAAGTTCGAGATTAAATTGGTAATATACAAGGTTTTTTTTTGTATATAGTAAACCTCGCAATTTTAATAAAAGAAATATATAAGATTATTGCAACAACATTGCGCAATGTTGTTTTTTTAGTCATAAATAGTATTAAATAGTGATGTAACCAAAGACCTTATGATTTATGTGAAATGTTTTACAAAAAGAATAAATATTCTTTTAAATATTTTTGTTAAATAAAAACCCCTTATTTCCTTCAATTTTTTAGTCTATAAGAATTACAAAAGCAGTAATATATATGTTGTTAGCGGAAACGGGAAATTCGACGAATGACTAAAAATGTTTAGATACAACCATGAACATTCAATTCTTGAAAGATACTTCAATAGGTCTCATCTCTAGTTTTTACCACAAGCATGTTATATGGCTCCGATAAAGAGCTTGAATAAACAAAAGGTTAAAATCAATATGATCTCTCCAAACAAAATTAGTCCCCAAAACTGATAAGTCAATCACTGATCGATATAATCATGGCAACTTTTTAGTGTTCAAAGGCTTCATACTTGTGATAATTATGAAAAAAGACATCGCTCAATGACTGTCACGCCAAGAAAAGATCTTTTAATAAATCAAAATACAACAGCTATATTCTTTTAGATTTTTATGGTCTTTTATCCATTCATTAATTTTTTAATCAACATAACTAGCGCATAGTTAATTACTTACGATATAGTAAGAAATAGCGGTATCTGCGGAACAATATTTTACAAAAAATTATTGAATCTATGTAAAAATGCAATTTTACATTTTCTTTTATTAAAAAATAAGATCTTTATACTTTTTATATAATAAATTAGCAAATAAATACTTTTTACAATAAATATAAACACCATTGTATAAATGTAATCAAGGTGCGAACCTTTTAAAATTATTGAATAAAGAAATTGCATGTTAAAACAGTATTTATCGTAAATAGTTATTTTTCTTATGCCATCCTTCCTCATTTTTTAGATATTGTTTTTAGTGTGTTATAAATAATTTAATATTAAAAAGAATAATAATAATAAAGAACATTTCAATTCAAAACATGCAACCTGTGGTATTTAAATTTAAACTTTTTTTAGTTGTAAAAAATATTCTTTCTTTAGTAGTTTTGAAGACCGTTTTAGATATATGTAGTTAGAATATATAATTTGAATTATTTTTTTTACTTCATAAAGAAATTTACTGCACATAAATTCCTAATATTATTTGAATTCTATCGTTTAAATTAGAGCATTTTTAAGATTAAATAAAGAATCTTAAATAACTTTATATTGAAATGCAATAATAGAATTAAAAAAGTATAATGCATAAAAATTTTAGTGATAATAAAGGTAGTGAATATAGCAACAATAGAGGTAATAACTCGAATAGTTACATTTCAAATAATAAAGGCATAATATAAATGTTTATAACAAACAAGATTTAAAATAAAAAATATTCGAAGACTCTTAAAATATGCTATTTTTATGCTTTTATTTCGTTTAACAAATAAATTTTTTCCGTAGTTACAATGCAAAATAATACATTACTATTCTTTTATTATTTAATCAAAATTGTTTTATGAAACCAGAACAAGATGTTTTTTTATAAATTTTATGAATCTTGCGTACAAAAAGTGTATAAACTTTTTCTAAAAACATTAAAACAAATTAATGTATGCGTTAGAGCGTATTAAATAAAAAAACTACAAAAATTTTTAACTCATTTGCAATATTCAGAGAAAAATGTGCGCATATTATTAAAATCTTTTTTGAAAAGTTTTATACAAAATTAAACAAAAAGGAAATTATGTTTAGAACCTTATAAAAAATGACAAAAAAAAGTAAGAACTAAGATCAAACAACATACAAATTGGCGAGAACGTACATGATATATAAGCTAACTAGGCGCTAAATATTATTTTTCGTATAATCAGTCGCCTATTTCAATTTAAACAAAAACAAAATTAGGTCTTTTGTTTACATTTAAATAAAATTTTCTTAGTATTCTCTTTGAGAAAATATTACGATATTATATTGCTTTTTAAAAATCGTATAATATAAAAATTTAAGAATATTTGCTGTTATAAAAGAGATCTGTCAAAATTCTAGATGTAGCCATATTATCAAACATACATTTCTAATCCACCATTAACATGTTTTTAAAACGCTATAAATTCTTTCTTTATCAATAAATTTTTAAATTTATGTGTAAATAATGGTGAAAAATGATTTTCCCGGCTTTTTTAACTTTTTTTTTAAACGTTCTTATATTTATAGTAGAGCTTTTTTGACAATAAAAAAGTATTTCGAGATTAATATAGCAGAATAACCAATAAAATAGAAATAAAAAGCATTATTAATTATAAAGAATTTTTCCTAATTTTGAGATATAGTCATTATACATCGTTTTTATAAGTTTAAACAATATAGTAATGAATTTTTATATAAATATTATTTTTAAATTAATTTGGTTATATTTTTTAGCATTATTTTAAGCTTTCTTTGCGATTCTTAGTCTTTTTTAAACATTTTTACTTTATTTTATAATATTAGATGCAGCCAAACAAAAAAATCATTTCTTTATTTTATATATACGATAAAAATAAATTTTTTTATACGATATTTTATTATTTTTCTTTTTGATATTTTTAAACTATAAAAATTACAAAAATTATTACTTTTTGCTTTTAGATGCCTATAAAAGTAATAAGAAATAACAAAAAACCAAAAATCTAAATTGAAGATGACTTTGCCGACAAGTGTAACAAATGTTTAATAAAAATCGTCATTTATTGCATAGAAAGAAAATTGCATTGTATTTTAATACAAAGATCCCGATCTCTTACTGTTGAAACAATAATAAAGCGTTAAAATAAAATTAAATTATATAAAAAAAATCATATTAGGCACCATGATTCTCCATTTAATATAATTTTTTCGATACGCTGATTTTTTTAAATACTTTTTATGCAAACAAAAAGCGTTTAAATGCTCTTTTTGATAGTGCAGGGTGATTATGTAACACTTTTTGCTGTATTTTATATTAAATATGTATAACTCAGTTAAATTGTAATAATTAGTTCGATTTACGAGATTTTACTGATTATTGGTTAGATTTTTTGTGGATCTAGATTTCACAGATATAAACTTAATGTGGTTATTATGCATACCTTTACTCTACATTCCTTTCTCTTCTTATTGATATTGCATGCCTTTAAATATTTTAAATGTTAAAATATACCGAAAGAATTATTTAATTTTGTTCTCTTTTTAAATTAATTCAATATAATTTATATTCTTTGTAAAATTCAATAGACTATTTTAATTTTCAATATCAATTTTTATAAACTAATTTTTTTTATAATCTAAATATAATTTGATTATTTATTTAAAGCAATTTTTTTATATAATGTCATTTTGAAAAGAGCACATATCTTTAGTGTGACAATAATATCTTTAAAAATTAGACTACTGTTGATGCAGAAAAATCTTCAATATATCTTTTTTTTCCATAATTGGTTATTGAATATTTTTAATAAACTCGGTAAAAGATACAAATTAACATATATTGCTACACTTTATTTATTAAGTTTTTGTAAATATTTTGCTATTATTTTTGATACTATCTACATAAAATATTTGAATTGCGCAAAAAATTCTGTTCCAGATCGGATATTACAAAGAAATTCATCCAGAATACCTTGAATAGGTAATAGAACCAGCTTTTTGTGTTCTCGTCTGTATCAAGAATGATCCAAGCGTGCAATCGACGCTTTTCAGAAAAGCTAAAAATATGTGAGTATATACAAACAAAAATTTACATACGGATGCAAAATCAAAGTAATTATTATATATCAAATATTAACCGATCATCTTTACAGTTAAAGGCGCTCCTATAACTTAATGTAAGATATTTTTTAACTTCTCTCGTCCATGCCTTTTTTAAACAAATTATGGGTCACGAATAGTATTTTATAAAACTATCTAAGAAGTATAAGAATGTAAATAGAATAGTTTATTCCTCGGATTAAAAAAAATTAATTCATAAAAAATGCTGTGAGAAACAATATCCACAAATCATAATCATTTATATGTTCATTGTAGTTTTATTTATTCGTTTGCTTTTGCATTTGTATTATACTTCTCTAAATCTATGTTTCATCTTGCTGTTAAAGCTAGATATTCATCCTCACTTTAAGAAACAAAAAAAATGATACAATGAATACATCAACAGAAAATAGCCACCGATTGGTGAGTATCATAGGTAAGAAAATACGTGGTTTTGTAAATTTATGGGTTTTTAGTTTTGATTCTCATTTTTTTCTCTATTAATTTAATTTCATTATAAACTGTGAAACAGGGTTTTTTCCTACGTGCAAGCTATCTCTACAGATTCTTGATTTACTACACTATTGAAACATTTACGATCTAATTATATCAATCCTTTATATCAAATAGTGGTTTAAGTGGTTGGTTTTCCAGCCGCTAAAAATGGAAAAATTGAGAAAATTATTTTATTAATGATAAAAGCTAGTAAAGCCATATAAATATATTTTGTGAATTTATCACAGTATTCTTGAAAAATATTTATTTCAAACATTTCATTTCAAGCATCACCAAAATATGTAATGAGTTTTATTTTTCGGCATTAGATATAATCAAAAAAACTGAATATCATCTTCTTTTTGATTTCAATAAAATACGATTAAAAAAAAAATTCACTGTTTATATCTCAAAAACACATTAAATAATTGTCAGAAATAATATAATAACGAAACAAACACCTACAATAATTTCCAATTTAAGTAAAAAATATTAAGACTGTGAATTATGCCTTCGTGTTGAAAATATTATTTTTAGCATTATAGTAATGTCTTCAAGGAAAGATAGTATTTCAAATATTATGTACAACGAATGAAATAATGTGCTCCTAAAATGTTTTTATGACTTTAAATGTTATAATATGCTGTTAAAATTTTTAAAGTGAATATTTAATGTATAATATTTGAAAATGAATAATTTTAATTTATGCATTTGATAATTTTTCAACTGTAAAATCAAACAAATATCATTTATAAATGAAAACAAAAAAACGTTATATTTTTTTCTTTTATTAAAGTTTTAATTATGAAAATTTCATGTTGAAAATTTCTTTTTCAATTAATTTGAGAAAACCTGCAGTCTTTTTAAGTAATTTTACATCTAAAGTGTTTTCTGTTTCTTTTATTATAGATTGTGCAATCTTTTCGATTCTTTTACGCGATAAATTTATCTGATTATTTTCATTTAAGTTTCTATCAGAATAAAACGATTCTTCATTTGTTCGAATATTTTTTTGACAAAAATTAGAATCGAAATTAAAACCATGGAATTGTTGTATTGGTTCAGAGCTACCTAAAAAAAATCTTTTACCAAATTTACAGTTTCCTTGAAACTTGATATCTTTAAAATCATATTTTTGGTTATAAGCAGTTACAGTTGGCAAAGACACAATTTCATCCCGTCTTACAACTTCATTGTTTAATAATTTTTTATTTTTATTCGGTACATTAAACTTACTTGCATACCGAAGAGTATTTAAAGTATATTCTACAGATTCTTTAGCGGGACTTATCGTTGCAATCAATACTGTTTGTGACATGCCAATCAATGAACTTTTTAGAATTTGTGTAAGTTTGCTTTGTCTGAATGGTTGGTAAGAACAATTTTTTTCTAAATTTCTGATGCACTCTTTCAGTGCTAAAAGACTTTTATTTATCTCAGCGCCTTCATTTCGTGTCAATTTATTGGTGCCAAGTCTATCACTGCCTCTTTCGCTTCCTGCTAGATCAACCAAAACCAAACAATTTCCATCATTTGTAAATTCATTCTTTTTTGAGGAAATTCGTAATATTGCATGAGATCTTGATGATTCATTATTTGTGCTTGTTGTTCCTTTTTTTCTACATATTAAACCGGAATTTACAATTTTTATTCCCTCGGCAAGAGATTTGAACTCAACTTCTGTCAAACTACTAAAATATAAAGAGTTTTCTTTTTCGCGTAACTCTATTTTTTCTCTAAAATCAAGTAAATCAAAAACAGTCGAGTTATAAATTTCTATAAAACTAATATATCCACTAGTTCGAAATTTAAGCCATTCGTTAATGCTTTGGAAAACAAGTCCGTTAGATGGATGATACATTGTATGTGTTTTTCCTGTTCCTGTTTGGCCATAGGCAATCATTGTTCCATTTCCACCAGAAACCACATGATTAACTATATTTTTTAATTTATCAAAAATATCCTCATTGCGCGTATATTCATCGAATGTATGATTGAAATGAAATTCGTGTTCTTCAATATATTGCGAAAGATCTAACTTTTTTTTAAGTTCCTGTACTATTACTTTACCATTTTTCATGTCAACAACATCTTTATCATACATCGTTGTTGGTTTTTTTCGAACGCATACTTCAATTTTTCTTATTAAATCGTTGCTCATCTCTTCTGGTTGTTTTTTTTCAGCCAAAGATTTATTTGAAATGCTCAAATTTTGATTGTTTGAAATTCCACGTTTTAAATCATCAGAATCTGTAACATCCTTAACGAGTTTATTGGATATATCTTTTGTTGTATTAGAATATCTATAGGGATTTCTAAAAATTTTCATTTTTTTGTGTCTAAATTTGCTTACTTCGTGATTATATATATTATTTGGATTATAATTTTTAAATTCGATTTGCTTTTGATTACTAAGTTTAAGATTGCTGTCTCAATTTATATATTTTCTAAGTCTGAGAATTTTGTTTTAAAAATGAAATTTTGTTTCGGAGTTCATCTATGCTATATTTTTTGTTTTTCATACTTTGAATTTTTATTGGACGAAAATAAAACATTTCGTGCGACAACAGGAAGGCATTTTTTGCATTATATCTGAACCTTTTTTTATTAATGATTGGTATTTTTTCTGTACTTTTAAATTTTTTTTAAATCATAGACAAAAATGTTATTATCATCTTTTGATCCTCAAAGCGTTTTTCTACATTAAGCATAAATTTTTAACGATTTTAATAAAATTTATTTGACATGGTCCAAATTTGGGCAGTTAGCTTACAAAAACTTTTAGAAAATTTCAGATGTATTTATTTTTTGAAAAATATGGCGCTTTTTCATTATGTTATTGCACATTTTTTCAGTTTCAGTTGTATTTGGTGCATTTTTCTTGTTTGTCATAGTTATTTTTTATTTTATATTACCTATACAAAAAAAATTATTTTTATGAGTTATAAGATAATATAATAACATTTCTTATTTTAATTTTTATTTTAGCACTAAAACATTAGTATTTCGCTGTATAGTGCTGGTTTTCTTAATTTTATGCCTACATCTTTATACTAATTTTTCACAATTGTAAGCTTTTAATTTGTTACAGAATTATTATTTTGAAAGCAAGTTTTAAAATACATATAAAAATTATAATTGATTTAATAATGAAAGTTTTAATGTTATTTCATTTATTCTTATTCTTTAAAAAATTATATTGATTTGATTTAATTATTAATATTACTTGCTGAAGTATAATTGACGAAAATTAAGGCACTTATAAGTTTCCTTTTTATATTTGAAACATCACCATCATTTTCATTTGCAATTTAATCGTTTAAAAACTCTCAATTATTAATCATCAACGATCGACATAGTTGTTTTCCTAATTTTTTGAACTGAATGTAATATTTTAGGTAGAAAAGATGCTATAGCAGAATTATTATGAAATTATTTTATTGGTCCGCCTCCTTTATGTATTGTAACTTTTCAAATTTGTGAAAATTTACTATATTATCAAATTTATCACTTCAATGTTTTTGTTATTTAAATAAGTTTTCCAAAGTTTCTTCTATTTTTTTACACATATTTTTCACTGTTAAATTTGTATAAAAATCTTAGTTATATTAATTTTCTATATTTCACAATCATGAACATTTTTACGCATCCTAATGTATTTTTGAGTTGCCTTTTTGTAGTGAAGAACTAAACTGGATTTTTGGATAAATAAATATTTTATTCCAATCTATGCATATCTGCTAAACATATGTTTTGAACAATTAGTTTAATTTTGAAGGAATACTTTTTTTGTCATGCAACATTTTTTTGATTTATTCTAACATCATGGTGTTCTTGGTGTTTTTTTATTATTAATTTCAAGTTTTGATACAATTTTTCATGAATTAAAGAACTATCAAAAATTAATTCAGTGAATATTTAAAAAATTTTAAATTTTTCATGTTTTTTCTGTTTTTTTATATCTTGCAAATTTTTTTCATTTGAAATTTTGCTTTTACTTTTTTGTATTAAATCATGAGTTTAGTAGAGAAATGTGCTATACCTTTGAAACAGTTTTTGTGTTGAAAATAGTTGTAAAAGTAATTTTTTTGAATTACCGATTTTAAAACGAACAAGTTTGTGTATTGAATAATTATTTTGATTTTGATGTTTTGTCAACTTTTGTTATAAATGAAGTAAAAGAATGACATTTTACTATTTGAAACCTGATTTACAGGTGAAAAAATGATATTCACATAAATTTAATGATTATAAATAAATTTTGTTTAAAAGTAAAAAATGTTGATTTTGTATTTGAATTTACAGTCCAAAAAATATTTATAAATTTTTTGTTATTTGTCAACATTATATGCAAAATTAAATAAAATTTATTCTAATATGATAAATGATTCAAGCTTGGTATTGAAGCAGTTTACCATGATTTGGGACTGATTGAAGAGATTTGAAAGAATTAACATAAATAGAATACAATCAAAAAGGTATTCAAAAATATTTAAGCATTTTTGTTGCAAGAAAATTAATTGAACAGCAATACTTCTTTTATTTTTATATACAACATTAATTTTATCTTCAACTTACATTATGAAAATTTTAATATAAAGAAGTAGAAATCTTTTTAGATATACAATTTGGAACAGATGTATACCAAAAATTTCCTATCTTTAATATTATATTAATATACTAAATGCACTTTATTTTCCATCCAACTATCAATATGTTTCGTTAATTCAAAAATCAATTGGAACCATCTTATCGATAATAATATGAAAAAAATACATTTTTTTTAAAATGTTAAGTTTTTTTTTCTTATTTTATTAAGAATATTGTTTTATTTCTATCTGTTGTGATAAATTGTGCATAAATGTTTGATAAGCTAAAAAACTGTGTTTAAGCTGAAATATTTACAAATTGCACATTTAAAAATACAATGATAGTATTTTTACAGTAAATTTCACGATCCTGATTTTAATTTAAGAATCTTTGGTGGTTTTATATTTGATCTTATAATTTTTTTTATATGTTTTTAATGCGTGATCGTTTATTTCAATAGTAAATTCTACTTTTTTTTTCTTATTGCTTTATAAATTATATATATATTTATAATTTTTTATACGTTTATAACGGCAAAAAATTTTTTATATATTTGAGAATATAAAAATTACTTTTAATAGCTAACTCTATATATAATATTGTTTATTATCTTTATTTAAAAAAACTTGACATATGTGCCCTTTTTTTTATGTTGTTCAGGTTGTAATATAACAAACACGGTGTTATTGATCGAGTTGTTTTTTCGTAGCATTCGTACATATTTTTGTTGTTTATTTATAACAAATACCTTTTCACCAACCAATTTTGCGATTTCTCTATCTTGTAGATGGTCATAGTGTTTTATTCAATTTGTTTTTATTAAAAACTTAATGATTGATTAAATCAATTTAATGTCAGTATAATCATAGTTTACTCAGGTCTAATAAAAATTTTAAAATCAAGCAAAATTTTAGAGTATGTATTATAAGATGTATTATATTTTTTATAAACAAAATTTCAAATAAATTTTTGAGCGATGATAGAGAAAAGTTTCTAAAAAATCATGACACTAAAATTATGAATGCGAATAATGTAGCGTATTGTGCATTATTTAAGCGTGAAACGCAATTTAATTATATTTATACGACATTAATGCAATAAAATGGCTATATTGCAAATTTACGAAACAAAATATTTTTAAGCTATTTCAGAACAGAATTAGTAAAAAAAATCTAATTTTTAGCTAGTTTAAAACCATATCAGTGAAAAAAAATTATTTAAGTGTCGTAAAAAATATGTTGAATGCTATCTACGATTCATTATAGATCGGTGATCTAATGATATAGCAACATCTGTTAAAAAACAAAAAAATTTATGAATATAAAAAAATTTTATTAAGAACATATAAAGTTGAAGATTTATATAGAAATCGTACAAAATGATTAAAGATCTTTTATAACTTAGTAATATTTTAAAAGCGATATAATGTATGCAATAAAAATTAAACAGGTAAAGTACTTTAATAATTCATACATTAATATTCAATAAAGAATAATCTATAATATTCTAGGATAGTGAGATAATTAAAGATCATAAAATGTTTATTTGCTTCATCCAAGGTATTTAATGTTACCTTTTGGTCTAACTTTTGTCGTTATTTTATATTAGCTATATCTAATTTACAATTTACTTTTTCTTTCATCTTGCTGTCAATGAACTTAGTTAGACGAGAGATTGAAATTTGTTGCATGTATTGTTATTTTCTGTAACATACATTGTACTTTATAAAATAAAGTATCTAAAAAAGCAAAAACTTGCAATAGTGTTGCAAATGCTATGTACAGTGCCTTTCTAGTTATCTAGTAGTCAGGAAAATCGTATATATAAATACGCTTGAGAAAATAAATATGTGCATTTCATTAACAGAAAACACTCTGAGTAAACAAGCTGTACCACAATGCAAAATCCAAAATATATACGGAACATGTGAATTTTGAAGAAAATTGTTCCAAAATTATTTTTTTAACTTATTTGTCTAAATAGACTTTGTATTAAAAGTATTTTAATTTTTACTAAATTATATAAAAAAGTAGTCTAATACATTTTTAATACATTATATTAGTAAAATTATAAAATGTTCGTGTCAATTGACTTCTGTTTCTTCGTTTAAGAATATCAAACATCATAAAAAAATTACAATACAAATATGGATAATTTTTGTTGTGTATAAGTCTCTAATACTTCTTTTTTAAAAATTTTTATTTGTTTATTTAAAATTTTATATATTGCCCAATTGAAACATTTTATGATGATGTTTTATATTTCCCCGAAATGATAAATCTAATTTGGTTGTAAAGTCATCATAATGATCAATAAAATCTTATATTTGACCATGATAAAAAAAAGAAAAGATGAGTGCAGAAAAAGCTCAAAAAGGTGCTGGACAATTTTAAAAGTAGTTTTTAATGTAGAAGATGGTACTAAAAAAGAACAAAAAAAAATGCCTAGTCAAATCCATATTACAACAATGTTAATTTGGCTTTTGAATCTGCACCATTATGACATATTGAATGGTCTTGAATTTGTTTTACAGACCAGGGAGAGATTTATATGGCAATAATTAAAAGATAAAAAATTTATATAATTTAAAGAATTATGAACATTGGTTTAAGTAGAGAAAAAGACATAACAATATATTTAACTATTCTAAGAAATATCTAAGTTTACAATAGTTTAAATTTTTTAATTTATAGGCTAGCAAAAAAATAAATTTTCAAAATTTAATGAAGTTACCGAAGTTTTTATTATAAAAAACTATAAAAAAATAATTTTTCCCAAACAATAAAGCTATAAAAAATTTAGAAAAACTTGCCATAACTTTTTAAAAAAATCTTATATAAAAAAAGAATTTAGGTTTATTTTATGTGTTAAATTATAAAAAAAGTTTACTTCAATTTTTTGTAAAATATTACATACTTCGAGCATTTTTCTTCTTAAATATGTTGAAAAATAAAAATATAAAAAAAGTTCCTCAAACATAAAATCAACCAAGTAAATTTGTATTGGGAAAAATGCAAAGTAAATTTTCCGTACAATAAAAAGTTTGTTAAAAATGTAATTTCACATTATCTACTATGTAATATATGATTTAAGCCCAAATAAAGTTTTGGCAAAGACTTTCATTTTTATAATCATTAATTAAATATCTATATAGTTAATTGATAGATATTTATGTTCAGTTAAATATAAAAAAAATGTTTTTCAAAAACCTAAAAATTAAAAAAAAATTATTTTTTTACAATTTCGACTTCTTATAATATATTAAAATTTTTATCTAAAGTCAATTAAAAATTTTCTACTAAAAAATCAACCAATTTGTTAAAATTTTGTATTAAATATGGTTTTGAAAAATGAAATTTTAATGTTTTTATGAAACCATTAAAGTATTTAAACTATATCTAAAAGTATAATTATTTTACAAAAAAAATAATGAAACTTATATTTAAAAAAGATAAAAAATAAAATATTTAATATCGCCAATTTTAATTGATAAATAACAAATCAAAAATGTAATGGACTTAGAGTAGACTCTTACTAACACTTTATATAAATTTAATATAAATTTTTTATGCTAGTAAAAATTCGAAATTGTCATACTCATTCATTTTAAGTGACAAAAAATATTCTAATTTGCTTTATAATACTCATTCGAATTTTTTAAAAATGTTGCAAAATACAATTAATAAATCAGATGCAAAACCATTTTTTTTATACATTAAATATAAAAATTCTTACAGCAAATAGATTATTTCATTTAGTCATAACTTTTTTATATTATATGTGATTTTTTTTTAAAAAAAATGTATTTTGTAAAATGCCATATAGTATATCATATAGTGACAAAATTTTTAGCGCTTTTAGATATAAATAAAGTGAATAAATTGTATTGTTATAGATTTTTTTATTTACTACAAACATAATTGTTTTAGTACAAAAAAAATATGTTAAATATATTAGGTATATAATAAAATATAAAAATTAAACCTTAATCATACTTTCTGTAGTATTAAATGGCTTTGTATTGCGCATCGTAAATAAGAAAATTGATATAAAACAAAACTTTTTATGTAAAAAAGTTGTTTTTTTATATCATTCACGTAATAAAAACATCTGAGCTAAAATATTCTAATAAAATCAATGTAAAAGATTGTTTTGGTGGTGGAGGATTTTTAAGCTCTTCTTAACTTTTTATCTTAAAGATAAACCTCTATTCGAAACTTTTATTATTTATAGGTACACTCGTTTAAAAAAAAATTAAAAGCAGAACGCGGAGCAACATACTGATCAGATAACAGTGAAAAGAATAGAAAAAAAAAAATTCCGATTATATTTAAACTACCAAATTTTTTAAAAAAATCATATGTTTCTCTATCTCAAAACACACGGTCTTTTTAATATCAGATTTACCTGTTTTTCTCTTATAAATTCACTGTAGAATAGAACCAACCTCAAAGGAATTGTATAATAATAAAAAGATGGAATTATTGGCAATTAGAATTTTCGATTTATCTACATTTAGTTTATAAAATTCTCCAATCGTTAATACATTAAAGAAAAAATTTCATTTTTAGAAATAGTAGATATGATATGATAAGATATTTTATTTGGTTTTTTACTGTTTTCTCATACTTTCGAGACTTTGGAATCTTAATAAATTTCGGTTAATTTTGTTAATATTTTTTTTGGATTAACTTATATCACTTAAATTCATCGAAGCAAGACTTGTTTAATAAAAATGTATGTAAATAGAAATCATATGTATTAGAGCTATGTATAAAGAAAATACATTTTTTTATATAATAAGCAACTTTTGGTTCGAAATCTCGTTTCATGAATGTTCATTTTCTGCTTTTCAAACATTTTACTTTTTTTAACAAAAAAATATACAATTATATAACATTAAAATCTTAAAAGATTTTAATTTCTATAAAATTTATTATTTTTGTCTTTTATATAAAAATTTGTTGTAAAAAGGATCAATAAAAATCTTTTATTTATATTTTTACTTTTTATTATATTTACAAAATGGTACAATACAAATTCGATTTTTTGTAATGAATCAACTATTGATTTTCAATGCAAAAAAGAATGAAATATACTTTTGATAAGTATTGTAAGATAACATCTATAAAATATTAAAATTCTGCAATTTATATGTTAAAATGATATTTAGTTTGCAAAAACAAGTAAGGTTCCTGTATCCGATATTGACGATCATAGGATGAAACTTTCGAAGTGCAATATTTGCTAATTTAAATATAAAGAGATATAAAAGTGATAAGTAAGAATAGAGAAAAGGTAGAAAAAGCGAAAATGTGGGAAAAAAATCTAAAAGAAAGTAAAATAAAGCATGAACTAAAAAAAAATTTTTTCAAAATAGTTTATAACTTTTTTATATTTCCTTATATATTCTTCGACATTTCTGTCCAATCCTTAAGATTTCGCTTAACGATGGACGGTAAGTTACCGACTGGTTCTCCGCTAACGTCTAATGTTTACAATTCCATTTTTTTATTTTATTATTTTTTGTTGTTTTTCTTAATTTTTATTTTTTAAAACTATTTTGAAAAAATAAAAATCAAGAAAGGTGTAGATTATATTTATTATAACAGGAATAAATGTGAAGTACTTTTTATCACACTGTGTTTTTATTGTTGGAAAACAAGTTTGAAATCACAAAACGATGTATCCATAAAAAAATCACAAAACACTAGATTCATAAAAAATTCGAAAAAATTAAAATGGGTGTTTCATTTAAAGTTTTTTCTATTGTATTTTTTTAGCAATCAAGACGTTTTTATTCTACATAAAACATATTCATAAAAGTATTTATTTAATATATTAATTTAACATACCACCATTAGATCTCAGAACAACAATAAAATGTTTATTTCAAGAATTAAAAGGCAAGATTTCATATTAAAAGAGGTATATTGATGTGCATTTGTTCATAAATGATCGTTTTAGAATTTCTTCTATTTTAAAAATAATTTTTTAAATTCTGGTATTGATAGTTAAAAGTAAACCAATTTGAAATTTTGATTTTTTTACATACCATCTTGTGCTTTTCGGCTTTTCATAGTTTGATTTTAATATTTTTCACTTTTTTGTAAGATTTTTAATTATAAAAACAAGATATTATAAACTACTTCTATCGATTTTAATTTGATAATTTTATGAAATTCATAGCATAATAAGCAATTAATAGTACTATTTAGAAGATATTTTGTGCAATTTATATGTTTTTTTTATATTAATTAAATCGTACATAATCTATTCAAGCGTAATTATTATAAATTTCTGCACAAATAAGCAATCATAGATATTTTTTAGGCAACAACTGTTAAAACACTAAATGGCAAAAATTGTTATAATATTTTTTGCAATACATCGTTTCGTTTAAATTTTTCTTTGCCACTAAATTTAAAATTTTCTTAACAAAGTCCCGAAAAAACCTATAAATTCATCTTTTGATATAAAAAAACTAAAGGAACTGCAGAAGTAAAATTTGTATACATCTAATATTTAACAATCCTCTTTTTTAGAAAAACTTACTCAATATTGTCTTCTTAATGGTCGAATTTTAGTCTAATGCACAGTTTATGTACCTTTTGCGCCTTATAGATCTTATCAAAAGATTCATACAAATTATTTCTATTTGTTTTGTGTATATAAAAATGAAAAATACAAAAAAAATAAAAAATAAGTCTTAATTTATGTGCAATACTAGTCACATGCTTTATTAAATACCCATAAAAGTCATTAAACTTTAATTATGATATATAAATGTCCATGTGCAATTTTTAATGTTTTGTAACCGAAATTCTCTACCATAATATTTTCTTTTAATTTGTATGCCTCTTTCAAATAAAAAAAGCTAGTATAAATATATTGTATCCAAAAGAATTTTTGTAGCATCAAGTTTGCTAATATTTTCAACAAGATGTCTATATAGATTGGTATTTTTTATATCTTTCAATTGAGTTTTTTAAAAAATTTTAATTTGAATCATCTTGTATGTAGATGCGTTGTTGTGTGATTGGCACTTACATAGCTCTTACCCTTTATATTTCTATTATATATATACGAGTTTACTGCCTAATTTTGTTTTGAAAATCATTTTATTCAACAGTCTAATATGGAATTTCAATAATATCGTTTAATTAATATCGGAATTCATAATTTTCAAGATTCGAACATAATTTCTTATAAATATTAATGAATGATTATAGAAAAATTGTTTATTTGTAAGATAACAAAATAAATAAATTTTTTATATTAATTTTCTTATAAACTTCAAATTTGATTTTAGTTTTTTTTCACAGTAATATCGCAGTTTTTAGAATATAAATTAAAAATTTTATGATATATAATCTTTTTATGAATTTGCAACAATAGAATAATAGTTTAATCTATATAAAGGACTTACTTTTGAAGTAAGTTGAAAAAATCATCAATAATATAAAATTTTTTTTGTTTCTTGAAATTTACGAAGCAAAAAATTATATATTATAATTGAATAGAGTTTTTTTTGTAATACATAACTAAAAAACTTATAAACACTATATGTACCTTTAGTTCAAGTTTTATTATATTTTAATACGACTTATACATAATTTATTATAAATTAATGTTTTATTTTTCTGTAATTTTAACGATCTCATAAAAAAAAACTAGGTAGTTTTAAACATTTATTTTTTTCTGATTTTCTTACGGCGTAAAGGTTTTATTCTTTGAATATTCTATTTCTTAAGAAACAGCATAATAATTTTTTTCAAAAAGCGGTTTTGATTTATATTATCTAAAATTATAATCGCGAAATTCTAACAGTCGTATTGACGATTTTGATATGTTTTTCGGATATTTTTTAGTAATAATTTAATCATTAGATTTTTAACGCTGTTTTTTTCCTGTTTTTTACTTTTATATTCATTTTAGGTATGCAAAATAAAACATTTTTTCAATCGAGAGCGTATAAAGGATTTAGTTCACTGTCGCTTCCTCCGTTTGGAAGCAACGCTAAAATTTCATATTGCAATGAAGACTACTGCAGCAAAGTATCCTTACAACTTGATCAGTATCGATAAATGTATTAATTTCTATTGAAGATGTTCTATTGTTTATTATTCTGTATTTAATTGTTTTTCATTAGATCAAATTATATAAAATATAATCGATAGTTCATGTTAAAAAGCGATCAACGGACAATCTCAATTGTTAAAAAAATTCATTATATAAATTTTAATGATAGAATTTGTGAACAAAATCGTAAATCATAATTTTAAAAACACTTTTTTATTTTTTTTGATGTAATAATAAAATTATTTCATTTAAGTGTCTAACTAAATTTTGATACGACAAAAAATTTAAAAATATCAGCTCGTCTGTAAGTCTAGTATTTTTTATTTCGTTTTTTTCTATTACACTTGATAATGCAGTAAAAAAAAATCAACATTATACAACATGATATCATAAAAATATTTTTTTCTTCATGTATAACATTTTTACAAAAATCATTAATGTTGTTGTTAATGTATATTTCGAAATCAATTCTGTTGTAAAAATATTTACTTAAAGAAATATAGAATATATTTATTTTGTAACAATAGTAATTTGCCAAAGTTTTGACGTTATTTTACATTCCTAAAGTCTATTGACAGCGGATTGCTATCTCGAAAAAAGTAAAAATAGAAAACTACTCAATTAGAAATTTGATTTTATTAAGAAAAAAATGTCAATACAATCTTGAAAGCATAAAATAGCCATATTTAATAAAAAAAACCCATAATTATAAGATAATAAGCATTTAATACATACACCCTACTATGAGTTCCACAAAAAATATTTTATTTAGTAGCGAATAATTTCTTTAACTTTTTATAGTTGTTTATTAGAATGAAATAATGTCAAAAAAAATTAGTCATACACATTTAGAAATACATAAATATACATATTATACAATACTCATGAAAACATACTTAAACCAAAAGACATTACCACGATTATCAGAGATTTACGAGGGTCTATGCATATCCTCTTTGTTTTTTATTTATACTAGCTTCTCAATCTTCTGAAGATTCCGCAACAAATTATAAATATCTATTCCGATAATCTAATTCTTATCCATTACAAAAATACACATTTTTAAAAAGTAAAACACGCTTTTTTGTTGTAGTGTTCATTTTTTAAGATACCTGAAAGAAATTGTGTCGGCTCATAATACTAATACAAATTTTTCATGTAATGAATCTTGATTTAGAATTTTAGCGAAAATTATGTATTTTAAATATTTTACTGCATGACTTGTTAAAATCTTTTTTATCAAAATTGTCAATGTAATTTTCTTTTATTTTGCATTTGTAGATACCGGTATATGACGATAAGAAAAGATATTTAATAATGATAATTAAACAAAGGATCTTAGATTAGTTTTATTTGAGCACTGTGAGTTTGTTGCTTTGATCATTCTTATATTTTTTTTCATAATAGGAGACAATCTTTTTATATATTTTTCTAAAAATTAAAACCATTAGTATATATTAAAACTAAATACCTTTGTCTTATAAATTTGAATGTATGACTAATAATAATTCAACTGATTTTTATGATAAATGTAATTCAATATTCTTAAATGTAATTCGGTAGATAAGCTGATCACAATATCATTAAAGACAATAGAAACAAGTATTAATATGGGGTAGTATTGATTATTGTTATATACATTTAATAATATCTTATATAAATAGTTTCATGTTGTCCTAGAAGAAATAAACAATTTTAATGAAAAAATTTTCTCGATTTTTTTTATTTTATATTTTTTTTGATAACTTGAATTTCACAGATCTAATCAGCAACAACAGAAATAATCTTATTTCCTTTTTTTGCTAAAATTTTCAAAAGTTATCTTTTCTGGTTTGCATATCTTCGTTTAAATGAAAAAAAGTATTTTTTGTTTTTTACTTTTATATCCTATATTGAACCCATCAAAAATATTTCGGCAAAATGGAAGTAAAACCTCAATTAAAAGAAAACATTTAACACTTTGATATTATAAAGATCACAATACGATAAATAATTTTTATTTGTGTTTTTCTTCATTTTGTTTACGATATGTAGCATTTCCTTTTCTGGTTTCATTTTTTTAATACCTCTCTCTTCAGAATGCATCACTACTAAAATTTCATATTGCTATACACCAAAATTGGTCTATTGTTAAGCATAAGCATAGTGAATATAAAGAAAAAAAGGGAACAAATATTTTTTTATTGATATTGAACAATAACTCGGGTTAGTCCAGCGATTACCCGGTAATTTACATCTCTCCTGCTCTTTTCCCTGTACGAGGTTCTTCCACATATATCTTAGAGGTAAATTTCTTATGATGTTTCAAAAGGAACAAGGTGCTAGAAAAATAGGTAATTTATCAGTAATCACTGAAGGGATGCCAAAAACTGTTGTTTTTGCGGTAAAGCAATCACTTAGGTGGTAGACTGATAACATGTGATAATATTTACTACACGAATATTAACACAAATCTAAAATATTTTTATGGCATGCGATATTATAAATCCAATACTTGAGCTATCAATAAACCGATTTGGAACTTTTTCTCAAATTTGTATTCTTTTTTTATTCAAATAGATCTTAAAATATTGACATGTTGCTCTTTAACATTTTATATTGCTAGTTTTTAAGGTGTTCATTATGCATGATATTATTTTATTACTGTTATTTGTAAATGTTTCTTATTTACTAAAAAAATAATATTATAATATCGCCCTTTAAATTACATCTGAAATTTATTGTGTGGATTGAATTTTAACTTAGAAATGATGTTATCTCACATTAAACTTATTTTTTAATTCTTTTATTTAAGTATTGATTTAATATTATGTTTGATTTTTCAACATGTATCTATATGAATGATAATTGACCTTTATTTGTACAAAAACACAGTTTCTTTAGTAGTATTTCTACCTTTTAACTAAGAATTTTTATTTTTATATTAGTTGTCATTAAACCTATAATTTAAAAAATAAATTGCGCAATTATTTTTTTACAGATTTTGCAAATTTTGAAACAAATTCAAAACTGAAAATCCGATATCAAGCATGATTCATCTTAATTGAAGTTATTGATTTAATAATGAATATATACAATAAAAACATATTTATCAAACCAAAATATATTATATATTACTTCAAATGTACTTAATTTCAACATGCTGAATGTATACCTTTGTTTTAACAAAAAAAATAATTCATCTTATAATATTAACTGCATTCTTATAAAAAATGCAATTCACAAAAAAATTCTGTGATGAAAAGTTTTTTTACTCCGCTTTTTCAACACAAAAAACAGAAACTTTAAATTCATATTAAAGTATTTTACAATGCTAAAATGATTCTTTTAAAAAAATTTCAACGAGAATTTCCACCAATAATTTTCTAATCAATATTAGCTCGTGAAATTTTTTATATATTGTAAAATT
Organism: Edhazardia aedis USNM 41457; assembly: GCA_000230595.3. Lineage (NCBI taxonomy): Eukaryota > Fungi > Microsporidia > Culicosporidae > Edhazardia > Edhazardia aedis. The sequence goes on along the minus strand of AFBI03000013.1, from coordinate 622,738 downwards.
GTTTGTTTTTAAGTATTACTATACCTTGATTTAAAGACAAAAGTTAAAATTTTACTGTAAATTTATTTATAAAAAATTCAAAAGAATGAGATTCTCAACTTATACCTGTTTTTTGTTTCACATAGTTTTTACAATTAATGATTAAAAACGAAACACTATTATTAAAAATCTTCTTTTTTACTATACTTAGTTTATGATGGAAAATTGTGATTTGTTTCAAATTTTTTTAGCATCTACTTAACATTTTTAGTTTTTTTCTAAGAAATTCGTAAATTTTTGCAGCACAGTTTACATGGTTTTCAATTACACATTGAACATTATTTTGGGAAGTTATGTATTTGTACTCCTTTGCGAACAATCACTTTTCTTTAGAAAAAGTTGACAAACACATGAAAGTTTTTTATTTTGCATGGGTAAAAATTTGTTTATTGAATTTTTTCATAAATAATTATTTTGTCCTATTTAATTTTAAAAGAAACAAAAATTATGCAAAAATATTGCAGATATTTTATCTCTTTCTAGCTAATATCCTCAGTTCAGAAAACACTCTCATAATAAGAAATCCAAGCAGAATGACTGGTTCTTTTTTTTCATCTAAATTTTTAGGAACATTGAGCAAATAAATATTTTTGCAAATGCACTACATACACAGTGTTGCTACCATGTTACTTCAGACCGAATATAAAAAGTGTTTTTTTTCCATAAAAAATCAGGTTTACATAAGAAATGGTGTTAATTTTATTTCTGTGGAGGATTTATATGTATACGCTTGAGCTTCAGAATTCAACTGTTATATAAATATTGAAAATTATTAAAAGTACCATAAAAAGAATTTTCATATGGCTCATTTATCGATCAAATTTTTACTTTCACAACATTCGTGACATTTTTTTTTCTTATTGAAGATTTTTAGGTAAATAGCCTTGTTTGAAGAAGTTGGTCTAGATATGTTATATGATAAGTTTTTATAATGCATAATTTATGTAAAAAAATTGCAGTTATATTTTACAATTTTTAAACGTACTAATCATTATAAATACCGAAAAACTATCAAACTTATCAATATAAACATATATTATAACATTCATTCATCACATATCAAAAATCTTATCTAAAACCATTAATAAAACACTTTAAATTAACAAATAAAACACATTAGCTAAAAATGTTTTAGGAAATTATCTATTAACCACTTAACTTTTTCTTAAAACAATAATATTTATAAACCTATCAGCAGGCATGATTGTATTTATGAATCCTAGTGGATTAACGGTATATTAAAGTAAAATTTTATCTTAGTTTTCCATATTTTTTTATTTTTTTGAAAACAAGAAGACTTGGTATTTTTTTACAAATTTTTATAATTTCAGATAGTTATTTGGTGATAAAATAAATTGTCAAAATATAACACAAGTTTTGATTTGTTTTAAATGTTTTGATGTGGTTGCTATTAAAAAAATCACTTAAAAAATTTTAGTTATTCAAAACTTTAAAACTTAAACACAGTTCTTCTTTTTTTTTCGCAGGCATCTGTGTTTAATCATCAATTAAATTTTGACCTCTTTTATGTTCAAGCAGAGTACAACATCAAATAATAATGAAAATGGCTAGAAAATATTCATTAAAACATTTTCTTTATGACACAAATAGAATATAAATATGAAAAAACATATTCTTCTCCTGGTATGAACAAAGTTGTACCTGTGTTACAATAATTTTATCGTTAGATTGTTTGTTTTTGTTTCTTTTTTAATCGTAATTATCATATTCAGAAATATCACATTATAAAACGTAGTGTGTTTGGAAAAGGTCAGCTGACCATAAGTTGGCTGAAATTGCTGTAGGACTGTATCCATCAAAGTAAATTGATAAAACATGAAATTTTTAGTTATCTATTAACTAAAAATAAAGACGATAAAAAAAAAGTATAAAAAATTGCATGTGTAAATAATTTTTATTTTCTTATTGTTTTTTCTTTTCCTCTTTTAATGTTTTTCTTCTTTTTTTTTGTAGTATGTCTCTTAATTATCTTGATTTAGCTTAAAAGAGTCATATTTTGACTTTATCTATTACTTATACTCATTTTTCTTGGTTTGCATTCTCTGTGTATGTTGAATTAAAGAATTTACAATAGATCTTATAATCACAATGAAATTATTGTCGTCAAATTTTTTTAGTTCGTTAAATTCTTGTATTAGAACCCTAGCTTTCTTCTTTATTAATTTAATCGGTTTTTTTTTCATTTTGAATCTTATTTTTTCTTTTTGATTTTTTTAATTTCAACATATCGAATATTTCATATTACCATGTGGATTATTTTGAGAAAATTTTCCATAATAAAGTCAGTTTTGTTGTTTATTAAGGTTAGATATTTTGTATTTTAAACAGCATTTTTATTCTTATACATCTTATAATTCAACTGGATATTTTTGATATTTGTAGTAATTTAGAAAAAATGAACAAGAAAATTTACTCATAACAGTTCATAAGATGATAATTTTTACATTGTAAATGTGTGAATAATTTCATATTGTTTTATGCAAACACAAATCAAACTTTTTTTCTCGAATTTTTTTTCAAAACTTATCAAGATTATAAATAATTATATTATTTCTGTTTTATATGGTATTTTTTTTCTATTATACACATTGCACTATAGTGATATTTTTTGAGTTATATGATTTTTAGCAATCCTTTTTTTTGTAATTAATATCTTAGCCATCACCCCTAGAGTATATCATTTTTTTGGTTGTGCAAGCCGAACTAAAACAACTATATATTTTTATTGCTAAATAAAAGAGATTAACATACTTACATAAATTACTTCTTATTTACAAATACTGGATATACTGTATTATTTTTGCACAAATAAAATCTTTTTAAAAAGCAATATTTTTGTTAATAATTAAGTTATGATAGAACTGTAAGTATTTTAATTTTTTTACTGATCATATAATTATTTCTTTTCTAATCACAAAGTTATGGCACAAATTTTTAATTCTATAATATTAGAAAAAAGTGTTTGCAGATGTACGTGCATTGTTTCTATACCATTATAAATTTAATAAAAACATATGAGTTGTTTTTCAGAATCAATTTAAGGTGATATGATATTTTACATTGATAGATCCATGCTTACCACTTTACTTGATATTTCAATCAGCATGAAAAGCAACAAATGTATTACAACGCATACAAAAAACACTTTTATGTCTTTTTATATTTAAAACTTTAAGTAGTAGGAGTAGTAAAAAAGATTTTATGTATTTTAAGATGTTATAAAAGTTGAACCGATAACAAATTTGAATGGATACTATTTTTCAGGTTTTATATTTTGTTAGTTTAAACTAATAAAGTTATATAAAATATGCGTTTTATACAAAAACAGCCATTATTTTATATTTTTATATTACAAAAAAAATCTAAAAATTCAGAAATCAAATATCTGGGTGTTTGACTCATAATTTGATATAATTATCTTACTTTTATGTGATTTAATTGCAGGATGGTACGGTATTTCATTTTTGGACGTAAAGTTTTATATTTTGTCATACATTGAATGACAATGGTAAATTGTTTTTTAAAAGAGCTACTGAGAACAATTTTTTTGAAAAAAAACAAAGAAATTTTAAAAAGAACAAAGGGAAACACAGAATCTTTATTAAAAAACGTCACTTTAAAATATAATTGATAGATACCTAAAATTTTGATGCATTCCCTGATCAACATCAAGTCGTTTTGGATCTTGGCTTGGGATTGTCAGAAAGGGGCAAGGTTGCATAAATAAAATCGACATATTCAAATTAAACATTTGCGCACAACTTTGGAAAGGGGTTTAGTTAGCCCTTGCTATTAAAACAGAAAGAAAAGCGTAGTAACTTCGGACGAACTAACTATTCTGGATAGATGCCATGGGGGAGATCAGTTAATATACGTTAGTATTTAAGAGTTGTTTTTCTTTTTATTTATTAAAAAATCATTATTACACGTAGAACTATATAAAAAAAATTTGTATATAGTAAACAGATGTTATTGTACGTAGTAATTTGACCTAATAGCTGTAAATTGATTTAGGCAAAAAAATTTTAAAAAAACCTTTATTTTTTGTGTATTGTTTAAATAATTTTTATTGCACTATTTTGTGCATGATTCAGCGAAAAATACTTTTATGATGCACTTAAAATATACGTTTAACAATTTTTGAACGATCGTTAATTTTAAGACTTTTTTGCACTTCTTTGATAAATTTATTTGTGTAATATTTCAAATTTACTTTGTAAAACAATTGAAGTGTATAAAAAAATAAAATCAAAGTCTTATGTTGAAAAGACAGACGCTTTTAAGTATTTAAACATAATGAAAAGTTTCAAAAAACAACTAATTTTTAATTTGTTATTAAATATATTGCGTCACTATAACCACTATTGTTCAAAAAAGTGACTTATATGTGTTTATATTAAATAATTATCCAAAAAATTAGAGATAATTTATATTATACTATGTCGCAATGAGTAAGTAGATTATATTCAATTATAAAATTTCTATTGCATTTCGCAATATTTACATGTTGATAAAAAAAAGTATTTACTAAGAGATTACAAAATATGATAACTATACGTTTTTTTAATATTAATAATAAATCAAACGTTTTCTCCGTAAAATTGCATGTAATTTGCTTAAATTTTTAAATTCTATAAAAAAGAAATTTTTTAACACCAAAATGCACTATTTTTCAATTAAGTTAAATGATTTAGGTCGCCCATTGTTTTGTGTGATTGAAATCAAGTGGAATGACATTATCAATTTTTTAAAATCTAATAATCAATATGCACATTTTTTATCATTTGTTTGGGAAAAAACCACCAATATAATTGACAAATCCTCTTTATTTATCCTTAACCAATGTAATAACACAAACATAAGTGAAAAAAATATCACATCTATTTTAGCAAAGAATTTTATATTGTTCAATAAAAAAAAATAAAAACATCAATGTAATACATACATTTTTTAGTGCGAAGTATTATTATAGGAAGTAGAAATTAAGGTTGCTTCTTGAAAAAAAACTAGAGCCATATGCTAATTCTTTCGAATCAAAAAATCTAAAAATAACGTTTTGTGTTTTCTAATTAATTTTTGCTTAATACTATCGATTAGTCAAAAAATTTATATATTTTTGTGTCTTAAACATTTTCCACGCTTTGCACTATAAAAATAGCACATTTGTAACACATGTTTTGATTATATTTTCTAAATATACCTAATCAGGATTTAGATTCTTTAACAGTGCTAGCAATATTTTTTTATGATTTCTTAATAGGTTTTATGTTATAATTTTGTTTAGTAAAAAGATTAGTGCACTTTGAAATTTTTATAGACTGTGATATATAAATCATTATAAATTCACATGAATATTATTTTTTATTAAATATACAATTTTTATATTTCACCGCGATATACTTTCTCATGTCAATATAAGTTCCATTAAGACTAATTGGTTGAGAAAAATCTTTTTCAGTGGTGTGTTAACAGTATGATGATTTCTTCTGCAAGTGCATTGTATTTAAATCAATTATTCTTTTTATTGTGTATGTGTATAATATTGTTTTATTTTATTATCTTAGTTGTGTTTGAAATATCTGATTAGACGTTCTTAAAGCAAGCCCTTTATCCTTTTTACTAAAAAATTTACATGACATTAAGAAATCTTACTGTTTCAGAAATACAGAGATATATGTGTGCATTTTTTTTTATCATAATTCGTTTTTTTTGTTAGCTATCTATCTTTTAACTGTTATATAAAATCAATTAACTTCATTGTTATGTTTCATGTAATAAAAATATATATAAATTTTTAAAAAAAGAGAACTGAAAAAAACCTCATGTTTTAATATGTGTTAGAAAATTGCATGCAATTATACTTACATATAGTGTATAGCTATTACTTAAGCTAAAAAATATTTTCATTGTCTATATTGTGAAATCACTTGAAAAATCCAAAAATTTAAGTGCATCGAAGATTCGGGTGTCTGTTTTGGCTAGAAAGACTAGATTTAAAATGAACATTTTATACACTGTGGTGTACTGAATAGTTTTTTATATTATAATAAAGTGCTAGAAACCAAAAATTAACATCACTCAATAATTATCACCATTTACAACAAATAAAATATTTTTCGGTTTTCAAATTGTAATATACGGACTACTATGCTTTAAATGTTAAATTTATGATAGTTCTTAGTATATCTAATCATTGCACAGAAAAATTTTATAGAAACACTTCATTTAATTTAATAGGCATTAATATTAGTTAAGATACACGATGTGTATAATATGTGGAAACGTCTAACTGTTAATTTTATATGTGTATAAGAATGAATAAATATCGTTTCATATGTCGAATTCAAGGTTTTGTTAATTATTTCTATTTGAATACATGATATGCGAAATTTTATATTTTATTCCATATATTGTATCATAAGTTGATTATGTCATAGAAGGATATTTTCAAATAAAAAAAAAGAAAGAAATTATAAATATACATTGTAATAAAGTTTCCAAAACTGAATGGAACTGGTATAAAAAGAATTTAATATTTTAGAACCTTAAATTTAAAAATATGACGTGTTATATTTTTTAATCCCATTTTATTTCAATATTTACTTTAAAAAAATTCAAAAAATTCTTAGCTAAAATTCTTCGCTGATATTATTTGCGTCAATTTAATATTTTTAAATGCAAGAATTAGCATGCATGAAATTTGAGAATGAATAAAAAACCACTATATTTACACAAAATTTTAAAATATTAAAATTAAGGCAATAATTTTATAAGTTTGTACTTTCAAAAAATATAAATCAAGGATTTTATAATGATTCTTAATCCTCTAGTTAGATATAAACATTTTATATAATATTGATTAAATATATGAAATTTTTTATTTAAAAATTTGTAGGATGATAGAACAAATATATATGTAAATTTTTATTATTGCAGTTTATCAAAAGTTTAAAGTAAAATTACTTTAAAATATGTTATTGTAAAACAGAAGTAATTTTTTAGTGTGAAAAATAATAAGCATTTTATAGCCATTTGTTCAAAAAATAATTTTTTACCATTCTTGGATTTTTATTATATCGGAATATATGTTTTTGTCAATTTTATAATATAAAATTTATACTTAAGATTGGATTTGCGCTTCTGAGCAGGAATAACGACAGAAGTATTAAGCTTTCGAGGGGACATAATTTATTTACTGAAAGGCTATTTATACCTTTCTTATCACCTCTCAAACACATGTGTCATGTGTTATCTACCTAAATTTAAAACCAATGTCATTACGATTAGATAACCACTGTTTAAGTTTTAAAACCCTTGAATAGCTGTCAATGCGTCTTTAACACAACACTATAGTTCAAATTATAGATTACTATTGCTTCATATCAATTTATTATAAACTAATAAATTTGTGTCCATAAATATAATATAATTTTATTATTTATTTATTGTATATACTTATCATCTTATATTTTTAATTAAACCTTAAGGATAAATATTAATAAAATATTTCATTCATCTATGATTGACAAATTAAGAAAACACACTGTTGGATAGAACTTGATTAGAAAAATGAGAATCCGAAGATAAAACTAAAAATTGTTTTTTATGCATATTTTTATAAAAAAATTCCTTTTATAACTTTTTCTTTGTTTTTTATACCAATCGTCAATCATCAAAATCAATATTTAAAAAAACCACTTAAATTTCAGTAAAACTTCGCAAATCATTTAATGTCAATTTTTCGTAAGTTGCGAATCTATATTGGGAATGATTGCATAACCAATAACAATATTTTATTTCAAATTCAATCAATATTTGACAAGATTAATTTGTCGAATATTATTTTTCCTATTTTTAATAATCAAATGACAAAATTTTAAAAAATAAATATTAGTTTCCCTAAATATATACAATTATTATGCAAAAAAGTACACCGAAACTGTAAAAATCTTAATATTCAACACACACTCTCTTCTTTCTAAAGAATTTTTAAAGAACGTTCTTAATGAAGCAAATTTTCAACCAAAAAAGGTCAATATAATAAAAAAATCACAGTAGTTTTATAATGTTTTACAGTAAAAACATATAGAAAATATATTTAGATATATTTTCGCATGTTTGTCCATGTTTTTAAGCCTTTTATTGTTGATTCTTATTGATGAAATGTGTTTTTAAAATAAGATCTTACAATAGTAAACATTTAATTAAAAAATAGAAAGTCAAATATAATACTGCAAATATCAAAATGTTTTGTAGATTTCAATATAGACAAAAAAAATAAAAAAGATGGTCTTTACTTTACTAATAACATGTACACTTTTAGTAATATATTGCCATTTCGAAAATTCCTTTTCGACTAAGTCGTTATATTTCATAAATATTTCTGTCACTACCTTTATTTTTATTGTTTTAAATAAAGATATATTTGTGCTTATTTTCTTTGAATTATGCATATATAATGTCAAAAATTAAAAACATGTTTTTTTCTCTAATTTTTACTTTCTTATATGATACACATAGAATTAAGATTTCATGTTTCAGTTTTAAGTAAAAAAACTCAAATTCGTTTCTGTAAAAGAAATAAACTGAAAACATCTTTTTGTTTCTGTAAACCAATATTCTATGTTTAAAATTTGTTAGTTTGTTTATGAATTGATTTGCTATATTTTAAGCAAATTTGATATATAAGTTTATAAATCTCTAATATTTTCTGCAGATTTAAATCATTAATGATTTTAAATGTAATAATACAAAAAAAATATTCTTTTCATATTAACTATAATGAATTCTATTATAAAATTTTTAGATCGCAAATTTTTTATCTTTTTTGTTTTTTCTTTTAATTTTATCATTGAAATAATTTTTTTTTCTTATTAATTAAAATCTTTTATTTAATATTTTACTCAATAAATCTTTACAGAAAAATTTAAATTTTATGAAAGAAAATAGATTAATTATTTCAAAAAATCGAAATAAGGAGATTTCTATATCTTAATGTTTAATTTCACAGGTGATCTATTTGTCAATAAGTGAAATTAAAGAAAAATTTTTTGTTGCACAAGCCGAAGCCTCGATCTGTTGATTTAATTTTTCTTTCTTCAATTACACCATCACTCAATGATTCAAACGCCTCAAACAGGCAACTGTCAATCAACTTGATTGACATTCAATCATTCACTAACGATTTAAACAAATCAAATTTAATAATTTATATCTCCTGCATAAAAACAATTAAAAAAAATAAAACAACCTTTTTTGAATAATAATTTATATTTATTTTTTAATAAAATACACCTTTTTTGAATATAAAATATTTGACTTTAAAAAGCACTTCAAGAGTATTTCTAAGATACACAACTATTTGAAATATTATTTATTCATTTGCTGCAATTGATTTATTTCTGAAATAGTTTTGAGGTAAACCACATGCGTGGAATAGTTGCATACACCCTGCATTACAAAAATATAGCAATTCTCCTTCTATATAAATCCTTCCTAATACCAATAAAAGAAAGTTCTTTCAGGGAACGCTATCTTGGAATTGAAGGCATATTGAATAGTGTGATCATGTTGGTACCTGCCCAGAATCGCTGGAATTATTCCGATACAGTATTACTATCCCAACAAACAAATTTATTAGATATTCTAAACTAACACTCTACAATATTTTTACGCTATGCATGCTTACCATCACATATCAGCAGCAAGGTAGCTCGAAAGATATGCATGCGCTTGCCTTTTCTGTTTTTTATGATTTAAAGGAATTTATCTCTTTAATGGTTTTATGATTTATCTCACAATCTGATTAATCGATTAATTCTCGCAACTTTAACATTTCAGCAAATTTGTGGTAGGAATCGTACAAATATATACTGATATTTTTTTTTACTCCTTGAATGTAAAGCTAAAAAACATTTAAAGTTTTTATGATGTATGTGTTTACAAATATTTTATAGTTTTGATGAAAAATATGAATGGAATCAACTTTAAATTAATAAAATTTTTAGTTGTACAATCACACCATTCAATTATACTATTATTTGTTCTATTGAATCAAAAAATCGTTTTTTTTTGTTCATTTATAATTTTTAAGCAATTATATTGAAATAACAATTGTTATAGCCGATATTACTTAAATTAGTTAAATTTCTTCGAGTAATTTTTTTTTTCACTATTGAAATTTTATTTGTGAATGAAGTTTCAAAAAATAATAACGAAATTATAAATTTTATTTTATTGCGATTTTTGTATCAAAAGAAAAAAATTCAACGCTGTAAAACATAAGAAATAAAAAAAATTAATAATAATAATATATAGATAATTTCCAAATGAAAAAAAAATAAATTGATGTATCTTTTAATAAAAAAAAAACAGAATATGGTGTTTGTTATTTTATTTTGGTTTTCATAAATTTTCTAGCGCAAACATCTAAATGTTATTAGAAAATTATTGGTTACATAACAGTTTTTTTCTGATATATTATTACATTCGTCTAGTTTTTGAATCGCATTTCTCATGTTCAATCTTAATACTTTTGTTATTTTTTTAATCTCCCTTTCCTTAAAATCTTGAATTAATTCTGTTACGATTGACATCTGTTCTTTAGAAAATACCTTATCTAATTCATTTTTATAAGAGTTTTCTAATAATGTATAATTGTTTTGCAGAACATAAAATTCTACGTGAATAGTTATTTCAATTTTTTTCTTTGTTTGGATTTTCGATTTATCATGTATAACTCTTTCTTTTTTTGATGTTTTAAATTGATTTTGATATATATTACTTAGTTCTGAGGATTTAGTTTCATCGCACGGCGGAAATAAATGACTTTCAACAATTTCTTCTTTTTTTTGTTTCCCATTTTTCGATTTTAATGTAAAATTTAAATTAGGTTGTGACCAATTTTTATCGTTTTCAACATTTTTTACATTCTCAAGCTTTTTATTGTGAGAAATCTCTTCTTCAGATGACAAATAAAATGAAAAGGTTTTTGATTCATTCTTATTTACATTCATTTTAGTTTCTTCGATGAGTAATCCAAATTTCTTCTGCAAACATTCAATATAAAGATAATTGGAATTATAGAAATTTTCTATAATTGTATGTTTTAACGGAGGAGACCGCAAAACAGTATTTTTATTTTCTATGAATTCATTCATTTTTTCAACTAATAGTTTTTTAAATAAGGATGGATGTGTAATCTTATTAGATTTACAAGTAGAATTTTTTATTAAGCAATACAAATTTGCCAATAAATCGGCTATCAATATATCCGCTGAAAATTTGAAAAATATATTAAATTTTTCGTGTTTTTTAAAATAACTTATATCAACAATATTTTTGATGTATTTTAACAATTTTTCTGTATCTGTAAAAAAGCATGAATGCTCGAAATTTATAGAGAGATTTCTTGATTTAGATTCGTCAAGTAATTGCTGGACTATATTTGTTTCACAATAAGCATTAATATTAAAAAAAAACCAGTAGACCGTGCAGTATTTTGCATTTACAGAAAATTCAAGCTCTAAGAATTTTTTAAATATGTCGTTTTCAAAATACGTATTCCTGATATAGTTAGTCTTTAGAGATTCAACAAATTGTATATATTCCAAATGAGCAATGTTCTTTGGTGCAACAACTTTAGATAGACCTAAATTTTTCACACTCTGTACTTTTTCGCTATCGATTATTAAATTTTCTAAATCATCAGAATTTTTTGTTTCTTTGGTTACTAAACCAGTTTTTGCAATTTTATACAATATTTTATTCGCAAAAAACATGACTATTTTTTGATAATTATCACCTGTCATAAAAATTTCTACACTATTTTTAGAAACATTTTCATAAAGAAGATTTCTTTCTGTTTCATTTGTCAAAGAAAGAAATACACCTTCACGAATAATATTTTGAAAATATAAATAACAATGAAGTTTAAAATACTTTTCATCTATATTAAAACATATAAGATTCATGCTATTTTGTAAGTCGTTTCCCGAGTACTCAGCAGGATAGCAAAAACAAAAAAGAAATAAAATCCTCATTCTGCTAATACTCTGATATATTAAATTTGAATTCCTAAAGTATGTAATCTGACCATAGGTACTACAAATGATTTATATGTTTGTAATTTATTAATTAATTATTACAAACATTTTTATATTCTTACATAATACATTGATGCACGTCCAACATTAATTAATAACGTGATTCAATATGCATTTTTTATATATATTAAACATATTATAAAAACAATCTTTTTAAAAAAAAGGAAGGGAATATCAAAGTTATATATCTTTAAAATCAATTATTAACGGCTGTATATTTTTGATTAGAAAAATTGCAATGTCTCATAGCTTATGTGATTTTAATATTTTTTCTTCTGAACTTTACTATGTATTTTTGGTCAAAATATTTAAATAGAACTCTTTTTAACTGCGTAATAACAAAAAATATAAACAAACTACATTTTATGTTATATGTAAATATGTATTTTATGATCAGAATCAATACTTGAATTATGAAATATTTAAACACAGAACGTTTTTATGGTAAAAAAATTTTCAATATTGTAGAACAATGTTGATAATAAAATTTTAAAAAATATATAACGATTATTTATTTTCCGTGCTTAAACTTGTGAATCAAATATTTGAAATACAAAATATAATATAAAGTGCAATTTTTGTTTATATTTATAACTTTTTAATGTGTTTCTTAGCTTGGCTAGTGTTACTTTTAAATAAGTTGCAATTAATCCACTTACTATTCCAAACTAATTAATAAAAAAATAAAATAAAGAAAAAAAATTAATTGTCAAGTTAATATATCATAGTATTGATTAGAAAAAAATTACAAAATACGTAAATTAAATTTCGCAAATAAAAGCAATAAATATTGTTTATATTAAATATTTTTTTTAAATATGTTTTTGAAAAGGATATGCTGAGTATTAAGGCATTTAAAACACCAAAATTTATTTCAAATTTTTAAAATTTACTATTTTCATTTTTTACGAACAAAAAAACAATATAAAATATACATGAAGTAAATATACTCTCATATACTTAAATAAAACGTTAAATGAAAAATTTTTTGTATTCTTATCCTATACTGATATTAATAAAAGATAAAAAACGTGCACACAAAATGATCAAAAAAAAGAAAGTTGTTAGCTGTGTTGTATAGCATGCAATATTTTGGAATCAGTAATCTAGCATATTGTACAGTTGAAAAGAGAAATCTGTATTTTTGCAAGAATTTTTGAAAAGAACTTTTTCGGAACTCCAAATTGGAACGGTTAGGCTTTTGGAAAATTCAAAGAACGTATGAACAAATTTGTTTTGAATTATTATTTTTAAAAATTCTGTTTAGCCTCTGCCTTTCTTCAGCTTGGTTTTCTTGGTGTGATTTAATTTCTCATTAGGGGTGTTTTGAAAGAAAATAAATAATTAATTTTTTTCGGGGAAAGATATTCACGATAAAATTGCAAGGTCAAAATCTTTTAAAATTTTTTCTGATTACCAAAAAAAGAAAATTTGATTTAATATCAATTGGTTGATTGAGAATTTCTATAAATTCGGTAATAATATATTATTAATGGTGTTGGGTGCATTGACTGTAAGGTAATTGCCCGGTACATATATGAATATAGGCATAAAAAGTATTTCATGCCGAAAAAGAATAAAATTAAATATATATATGCAGGAAGCGCTAAAAATAACTTTGCGTCCAAAATAGTTTTCAAGAAGAGATAGACAAGTATTTTGGTTATATCGATATAAATTGGAATTCTTATAAAATTTATTATTAGTATTAAAATCAAAATTATAATTGTTATTCATTTTTATATTTATTTTTCTTAATGCTGCTTTTATAGATGAAGCATAACTAATTTAAAACATTTACCTTTTTAGTAGTTTTCTAGATTTTAGATAATCAATCATTACACATTTCTAAAAATGTCAAAAACCAATTAATCTCTTATCTATTGAAAACGAAAAATGGTAAATGAGAAAAAAAACCAATTATTTTTGTTGCTAATGCAACAATATATTAAAAAGATCAAGAATATTTCCACAGCCTACTCTATTAGATTCTATTAAACATTGGAAATTTTTTTATTCATAAAAATATTAATGAGCTAATGTTTAAGAGAAAAACTGTCTTAAAATCGGTTTACATGAAACTATATATTGTTTAAAACTAGTAAAAAACCAGATAAACTAAATTTTAAAGTTTTCAATTAAAAAATTGATTTTATATTTTTATCATATATTTTCTATTAAAATAAGAAAAATATCTTAAGTTATTTTATCCATTGATTTTTTTACAAAATTGATATTTCGGGTTAAATTACTGAAAATAACAGAAATAAAATTTATAATTTTTAAATTGTGGTATTAACAACCTTGTTAGCACACAATAAAGAATGGTTAATAAAAACTAAATGTGGTTTTGAAATAAAGAATAAACAAGAAAAAAAATATACTCAAGTTTTTAAGAAGAAAAAAAAGAAAGCATTTAAAAAAGGGGACTTAAAAATAGAGAAAATGGGTAAACAAGAAACAACAACGAATGAGCTCACACCATTTTTCGGGTGGACTCAACTTTCGAACGATAATCTACCCAATGTTATGTAACAACACGAAAGAAAGACCCAAAAATAATAACAAATAGACATATAAAAACTTTCTTATGTTTTTTATTCAGGCAATATCATATACATTTATAACTTATCAATAAAATTATTTAGTCTTTTCTAATATAAAAGTAGTCAAATAGGTGAAATTTACATTTTTTGAAAGTATTTTTCACGACCTTAATGCTCTAAAAGGTAATTAAACAGTTTAAAATGTTACTAAAACTACTAAAAAGGTTAAAATTATTTGGAGTAGAAAACAATCTCAAACGATCATACACATTTACTGTCATAATAAGATCAATCTCAAAAAAATGGTTAGAATGCAATTCTATTGCACGAAAAAAGTAATATATATGATATAAATTTTCGCAAATTAGTTAAATATTACAATGTAAAAGGCTTGCTAAGTAACGATAAAAATATTATATTAGTCAGAGCGTCACGGTTTTTAATCATGTTTTTGGTATAAAAATATAATATTGACTTGATTAGAAAAAAATAAAGTTGAGATGAAAAAAATCTTAATAAAAAATTTAGGTGGAAGGTGATAAACATTATATCTAAGTGACACTCTACATAGGGATGGTTCATATTATGCAGCTTTTGAATATCACCGTGTGTTTAGTAAAATTTTTGCAGATCGATGTAAATGAAAAGATTCTTTCTGTATTTCGTTACAACCTTTTAAAATATATTTTATTAATTCGTATTATCAATAGTTTAACCACGTTCAAATATTTCATTTTACACAATCAAATATAGGTTGATCGGTAACCTGTTTTTGCATGTGTTGAAAAAAATTATGTAAAAGATACACAAAGTTCCGCGTTAATACATTGTAAAAATTCTAAAAAAGGAGATATCTATCCAAAGCGAATTTTTAAGTGTTTAATATAGTTTTGGTTTCAATTTAAAATATTGTGTTTTAGTCGTATTTGTATCTTTATTCTAAAAAGGTATAAATAAATTTTACAGACTACAAACATCGTGATTTTTTTCTTAAATAATATTCTAACAGGTTTTATATATAAGAAACTATTTTGAACAATTATTGTTTTGATCAATTCAGAAAAATCAACTAAATAGAAAAAAAAACATTGACAAAATATAAAGTTTTTTTTGTAAACCTTTTAAGATGCAAAAAGTATACATAAAAAATTTTAAATATGTTAAATTAAAATACAGAAAGAAAAAATAAACAAAAACGTTTTTTTGTTCTGATTACGTTTATTACCCTCCATGATTTTTTCCACAAACACTTTTAAGTTATTATTTTTTGTATTTTCTTAGATAATTAGCATGCTATATTACTTTTTACCCATGTTTTAGAACTTAATTATTAATTTTTCGATGTATATTTAAATATATTTTATCTATTACGCTATATTTATACTATATTTTTTACATTGAAAAATCTTAGATACCAATTTATGTGAAATTTATAGCTTGATCTGAAATTTTCATTGACTAAATCAACCAGATTTCGAATCTTTTACTTTTTTCTAAATTATATTGAGAATCTAGATTTTACTAACCTAAAAAACGTAGATTTAAAAACGGATATCATGCGAACAATTTTTACGTATGGATATTGTTCAATTTGATTTTCATAGGTATGCCATAAAATTTTTAAGTTTTGGAACTATTATTACAAGAAATAGGAAATAATATATCTGCTATAAGTTTATTAATATTTATTTATTTTTTTTTAGATTCTGGTTTTAAAAATTCGTAAGCAAAATAATAGTTACTTTGTTCTTTTGGTTGGTAGGTTAAGAATTTGTCTTACAACAGCGATTAGTGGTTATTACTACGTTTTTTATAGTGAAAATTATTAATTTTTTTGTATAGAAAATCGATATCTGACTATAAATGTTATACAGAAGCTGTAAAAACATTTAAAATATTTAAATATTTGCAAATATGCATCTATTTCTATTGCGAACGTTAATTTATACACTTTGAAATAAATTTGATATAATAAATATATTTCTTTTCGTTATAAATACTTGTAACAGAGTTATAAAAATTTTTTAAAAGATATAAACGAACATGTTGTTTTTTGTTGAATTCCAATTTAATAAAAGTATACAGGGAAACAAACCACTCGATTCTATTTGTGTTTTTTTTTACAATTTTAATACAGAAGCCTTAGTTTGTTAGCCTTCATTTTTTTCCGGTTGGCTTGATTTATTTTATCTTTTATATCACAGCTGTCTAATTATTGAAGTTTTTTTTGTTTCTTAATATTACTTGAAGCGAATAATATACTTTTTCTGGTTTTTCGTTCTCACATATATATGCTATGAAGCTATATAGACTAATTTTTCATCTGTAGAATAAAAAAAAATTTTGCATTTATTCACGTTAGATTAGTTATCAATATGCATTTATAATAAGACAAACCAATCGATCATATAATTTTACATTTTATCAAAAATAAAAAAAATGCATAATTTTTGTTATTTTGTACTTAGTGAACTAATTATAATTTCACTTATGAAAGTTTATAAACAAATTTTATAACACATATTTAATAAAACAAACTTATTCTTGATCTACAATTCACGTTGCGTTTTTTAGTATTGAACGACTATAAACAATTTTTTGATATTATGTATAAAATTAATTCTTATTTACTACTAAATCCTGTATAATAAAAATATTTTAAAGATATTGTAATAAAATTTTTTCACTAATGGTTAAATTAAATAATAGTTTTACTGTTTTTTGTGTGAATTTTCAATTATATTAATCTTATCGTGTTTAAACACAACTTTAAAGTAGTTTATAGTGATCTTTTGAGAATATTGATGGAAAATATAATATACAATGTTTTTCGTTTTGATGACTATTTTTTATCGATATAAATTCTACTTATTAATAATATTAACGTATAATTTATCTCTTAATTTATATTTATATTTGTTTTTGGTTTTTTATTTAGTTTTTTAAGTTCCATAAAATTTCAACAATAAATTTTTTTCAATTCTTAAATTCCATTGATTTATGCAGCATAAAATATTTGGTAGCACTATATAAGAAAAAAATTATGATAATTTTTAAAAACTGGGCAAAATCGATAATTAGACACGTTGCAATTTTTATGCATAATGAAAAATAACAATTATAAAATAGAACTTTGCCATTTTAATGCAAAAGATAGTCATTAATACAAACTTTTCCAATTCTATTTTTTTAATAATGCTAGTTAAAATAACTGATACGTATTAATCAATATATGCAATTTGATTTGATGTTTTTTTATTATTTTTGTTAAATCTTAAGTAAATATAATAAAAGTATTAAAAATTTTACTTTCCACTTTATAACAATGTAAATTTTATCTACTGAATATTTTATTTTATTACTAAAAAAACATCAATGTTGTGTATAATGCATTCTTACGTTGTTTAAAGATAATTTATCACATATTCGAGTAGGCTTGTGCATAATGTAATTATTTGCAGGAATAACAACAAATATTATTGGTATGTCTTAATGAATATTTATTCCTATATTTCATTATAATTCGAACATATTGTTTATTTAAAGAAAAATTGTATAAAATAAAATTGTATTGATTAAATCTTTTAATTAGAAAATAAAAGATATACAAAAACTTTGTAAATATGCTAAAATATTTTAAGCATCCTTTTTTGTATAAGTTCATAAAAGACATCTTTTCACAACATACATTTTATAACAAAAAATTTTCAAATTGATACTTAATGTTGATAAAATCAAGTATTGCACATGAGAGTACGTTTTAAATGTAACTTACTTTCTTTGAGATGACAAAATCTTCAATTAGGTAACGCGAAAAAAATAATGCTGACAGAATAAAAAAATAATACGAAATTTTTAAATCCATAACAAAAATAGATTAAACATTATTATTTTAGATTCGTCGTAAAGTTAATGTTTATATAGATTGTTATCAGACCAGACTCAGACTCTAATTAAAAATTATTTAATCTATTATTAAAAAATGTTTGATTTTTTTTCGAAAAAATCTGTAATTTAAATGTTCTAACGTAATTTAAATTATACGTATCATGTTTTTTAGATTGTGTTTTAATAATCCACTTCTAAAATTTTATTGAAGAAATTAAGGATTTTTTATGTGCAAGAAATTGTGACAAAAAACAGTTCTGATGTATGTTATGAATAGAATTAATATTTAAATTGTGTAATTTTTAGATTTTATTGGCAGATTACGATTGCAAAAAACAGAAAAAATTTTAATTTTAATTGTTTTTATAATATTTATCCACTATAAAAATTTTTATAAATTAATACACAATGTTTTGCACCACTTATCAAACCATAAAATGAATCTCAAATCATCATATAGAATTCTTCCACTATAATCAACGATTACAAACTTACATATTCCTATTTACTAAATCATTCTATTTAAATTTTTTAAATAAAGATATTATATAAGTTAAGGATGTAATGAGGAATAAAAATTTTGTACATAATTTTTCCTAAAAAATTCGAGTAGAAGAATATATTAGATGTATTTACTTATGTGTATTTGATTAAAAATACAAACAAAAATATTTTATTGCTCAATAATAAAATATAAAAAACATACAAATTATCAAAATTTTCTCTTACCTTTTAATCAATATAAATTTTTAATCCATTTGTAAACTTGAATTTTTAAGAACTTAAACTTTATTTCAACCATGTTTGAATTTAAATGAGAATAAAATTATTGCGAAGATAGGGTTTTTGTTAAATTTTTACAGTAAAATGAATTATATTTCTATTGATATTTTTCGTGTGGTTATAATAAACAGTATTTAGTTATATTAAATTTATTATATGTTTTATTCATAAAAGATACGAATTAAAAGATTTAAATTTATTAAGTAATTAAAATCAATTTTATTACTAAATAAAATGATTTTTATTCTTTTTAAATAAAAATACATTAGATGATACCTATCTAACATCTGAAAACATGAAAATTTTTCCTTCCAACACCCATGGTGCATAGCACTGACAGAGAGCCATGTATCGCTCACTTTATTTCCACAATTGTCACCATAGTAGAAAGCCTCCACATAGTGTTAGTAGATACGTAGCTTTTATTACCATGAACCAATTTCCTTGAGCAACATGAACGGTGAATGTCTAATTAAGTGAACTATCACGTATCCACTCTTAGGCAGAGGTAGACACACAAAATGTTGTAACCTGTTTCTTGATCTAATTTAGTAGCATTCGCTCTAAAGAGCGATTCCGATGCGCGCAATTGCGGTAAATCTTTCAGTAATGTAAGGTCATCATAGCGCGAACGCGTATTTTAAGAATGGACTTAAATACATTGTTATATTGATGTTTATAGCTTTTAGGAATCTAAAGATATGTGACATGAGTATAATATTTTTCCCTAAAGACTGTAAGCACTTTGTGTGAAGTGGATGATAATATCTAAGATTTTTTACTGCAGAAAATTTGTGTGTTCTGATCTGAAGTTGTTGTTTTTACAGGAAAATATGCTATAATAAATAAAGTATTTTTTCTATTAGTATTTTTATTGTCGTAAATGAGATTTTTTAGTTTCAAATTTTGAGCCGTGTAAATGATATTTGTAGTTAAATTTTTACATATATAAGCTATTAAAAACAATAAATCAAATGCTAGATTATTATAAAATTGTAATGTAAGATTTGAATCGCGCTCACGTCTTAAAATTTTTTATTTGAAAAATCAATGCAAATTTGAATCTTGTAAAGAAGTTATTAGCATTTTTCTATATTTTTTTAGTTAAATTTCCAGATAAAATTAATAAATATTAAAAATCTTTTAAATATTAATGAAATTACAAGAAAAAGAGAGTTTGTGAAATAAAAATTTAATAATAAATATGTAATATCAGCAGTAATAATAATCGAAAAGAAATTTTTTGTAGTTGAAACATATGTTTTATTTAAGGTTGATGTGATTTCAATCTTTTCTAATAACGTCTCTTATCAATACTATTTGATATTGTGTGATTATATGAAGTTTGGTCTAATTTTAAATCATTGAAATTTAGCATTAGAGTATACTAAAATAACATAAAAAGGAGTTCTCTTTTATCCAAACAATCCGTGAGTCGCGGTAAATCCAACCATGTTGATAATAATAGAAGTAAATTCGGTAAAAAAAAAGTAATTTGTTCAAAAATAAAATAGGCAAAGAATATTTAATATTTTATTATTTTAGTTTAACACGAACAAAGTTTCTTCTTTAAAGAAGAATATAAACGAAATTTCTAATAATAGATTAAATTTTTAAAAATTTTTTGTGATCGTGATGAATGGATGATTTTTTAGATTTTTCCCTAAATTTATTCTTCATTTTATGACCATTAGTACTTTACGAAAAACACAACTGCACATAAAAAGACACTACCTGAACTTTTGTGCAGCGAGGCTGTAAATTTTAGTGATCACATATTTAAATTACTGGATTGTAAGTAGGTTGTGTTGCAGGGAAGTAATAAATTCAGAATTTTTTTTAATTTTTGAAGAACTCATTTATTTTTTTAAATTCAATATTATTATAAATAAATCCACATTTTAGATTATAATTTACTTAAATCTATGATTTTCTAAGTAATTTCGTGTTTTTTGGTTGTTTGTAGTTTGGACTTTTTTCAATTGCTTTTTTTCATCACCATAATAGAAAATATTGTAAAATAAGTAATATAGAAGTGCAGTAAGAATAAAAAAAAAACTTGAAATTTGAAGATTTTAAGATTTTAGTATTTAGAAATTTGCAAATTGTTAAATCAAATGAAAATGAAAACTTACTACTTTGGGATTGAAATTTAATTTCATTTAATCCGTATTTATTAACAATACAGATTGATTTAAGGGCTGGAATATTTGGTAATGAATATTTTATTGTAAAATATAATTATTTCGTTCAAATTTAAAAAAACCATAACATTTTAATAACAACATTAATATTCACGGCAGTATATACGATAATCATTTTTAATTTTAAAACTTCGAAATACATTTTCAATTATAAAAATGTAAAAATTTGTATTTGAACTATGTAAACATATAAATCTATAAAAAAAGTGTTTTAGAAACTTAGAAAAATATGCATAATTTTTTAAAAAAAATTCAATAGACAATTTAATTAGATCTATATAAAAAAAATTCTTTCGATACCATGAACACTTAAATATGTCAAAACAGTGAATTTATTTGTTAAAGATATAATTATAGACAGTTCTTGTTATATTTAATTTATTTTTGCTAAGTTCTCACCAAATATCTTTTCATGTTATGTCTCAATGTCTAAATATACTTTCTGCGCTATTATTTACTTAAAATTTAATTTGAAGTTTTTATAACTAAGTGATTTATTTTAATAACTATACAATGAAAAATCAACAAATTCTCTGAGAATCGTATTGATAATTTTTTGTTTGTCCCTTTTCTTATTTTTTCTGTAAAGCTTTAAGGCAATTCTTTTCATCTGTCTGATACTAAAATTATAATCTAACTTAACATATGATCTCTTTATTGGTGTGGATATTAGTTGTTTTTTATATACAATAGCGCATTTTCTTTTTTTCGTGTGTTTATTTTGCGTTTTGGTTGATTGAATGCATTTACATTTGCTTTTAATGTTATTCTTAGTGTTTATTTTTTGTTCAATTTTAACCGGAGCTTTGACCTGTTTTTTAGACAGACTTTTTGTTTTATTATCCGTTTGCCGAGGTTTTTCTTTACTATTTTTTGCTTGATTTTCGTTTTTGATTCCTTTTTGGCTTGACTTCTCTTGCTTGGAATTTTGATATTGAGAAGAACTTTCATGTTTTGTTTTAGTTTTAAAAATATCTTTTGTTGTAGTTTTATTTTTTTGTGATTCTGTTTTATTCTTTTTGATTTGTGAAATCTTGTTATTTTCTTTTTGCTTGATTATTTCTGGCTTTTTGTGTTTGCAATTTTTTTTCTGTGCTGTTTTTTCTTCTTGTTGATATTTATTTTTTTTATTTCTTTGCTATTGTTATTACTATTTAGTTCTTTATCCTGTTTCACTTTTTCATTTGAAAATTTTTTGTCAAAACTATTAGATTTTGATAGATTCAATTTTTTTTTCATTGATTCAAGAGTCTTTTTATCTTTTTTTTGTTTGAAAGCATCTACATTCGATGGTTTTTTGATTTCGATTGCCTTTAAACTTCTTAAACTATTATTATTATCATCTGAGTCGTTGTATTTTAATATGGATTTCGCTATTTTAATTTTCTTCTTTTTATGATAACATATTTTAACAAATTGACCGTTTTTTTTGTATTTACCATTGTTTTTATGATTGATCTTTTCCTTTTCATTTTTAATACATTTTTCAAGATAACTTTTTATCTGTTTTCGCTTGTGTTTTTTTTCCGATAATTTTTTGTTAGTCGTATAATTTGAATTTTCCGATGATAAACATTCTAAAATTTGGCTTTCGTTTTCTGAAATTTTATGAGTACATTCTTCTGATATTTTCTTTTTGGGCTTCTTTTTCTTATTTATTTCAGTTGATACGCTGGATGAAGCAAATGCTTTTTGTATTGGCGTGAAAAATAAAAAAACACTCCATACTAAACGTATTTTAATTTTTTGATTTTTTTCAACCATTAATTTTTAATTTCAAGTTTATCTTTATGTTTATGGAAATTTTTTTAATTAATTCTCTTGTAATTTGTCTGTAGAAATAAGGGAACGAATATTATTCGACAAACATGTACTCTCCTATTTTTTGTGCTCAAAAGATAAATTACGTTTGAATGTTTAACCAATTAAAATTCTTGGTGATGTGTTATCTTGAGAACTAATAAAATATTTGTCGTTTGTAAATAAAAATATTGAATTCGACAGTTATTATGTGACAAGTAAACTCATTACTTATATTAAAAATGCAATTAAATTTACCTTTTCAAACTAAAGTTTGTTTTAATTTATTGTAAAATTTTATATAGTTTAAAAAATACCACTTGATATTGTCAAATTAAATTGCAATGATATTTAATAATAAATAATTTTTTTAAGTAGATTAAACAAGATGTGAAATTAAAAATTTTTGGTTGTACATGAAATGTTTCAGGCTAATCAAAATCATTCATTTTTATATTTTGCGATAAAAAAATAATTTAACTTAATAAATTATGAAATATCAACGAAAAATACAAAAATTTTAAATTTATAAACATTTAAAAAATGTGTTTTTCAATTCTTTTTTTAATTAATTATCCGATTGCTATAAATATAGATTTTTTTTGATAAAATTTCGTAAAAAATATGCTATAGTTCAAAAAAACTTGCCATGGTTCCTTTGATGTACCTTTTGCTCTTAAATAATGTCAATTTAAGATTTACAGCGTTTTTATAATTTTAAAATTTTTTGAATACTTTGTAAAAAAAATCGATTTTTTTAGTAGTTTGTTTATAATTTCATATCATTTTGTACATTTTAGAATGATTTAGAAAAATTAAAAAATACACTCTTTAGTAGTTTTTCGGTAATTTTTCTTGATTTGGCACAATTTCATAGAATTTGCTTACATCAAGGATAATTAAGAATCTACATGAATTTATACACTTTATATTCAAATAGATGTTTTAAATATTTTTTTGAAAAACACCTTGAAAAGCAGTTTTTGAAATCATCTGCGTTAATATGAAATAAAAAAGAATGTAGCTATAGTATTTATTTTAAATTTAAAAAATAGGATTACGAAATTTTTGATACTTGCAATACTTATTTTAACAATTTTACTTATTAATTTGTATTTTTTGTTTTATTTTTTTAATTGGTTGCTCTCATTTTTAAAACCGTTAACAATATGTTATTCTTTACCTTTATTTACAAGAGGAATAATTAAAAAAGAATTTCCACATGAAAAAACTACAACAATTGAACATTTTGGTAGGTATCTCTCTAAACGTTTAATAATTAAATAATATTTGTTTTCAAAACATTTTTACTAAAAAATGCCACCAAAAATATTTGATACAATTATTCCCATTAATTAGATGCATATACAATTATTTAAACATACAATGTTAATTTTGTAATTTAAAAATAATTTTTTAAAACATGACTAAGATTTATGTTTAGAAATAATATCTGTTGAAAGATTAAAACATATAGAAATAATTTTTGATTTTATTATATTGGTTTGCAGCTCTTATGTACATAACCGGGATATCCGTATCTAACTTTTTTTAGCGAAATAGTTTTCAAGTAACGAAATACTTTCAAAATATTTATTCTTAGGCAAATTAAACAAAAACGTTGTTTTTATAAATAATTATTTTTTAATAGTTAAAGAGTTGTTTAATATCATATATATTTTAGTTTCAATAGAATCTTTTATAGCGTAAGCATAACTAATTTGATTTGTTTTATCAGAAATAGAATTTTTTTAATACCATCTGATAAACTAAGCAAAACATGTTAAAATTGTGCATCTAGAATATTAAAAATCAACCAAATATGGTTAATAAAAAATTAATGAATTCTATTAGTTGCTTATTCAACAATTACACATTGTACCTTTAAAAGTATCATAATTTTTTAATCTCAGAAATTAATATCGTGATCAAATATTATTTCTTTTGATATAAATAAAATTCCATTGCTATCGATAAAAATAATGTAAATAAGCATTATATGTTGGTCAATACTTTATTGAAAAAAAATAAAACATGACATTCATATCAATTTTCTGCACACAGTGATTATATATTTTATTGTCTAAGAATTCGTTGCATTTAAATCCAAATTCAAGACTGAAAATTTTGATATTTTTAAAATTAAAGATACTCTAGTTTTATCAGCTATAACGTACAAATGAAAAAAATAACATAAAACAAGGTAATATAAATTAATTAATGGCTTATAGTAGATATATATATATATATATATTCTTTATAATCAAGTTTCTTTTATTCTTTAAGGTATAGTATCTATATAGATAAGCATAATATTTTGCATTTCAAACTTATAAGATTCAGTAATTTATGCTGTTTATCCTGTTATTATGTTTCTATAAAAGCAAATCTTTATTTAGAAAAAATAAATCAGTGGATTTCAAAAACAATAAAAATATGACAAGAGTTTTGATAATTTCTTACATTGAAAAAAATTGTTTCTGATTCTAACTTTTAACGTTAAGAATGAATATATCTGATTTTGAATATTTTGCTTCAAAGCTCTAATTTTCTCACGTTTCTATTCTTAGGTATTGACTAAAAGAATAGATCATTGTTTTTCATGTTTTTACTGAAAATTGCTTGATTTTATTTGTTTATTATAACAATTAACATGTATAATATTCTTTTGCTTACTAAATAAACAGATTTATAATTATTTATAGATTGTGTCTATACAAAATACAAAACATAAAATAACCCAGAAGAACATTATTATTACCAATTAAGTCTATATAACTATCATCATCACAAATATTTTCTTTTTCTGAAATTTATAAATTTTTTAATTTTAATCACTTTAACAAAAAAATGAAGAAAAAAGACAACAAAGTAGTAAAAATAAATTACTAAAACTAAGATAACTATTATCAGTAAATAATACTGGGTGTAACAAAGAAATTAGATAAACAAAAGAAGAATTTAAAACGTTTTTTATTAATATTATAACCCTATGATCAATAACATGAATTTTAGAGAAATTCTTTTACTTTAAATTTCGTAATTAATTTAATAACCTTACTGCTTAAAATTATAATAAATTCTTTTAATTAAATTTTTCACAAGCAACTGATGAAGTGCACATTCAAACCCAATACCATTGAACTGACAAAAGCACGGACCCAGCATGGTGGTTTAATTCAAATTCCCTGTGCAAACTTTACCATACCTTAGGCAAGTTGAACTCAGGGCAGGACATTATAAGTTGACTCTAAGACGTACAGGATTGCACTAACTATCTAGCTTTGCATTTAATTCTGTAATATTCTATTTTAATTTTATTATATTGAAATAATAATCTAAAGTACTTTTATTATTAAAATATTTGTTATTTTAAAAAAATATTATTTTTGAATATCATTATAATAGTGTAAGAGATAAAAAATTATTTTTATTCATTATATATTTTATGCATCTTTAACCCTATTTATTTTCAGTATAGGAAATTATATTATTTTTATCTTATCTCCGAAAAGCCATATTTATAAACTTGCTGTATAACTAATTTATCAAAAGAAAAAGAATGAATTCGTTTTTTCGTTTTATCTTATAAAAATGCAAAATGACACAGACACAACCATATTTATCTTTATATCTTCTGCTTTAATAAAATTTGTCTCGATCAATTTTTTATATGCGATTCACCTTGGAACTGAAATTTTTGAGTCATCACTAGAAATAAACAACTTCTGATATTATATATATTATTATGGTTTATATTAATAATTTTCACAATAACAAATAATATCAGATGATATTTTAAATCTTATATATTTGTATGTAAACAGATGACAATTAATTTTCAAATTACAATTGGCAAATAGAATATACGAATGTAAAATTGTTATACGAATAGATATATCTTGCTTGAATAAGTTTTTTTTAGAAAAATTAAGATATAACATAATTATGTTAGTTTGTATGATATAAACATCACATATAAGTTATTAATAAATTAGTTGTTTGTCGAAATAGAATTGAATATATTTTGCAATTAATATCCTTTTTTTTTGATTACAACTTTTTTATAATTAAGAATGGTCGAAAGTTAGTTTTGTATTATAAAAATTAATTAATTTTTGTTTGAAATAGTTATTATTATTATTTTTTATATTTTATTTTGTGATTTTCAGAAATAAAAAAGAACAAAAAAACCATTGAAAATTAAAAAAACTAAAGAAAGAATAATAAAAAAAATTTAAAATAATGATTTTTTTATTAGAAGAAATAGCAGCACAAAAGCTTAGATAACAATTAATAGTAGTTGTACTTATATTAATAGTAGTAGTAATGGAATAAAAAATCAATATTATAATATCTATAATATTAAAAAAATAAATATTTTAGAATTTTATCAAATATAATTAACTTTTCCTTGATAACGGGACAGTTGGAATATTTAGTTTTTTTGCCATCATTGAATTCAAGCTCAAATAACGCATTTAATTCACTACTTTCGGTCATTTTCAAAAATATCGAGCATGCAAATATCTCTTTCTATATTCATCGATACTAAAAATATATATGTATGTTTTTAAAAAAACAATTAAAGGTGCACAAAAATAATAGAAAAGCAAAAATTTGTAATTAATGTTAGTTTTCTTTCAAATTCAGCACTATAAACGATTTGGTGTTAGTAAAGAGAAAAAAATTAAAACATTCAAACTTAGACATTTGTTATTGATGCAAAAATGTTATACAATATATTGCTTTTTTTTATCTATAATCATAGATAATGTAAACTTTTTTACCCCTCATCTCTCCTATCTGTCATATATGTGTTTGTTGCATTCTTCATAGTTTGAAAATTAAAAAAATGTTATGATACAACTAGAATTGTTTAATAATTCATATTTAATCGAGGATTGTAAAGTAAATTCTAAACTGTTTCGAAATTCTGGTATTGTGCATTCAACAGTTAGTACTTTAAAAATGAAAAAAATTTCTTAAGAAAATTTAAAATACTTTTTTAAGTTCTTTTTTTAAAAAATGTTTTTTAAAAGAACTCAATATTTTACAAAATGACATTATTAAATAATTTATTACAAGTAATTATGTCAAAAAATTTTAAATTCGACATCTTAAAATATGCATAAAAAAATTTGTAAAAAAGTTTGGTCTTTCTGATGTATGATAAATTAATGCTCTGCACCAGTATTTTCGAGAAAAAATATTGAAATTTTCGTAACAGAAGAGATAACTTTATTTTAATTGTTTTTTTGGGCAAAAATACCATTAAAATATACAATGCACTACAAATATTACACCAAACAATATATTTTTAAATCATTGAATTTAAGAAAACCTTTAGATTTTGTAATTTTAAAGTTAAGATGATTTATTATCTGTTAGCTATCTTAAATATAATTTTAAGTTTTTCTAGGCCAAAATTGATTAAATTTTCTTATATTAATAATAAACCGTTGAAAGTAACAATTATAATAATAAATAGAAAAGGGATTTCAAAAGTTAAAATAAAATTTTCAAGATTAATACGCTTGGTGAGATTAACTTGATTGAGTTATTTATCTAAATGCATGTTTATGCATCTTATTAAAAATTTCAGATTTTAAACAGCAATTACTATAAATGCAACTATTGAGTTACATCATGCTATTGTTTTAAATGTATATTTAGTTATACATTCTTGTAAAAAAAATAAACTTATGGAAATACCACAAGAATCCTTACATTTTCAAAAAAATATCTGCCGTGTCTTTAGATTTTTTTTTTTATTATTATATTAAAAGCACAATACGAACATATTTTATATGTAGATTATACCATTTTTTTTTCAATGCACATCATGCATTTTTTATTCTATTAATAATTGCGCAAATTGAATGTAAATGGATACATCACATAAATTAAAGTATTTTTTATCTGATTAGTAGAAGATAAAGATAGCAATGAAGGTAAACTAAATAAAAAATCAAATAATTGTATGCAAGAGATGTATCATATCTTATCATTTGTAATAAACGACATTTCTAAAAGATGTTTTAAATAATTTTTAACGAAATTTCCTAAATAGAATGTACAAACACTTAAATTTTAACATTGCATGTAGTTCTATGAAATCGTAAATTTTGCGAAATACTCTGAAATATAAAGAAACATTTAAACAAGTATTTACTTGTGTGATCTTTATCTCCAGACAAAAAATTTTACCTTACATCAAAACATAACAATAACTTTAAATTCAAATATGAATTGCAATATGTTGGATTACAATGATAATTAACATGAGTAAAAAAAAACGTACTTTACTTTAATTTTGCTATAAAATTTTTATTCTTAAACAATTTTTTTAGATATTAAAATATTTTTACATTGTACTAAAACATTTTGTTGCTTTTTTTATGCAATTCTAAGCAGAAAATATTGTTTCTCAATTAAAGTTCGGCAAAATCTGAAGATTTATATCGGATATCAATATAAAAGCTGACTTTTAATTATAAACAAATCTAGTATATGTAACTTAAATATGTTCCATTCTATTATGAATGTGCCGTACTTTCTGGGTGGCCGAGATGAGTGGCGTAAATAGTCGGCATAAAGACAGTATGTAAAATTTTTTGATTTATTAACGAAGGTGTCGGGGTTATTCCTTCGATCGCCGTTTTTATTTAGGCGGTAGCATTCGTATCGCTTGTATTTATTTCCATCTGTATATAGGGAACATGTTACTGCTTTTATAGCCCTGGTGGAGGTAACTTTGCGATGCGATTGTTGGAAAGAAGCTTTTTCTGGATAGAAAATGCTTAAGTTGCCTTTAACAGCGAAATGCGGTAGACATTTCACAAAAGAAAGAGGGTCTCGATGATTTCAAAAAGAATTTAAGCAATTTTTATAACTTAAACAAAGTAGAAACAAAAAAAAAGATACTTTTGTTTTTATATATCGCAATATTCATCGTTTATATCTTTGTATTACTTTGGTCCTTACCTTGTTTGGTGGCAAAGGTATGTATAATATAAATTAGAAAATATTCAACAGAAGAATCTTATGATTCCTGTTGATTAAAGTAAAATTTTCAAAACTAGAAAAAAACTATTAATTTTTTTCATGCATATTTATTAAATTTAGCAATCATTAAAAAATTTGGCAGAATACTCAGCACCAAATATCAAATCTGCTAAAAAAATTATCTCATCAATATTTTTTAGCAACAAACACAAACATATACTAGTCTTCTCATCGTCCTAATTTTATTTATTTCACTTTTTGTATACTTATTATCATATCAGTCGAAATTACGAAGAACAATATAGAATTTTCATTCAATATCACATAAAATATTTGAAAAAAAATGATTTATTTTTTTTCCTTTCAGTAATTATACATAAGATAAATCAAAAATATTCCAAATATTCTTATATATTATATAAAAAATATCAAAAACAATCAAATCTATGATTTTATCGGTTGATAACCACAGAGTATTTCTCTATGTGAAGCAACATCTGTAATATATATTTATAAAGATTTTTTTGCATTGTGTACATTTATATAGATATAATTAAAAAGTTTACATCTTTTTTTCGACAAGAATCTTTTAATAATCCAGTTCTAATCGACCTAGAAAGAAAAAGAATAATGCATTCACAACAACATAAAAAAGAAACCTATATACAGTTCTATGGGATATTTGTGCTATAATATTTTTTTGTCTTACTTTTCGTAACAAATTTTTCATTTCGATTATATTGAATTAATATAAATGTTTTTTTATATTTTGTAGATTGAAAATAAACCTTAAACTATAATAATTTCAAAATTTTGAATATTTTTTTTGTTGTAACAATTTTTTTAAATTTTTTTTTCAGAAAAAAAAAGATTTTAAAAAAATTTTACTATTAAATATATCATTTTTCTGTTTATAATCTTTATAAAATTTATTTTATAGCGAAATTGGTTTCTAATATATCGGTAAATATTTTTTGCGATATGGTTGATTTAAATTTTTGTTTAATTTTGATTTTTTGACATCACATGTAGTGACTTCATCTAGACAAATTTTTTTTATTATATAATCGAAATAGTTTTTCTAAATCAAAAAGTATGGTTGTCTTATCTCTTATTTTGAAAATTTGAAAGTTTTTATAATTTAGTAAGTACAAATTACGTTGATATTTTTAATAAATGCGCATTTCTTGTAACAATAATTTCAGATTCAATAGACAAATAAAGATTGAAAACCAAAACAAAAAAGAAATGTTGTGTTTTTATTCTTTATTTGTATTGAAGTAAAAAAGATAAAACTATGTGGTGAGAATTATATGGAAATAAATATTTAAAAAGAATATAATACGTTTATATAATTTATTTTTAGAATAAAAAGGCTTACATCTTTATCTTTCTTAAAAAATCACACTATTAATTGTTTTTCACATTATAATATCGAATCTATGTGCTCTTGAAAAAATTTTATACTTAGAAACATATAAAATTCAGGAATAAAAATATTCACACACACAATAGTATATGATTTTTAAACATTTTTTACAAGAATTTTGAAATATGCAGGTAAATATTTTATTAATAATACTAAATAACAGATTATTGTCACTTTAATGTTGAAATATTGCTTTTATTAAAAAACATTTTATTTTTTTGTATTGCCTTCGACTTAATAAAATATTTTTTAGTACTTCTTTCGTAGATAAATATACTTCAAATTTTCCTCTAAAGCAATAAATAAAAAAATAAAAAATCTAAAAGGATATAAAATTAAAAAATAAATTATTGCATGAAATGTTATTGGATAAAATTCCTGTTGATTTTGCAATCGAATGCGGAAAAAATGTTTTTGTAATTTGTAAATTATGAAGGTTATAAATAGTAAAAAATACAAATAGTTTACACTTTAAATTAATATTTTTCATATAAGCGCTTAATGTAAGCAAGCATTTGACTTCAAATTTTAAATTTTACCTTTTCGTTTATCATATATTAATATCAGCTTTGTTTCATACAAAAAAACAATATTTAAATATCACTTATTTAAGGGAAATCTACATTAAATTATTTAGCTTAAATAGATGGTAGATTTTTTTCCTTACAAATAATTCATTTTTCATGTTCAAAAAAGAATTTTGTATAAAACTAACTGCTAATTAAAGCTGAAATATAAGATTGAAACTATAGATACTGAAAAATCTGAGAGATAAAAATTGCAATTATTGTGTCACTGTTTAAAGAAACACGCAACTAAATAAACAATCTTCGATTTTTTTTGCCTTAGTCACATAACGAAATTATGATTATTTATATTTTTTCCTAATATAAATAAGATTTTGTGTTTTTAGTTTGTTTTGTAATGATAAAACAAAACTACAAGCCCCAGAGAGATGATACATTTTTGACATGTTTTTATGAAAAATACGTGTTTTATAAAGTAATAAATTATCACATTATACAATCAAAGGCAAACTTTATATTCAATATGTATTTGAAAAAAGCTTCTATTTTTCTACTCTGATTTTTATACTTATTCATGCTCTTCTAAAGGACACAAATAAATAAAAGTTTGTCATTAATTTGATGATACGCGTAAAAAGAGATGCGAAAGTTTTTATGTAGATACCTCGGTTTTTTTATTTGTAATTTTTAAATTCTCTAATTTCTATTTGATTTTAGGAATTATTTTGACATAAGATTAAGTGTTATAAGCTTATATTTTCTTTATTTTCACATCCAGTGAAAATGAAACAGTTTGTTAGAAAAAGTTTAATTAAATTTGTTGGTTGATTGCATGTTTTATGAAATTTTTCATATATATTCTGAAGATTATGTTATTACCTTAATAAAAAAATCTAGGAATTGCCTACAAGATGTAGCTATATGCTGATTTTTACATGATACATAAAAATACCATAAAACACGCTCATTATAGAACAACCAGGTAAATTATATATATTATAATTTTTATGAGATATCACTTAAACAAAAATAATGATGCAAAACAGTTTTTTTGCCTAAAATAATGCCAATTTTATGTTTACGCAAGAAAAAACTATTAGTGAAAATCTTCTCATAGCAGAAAAATAAACTTATGAGTCTTAAATTTAGTTAAAAATACTAGGACTGATTAATCTAAAGTTTATATTCTACAGATATAATTACTATTTAAAGGTGCGATATAACTATCTATTATGCAAAATAAACGCTATTTTTCAAAAATATAGGGTATAGATTACATTTAATAAAACTATTTATCCTTTTTATATTATAATTATTTGATATATATAAATTTATTAATATTTATTTGATATTATTTTGTTGCGATACAAAAAACTAGATATTTTTTTAATAAATGATTCATCTTGATGTTCTTATAATATACTATAAAATTTTTAACACTAAAAAAGTTCTAGAATTTTATATATCAAGGAAAATTACAACTAGATAGTTATTTATTTATATTTGAAAAGGGTTTTTATAGAATTAAGGTGTTTTAATATTGACTATATTTTTGCAAATGCTTATTAAAGGAGTAGATTTTGATGCTTGATCAGGAATTGCTTGATTTAAAAACCGCCAACTATCTTTTTTTATTAATTGCAATCTCATTTGAAATTTAATTTTTGTCAATACAATAGAAAAAACTACTAGTTGATTAATTAATATAAATTTCTTCTTTTTTTGTATGTTGGATAAAAAAACTATCAAGATATGATATGAAAATCGGGTGTAATGTAACTAGGCATATAAGTAAATTTCAATTTTATATAAAATGAACTAAAATGCAAGTATAAAAAACAATAATTCAGATAAAGTTATTTATAATACCATTTTATTTTTACTTAAATAATTTCTAATTTTTCATATTTAATTTTTATAATAAATTCTTTCAACTTTAGTGGTTGAGCTTCTAATACATGTATTCTAGGATATATCATGATATTCAAAAAATTCAATTATTGAAAAAAATATTGATTATAAAATTTTGTTTCACTAAATCATTGTAACGTATTTTTTGCATATAAAAATGAGCCTCTTAAAATCTTATCGATAAAATATGACGCAAATAGGCTATGCCGAAAGGGTTACCTTCCCATCAGGCAAAAGTTTTAAGGAATGGAAAGTGACCTTACGGAAACACAGCAACCTAAACCTTATACTCTTAACTCTGCACGGATTGTCCATTAATGTAGTTTCATAACAGATGATTAACAATAAATAACATATTATAGAATAAAAGTGTTCTGAAAACAAAGACGGTGGCTCCTGAGCAAGCCATTGCTACA
This sequence comes from Edhazardia aedis USNM 41457, assembly GCA_000230595.3. NCBI lineage: Eukaryota > Fungi > Microsporidia > Culicosporidae > Edhazardia > Edhazardia aedis. The sequence continues at coordinate 588,062 of AFBI03000013.1, read as the reverse complement.
GCGACTATCGTGAGCGCAAATTCATGTCTGTGTTTAGCACGAGCCAGGCTTACGCGAATATAGGATATAATAGGAAAAAACGAGCGTGCATATCGAGGCACTATGAATTCACAAAAAAAAAAGAGAAAATATTGAAGTTACATATGAAATATCATTCAATGAGCATAAGTATCGACCCTAAAAACGTCCTACTTCATAATAAGAACTCTCAAGCTTCACAAAATAAAAGTTAATAAGAAGATCTTATATTACCTACTAAAAAGGCTAAGAAAAAGGATAAAGGCGTGCGAACGTCTATTGTAGAACGACCTGGTAGAGAAGTATAGCAATCTAAAGGGAGTTATTCTCAAGTCAATCCTAGTTAAATTGAGAATGAACAGGACAAGATCTCGTTCAGAATGGCTAAGAGGTCTCATGACATCTATTAGAGATTACTCTAACCAACCTTAGAGACTGACTAAAAACAAAAGAGGTTACTAAAACCTTCTAATGCTAAGGAATATGTATTAAGACAACGTGAAAAAAACCCTACTTCGAAATAGGACGAATCATACAGTCGCAGAAAATAATATTCGTGTTTAATAGGACTAGATTTGGATACAGGAACAGATTTTTTAATGAGCAATTTATGACGTTTGTATTCGCCAAGATAGAAAGCGACTCACCCAACTAACTGAGATGAGGAGATTAGAAGATACAGAAAAAAATCTAATGAGAACACAGACGTTTAGAATCCTAGTGTAAAGAGAATAAAAAATAAACACGTTTATCACTTTTATAGCCTTTTTCTTAAAATATAAAATCAGTCGTTGTTTTCTCAATATTATTGTGCTTCATAAAATGTCATGTCACTGAATTAAGCTGCCAAAAACAGTGTCCTGCCGCTGTGAATAGAAAATGTAACTTTGTATATCGCTAGGCTCCAGGTAGTTTGTACTTTGAGGAGTAGTCGTTCATTGTAAATACCACACACGTATTACACCTCCACGACTTATTTAGAAATTACTTAATAACATCAAGATGAATAAAGTGAAGTTTAAAAGGATATGCAAGATCTTCGCGTTTTCAATTAGAAATAGTGTCGAGGGTAAACTTGACAGCAAACTATGAAGGAAGCCTTAGCTAGCATCACAAATGAAATGAACAGAAGTTTGAATCACCAACACCTATAAGGAAACCACGCGCTCGAGTCGTTAGTAAGCACTTATAAAAACACATTAGCAACAATACTATTCCTTCATTGTAACGCGCTCGATTCTAAAATGAAAGAGGTAAACGTTCTTATCAAAATTTTAGGTAGGATATATTAGGACTACAAGAGATACGAAGGGACTCATCTGACAAATCCGCACTTTTTGATGGTGATTAAATTGTTGAGCAATATACTTGTCCAAATTTGAGAGTGTTTATGGGCTTTAGGAAGATTTTTAACGTCATTTGCATGCTCAAAACAGTGAAGAGTACGTTATGAGTTTATTCTTCTAATATCGGAATAGCGACTTAGTAGCGTGTAATACGTGTTTCCCAGATGGTCCAGATACTAAAAATACGACAATAGCGTGTGTAAGCTATTTAAAGCTGCAAAAGACCGTCTGGCACTATCCACGAGTGACTGGAATAACAAGCTAAGGACCCTAAAAGCGCTCTGCGTAGAAAGAATATAGAGGCCTACGTCCTCAAACTACCAACAGATGAATAAGAGTGATTAGAGGGCGAAGAACGAAAAGACATATTAAATACCCAGTCACGAACCTATATACCATGATAAAACAAAATGGTTTAGTCGAACTGGAGCATCAAAGATCACCTCTCGGTTTAAAAGACAGTAGACGTAGATAAGTTCCCCACAGGCAGGTTGGTAAGAAAAGTGTTCGACGTCAAGAGGCTAAAAAGCGCAATTGAAAAGAGTCGAATCTCGCAGCATAGGTTCGTAATCAACACGAATAAATGTACCATAAAATGCTTACGAATGAGTATATTGCACATATGAGAACTCTCAAGGTCATAAGTTAGGTGCCTCTCATAGGAGGCAAAATACCCTATGTAAAAGTGAGACAGGCGGTAAAACGAAAGCGAAAAATGGCATTAAACAGAGAAAAGGTCTGGTAACAGAACAGTATATCGAAAGAGCCCAAATTTTTCACCCCAAAACCTTTAAGTGCTAACGCAAACGTGAGCTTTACGGACTATAATAGGGGAATCGAGGTACTTGCCATCAGCAACATGCGTCTGACATGAAGGTAGATATAGCACATAGTAGATTGATGGTCACTAAAAAAAAATCGAAGCGGTGTATATACCAGGTACAAATTAACCTGCAGAATATATAAAATGTGAATGAGCATCCATGAGGGTCACTTTGCGAGTCTCGGTGTGAAACTTGACCTCTGATGAGTAGAAGCTAAATACAGCGTCTCAAACGAAACAAAACGCGGTATCACATAATGAGAAAATAATTTCCCAGACGTAAATGTAGCACTTGGTGTGTGCCGTAACAAAAGAAACGAGACCTCGACATGTTGCCACTTATATTTCAGATAGGCGTACTTAATGAAAAGGATGAGATAAGCAGAAAACGCAAATTTATCCCTAAAGGACTTAGTGGCTTTTTCAGGGCAAAGAATACCCTGCGTTATGGAACGATTGCTTGATCGTTTCTTCAAAAGAAAGAGGATAAGCTAGACCCTAGTAATTACATAGGTTTTGGACCCATATGCACATTGGCTAAGTTACTAATTAAAGTCCTCGCAAACTGACTTCTTACACTAAGTGTGAGTGAAGGACTAGTGACCAGGGAACGAAGGTGATTCATGTTGTAATACAGTTGTCTTAGGCAGATTGCAACACTAATAAAATGTTTCAACGACGATGCACCAGAAATAGAAGCACATGATTCCAGTTCTCGACCTTAAAAAAACGTATATATTGGTACCACATTCGAAAAATATAGAAGTTAGAAATAGAAATCTCTGAAGAAAAATTGTTTAATATTTTGATTGAGCATTTTTTATCTCTTTATCTCGAAAAAATAGTTACAATGATTTTTGTCACATTTTACAATTTTGACTTGCCTTATTTGTGATATTTGAAGTTTGATTAATTTTATGATCTAATTTGATTGGTTGATGATGATTATTGGTACGTAGCTTACCAATAATCAATTAAGATAAATCTTTTGATTTTGATCTTTCTTTGATCAAAAAGTGGTTGGTCACATTTGATCAAAATCAAGCTTATAAGAAGCTTTTAAAAAAAAGAATCGAGAGAATATCTTTTATATTATATACCACATCAAGCCAGAGTGATAAATCGGGATGACCGCGAGGCGACCCCGATTATCCAACCATAGATGTACTGAAAAATGTTGGTCTTGGTCATGTTCTAATTCAGATTTAGAAACCCGGTACAGCGTGACATATATGAGGCTCCATATCGGTGTATTTAACTGAGAGAATATCCCAACATTGAGGCCTCCTTCAAGGATGCCCTATTTTACCCATTCTCTTTAACATGTTCATCAATAGTATAATCGATGCTATCCGACCTGTCAATGTAGAAGATTGTAAAAACGGCTTTAAAGGCCTGATGTTTGCAGATGATACCGTCATCACAACAGACCCAAGGTTGTCATCAAGTTTTGGGGTGCGGCATATCATAAATTGGCTCAGGGAATATGGCATGCTTTTAAACCCTTCTAAATGTGGACTTATGTGCATTGATGCATCCGATATTGACTGTCAAGTGAAATCATTGGTCGTGCACGGGGTAAAGATACCGGTGGTGCAAACGTATGTTTATTTTGGCACTAACCTTGTAAACAAACTCTCCTATGATTTAGTGTCGAAGTAACGAGTGAAAATAGCACGAAAGTGCCTCAGTTCAACAAGAATAAACGCGACAAATGAGCAGGTACGTTTAGAGTACAAACTTATGTTAATAAAAAGTGCACTCTATCCAAGCACTACCTATGGGTCGAAACTTATAAGATGCTACTAGAAAGACTCCGTAAAATCGAATCTGTGCAAGGTAAAACTCTAGGATTGGTCCTTGGTAAGAGAAACTATTTCTAAAAAAGAGTATAAAAAAGCTCGACTATGGCACTTTGCGACATCCGCTAGTATGGCAAGTGACTGCTTGTCAATAAATATGGTGAAGTATGATTTTGCTGTCTACACTGACAGGAACCTTACCAACGTATAAGTCAAAATAGTACACGTTCCTTAAAATTACCGCAGTGTGGCTTAAGTCTAAATGTAAAGTATACGTCACAGTGTTAGTAAATGCTACCAAAGAAATCGCTACTGAATCGAGAGGCGATACTGCGACGTAGAGACTGGTATGTTATAGTACACCTGGCCGAAGAACTAAATCCGGAATGATGTAAATGTATTCTTAGGTTAGAGTTTACACATAAGTGTGAATAGCTTATAATAAAGACCAATGTGAATTTAACTACATTTTTTTATGTTTACCAAACATCTGGTTAACACAGGAATAATTATTAAGATTGAAGGATTAAGTGCGCGTGCAGCAGGAACACGTAGAAGAGAGTTTGTGGAATTTCCAAATGGTTTGTAATTCTCTCAGTAAAATACAGGTAGGTTAATGCCCACGGTTGGGATGAGTGGATGTACACCCAGAAGATTTTGTTGAATGATTAGATGATTTTTTAAAAGACATGATTATTTATTTACTAAGCTATAAATACCTTATGCAAAACTTAATGTTTCATCATTGAAACATTGCATCAAGATTTGTTTCCAAACTGTAAACAGTTAAAACAAACATTCAAACACTTCAAAAATTACAAAACACTTTAATATCTTTTTACCTGAACAAAATAGTGTACGAAACACTATGACTTTATTGACAGGAAAGTATTTTACTTGCCAACACCCACTGTTAGAAAAATTCTCAATGCATACTAGAGATAATGAGCGAAAGCGCCAAGACATCAGTAATAAGTGTATTTCTTGGGGGGTAGGAAGATTTTTGTATTCTAAAACAATCGATACTGGTGCTCAATAGATTCGAGTTCATAGCTATGGCATCCATATCTAGCTCTACCTCTATCAGCAGCTCATCCATTTTAGACCAACGTGAATCAGAATATTTTTTTTTAACTCAACCTCAAGTAATCAAAGCCCAAACAAATAGGATAGGTGTGTCCACCGAGACGTTTTTAGGCGGTTCGAATTTTGGTTAATAGTGGGAATGTGAGGTAACATGTTTGGTTTTCTCCGAAGTGGGGTCTTTACCGATACGTTCCATACAGGGTAGAAAGTGGACCCTAAGTTCTAAGTGGTGCATGTGAAAAAAAGGAAAAAAACAAGAAAAGATAAAGTCGAAAAGAATAATGTCAGTGTTTTTAAAATTTTTTTTTAACAAAAAAAACAAAATAATATATTTGTAAAAATGAGATATCTAATAACTGTATTTGTTTTTCTGCTTATTCGCATTATAAAAAATTTCAATTTAATATTTAATATACGACATTTTTTTCAGAGTCCTACATTTCTATGGTCGAAATAACATCACGTCCTAATTTGTGAATAAATATATCAGTTTCATTTTTTTCATTTCATAAAAATGCAAAAAAATTGATCCTTCGCTATTTCACATGGATTTATACTTCAGAAACTGTATTTTTTGCTTAAAAGTCTGCCGAAAACATCTAATACCAGAAAAAAAACGTATATTTGAAAATATGTTTTAACATTTTTAAATTCGTTTTGATGTTTGTGACTTGATATTTATTATAATCCGATGACAGATTTGTTTTGGTTTTAAAGTTTTGTCAAATTTCATCATTATATAAAAAATAAATTATGAACTAATATATACAAAATAAAAATTCTAAGAAAATAAAGAAATTAAAAGTCTAATTTAAAATGATTGATTTATATTTTTATACAATTACATAAAGTATTTCTTTTAATTCAAAACAAATGTCATATTTAGTTTTTTTGAACGCTTTCACTTATATAACTGATGTATGTCAAGAGCGACCGTTAATTTATATAAGAAAAGTAACTTAGAAATATATTTTCAAGTAAACCAAACAGACAAGTACAATATATTATAAATAGCATAGTCTGTTTACTATTATTTGTATCGAATGTCCTTATTATATCTTTTTCTGCTTTTATCTTCTTAAATTTCTTTTGGAGCGTTCTTTTGTGTAGTTAATAATAAAATTATACGAAGTATGTTAAGAGTAGAATAAGAAAATAAGGAAAGTTACTTCAAAAACATTTTTTAAAAACTGAATATAGTTTACTGCAATTATAAAATCTTAAGAAATATGTATATGTTTATAAAAAACAAATATCATTTTTTAACTTAACATATAAATTTTTATTTAACGCTTCTGTCTCGTATGTAGGCTAATAAATACAATAAGCCTTTTTGAAAAAATACAAATGTAGATTATTATCATCATCTTTTATTCATGATTAATCTATTCCGTATGCTAAGAAAAGGTTTGTTCAGTATGCAATGAACAGAGATAATGCATCTGAAATTTTCAATTTGGAATATTGTACTTTATTAAAGAATTCAATTAGCCATGCTTATATAAAATCGGTCAATTTTTTAATATGAGCAATGATACGTTTTGCTTGTGTTCAAAATTTTTAAAAAATATATGATTACGCATACTTAATATAAATCCTTTGCATATTCATATATTTCTAAATTTTTAAAAGATGTAAAAACGAATAATATTTTTTATAACAAATAAAAATGTATATAAATAATAGACCATTGTGGTACACCACACTACCATTTATAATCCGCGTCAACGATATTCATAAAACTACCTTTTGATATGTTAATTTTTTTTACCACCTTACTCTATACATCATTCACTTACTTGATAAAGATATTGTAATTACATTCTAAATCACCCTAGCATATCGAAAATAACACACAAATCTTGATATGCCTAATAAAGTTACCTCATAGGCAAGTTTTATAGTCATAAAAATAAAGAAAAATATAAAGTTGTACAATAGAAGATAAACGTCACGACTACAGGACTAACCTAGATGTGACCCAAAAGACGCAACTAAATATACAATAAACATCAAATTATCTTTTAATAATATATTTTGCACCACTAAAAAAAGTCACCCATGGAGTACGGTAACCATTTAAAATTAAAATATTTTGACTAACAAATAGGGATAAAACACATTTATTATATAACTTCTCCAAATTTTTTGCATTTTTTCTTAAAAAAATGGCGTAATAGAACAATATTTATTTTAAAAAAAATTCAAAATTATAGTTTGTACGGTATAAGATATCGCAAAAGAAATAAAAAAAAACTTTGCCATATTAAACTTTCAAGAGCGAAAATAGTATCATGTTGGTAAAAAAATCTTAGTGCATTTTTTTAATAATTAAGTTCTAATATATTATTTATATTCTCTCCCAGTGACATTTAAAGATGTTCTTACAATTTTTTTGTAATATTACAAATATTATCCTTTAACACTAACTAATTAGCTTCAGATATTTTTAGATTCTTTTGTTATAAAATTTATATAAAATATTTATCTTTTTTCATATCGCCAACAGAATCAAAAAATACTTTTTTTTTGTAAAGGAAATTCTTGTCCGCAAAACCATATATTATACGTATATACTACATTAGTTTTTACGCTTGAAAGATATTTTTTTATGAATTTATACGACAACTAAATTTTCTTAATATTAATAAAATTTATTTTTAATAAAAAAACAGTTAGTCGTAAACATGAATTTTATTATATTCAAAACATAACCAAAAAAATTGATAACTATGCTTGGGGCAAGATTTAGGAATGACCACAGTTGGAAATGGTGTTTTCTAGTGTTAACTGTTTTCTTATTTTGATTAATCTTCTGAAATCTCTTTATCTTGAAAAATTAAGAAAAAGTATGTTTTTGACATTTTTCAATTTTATTGGTGTAATTTGACCTTATTTACATTTGATCATTTTTTATTCAAAATTGATCTTCTTTTGTGATTTTTATAGGTCTTGTTTGTTGATAAAGAAGACAATAAGCATTTGTTGATAAAGAAGACAATAGCATTTGTTGATTTTTGATATTTTTTGATCAAAATGTGATTGGTATATTTTGTTCAAAAATTGGCTTAAATAAGCCAAAGTAAATAAATATATCGAGGAAAATGTCTTTTATTTTTAATACAACATCAGATAACAATGATAAATGGGAAGGCAGAGAGGCCGACTCAGAAATTCCAACCACCACATAATATTGAAGATTGTATATATATACCTAAATAATAAAGGATTGTAAATAAATAAAGATTGTTCTTTCTTTTTCTTTCTTTATTGCAATTTCTTTTTAACCAATGTATTAATTTTTCCTTTCCAAATCTTTTCATTTTTTTCTCATCATTAGCATCTTCTGATCTTCTCATTTTTTTAGCAATATTTATCATTTTTAATCTTTCATTTATTCTTCCTTTCCTTCTTTTTATTCTTCATTTTCTTAAGTCAACAGTTGATAAAAAAAAAGGATTTTTTTTGTAGTAAAGAATCAATTACGTGTAAGCCTTTATAACATCGAGCATTTAGAATTTTTTTTAATTATTTTTTATACCTTTAACAATAAACCAATAAACAAATATACGCAAAAATCGATATAAAATATTATTTCGTTAGAATTTGAGAATTGTACAGATAAAAAATCATGAGCAAAACATTACAAAATTTAAATTGTTCAACCTTTAGAACCAAATAAAACATTTTTTTATGCATTTCTAAAATTTTCTAGTTCAATTAAATGCAACTAAAATACACTGAAACATTTTACTAAATTTTGTAAAAAATGTAGAAATATGATAAATTATACAATAGACTAAATATTTCTTAACAATAGCGGATAATATTACCAATTTTTAAAAATTTTTTAGAAAATCAACTTAATGCATAATCTAGCAAGTTTATATTGAATAATATTTTTATATGTTAGCATTATTAAATTAGGCAATTTCATGATATTTCTAAATTTCGTAAGTACAAATCTAAATAAAATAAATTTATTAATTTTTCCCACAGATAAAAAATAAGGTTCTTTATATCATCTTTGGATATTGCGCTTTGACATACTTACGACTCCAATAAATTTTGTCGAATTTTATTTGTAAATATATGGATACAATTAAAATATTTTGCATTTTTGTTTGTTGTGCGAAAGATTAAGTTTTTATTATTTGAGTAATTTGATTTTTTACTCATTAACTTTTCAATCGTGAAAAGGTGATTTTTACCATTATTGAAAGACATGAAAGGAAAAAAAATAATAAATAATGAAAGCGTTGAAAAAGTAGAATATTTTTTTTCTAGATTTTATCAATAATATGATCAAATAAGGTGTTAAGGTGGACCATCTATCTTTTAAAATCGTTGATTATATTTGTGCCCAAAAAAATCTTTAATCCGAAAAAAATATTAAAATTTTATTTCACTATTTTACTTTAAGTTTTTTATATTTAATTGACTTTCATGATTTGAGTGTTTTCGTTAGGTTTTTGCTAGCATCCTTGAAAATAATTTTGATTTATGATGATATTTCATTGTAAATGTCTTATCGAACGAAGAAATAATAAAAATTCATCATTGCTATGTGTCAGTATTTTTTTTTCAAAAAAAAATTTGTAAATTTATCTGCCAAATAAAAATTAAAGTTCCTTAAGATAGGCATTGTGAATTAATATTTTAAAAATTATATAAATGATAAACAGAAAAAAAGTAAGTAAACAAAAGGTGTTTTAAACTTAAAAGTTTTAAATTTTCTGCTAGGTCATTTGATATTCATCGAACTTATATTTTACAAATTTTTTTGTAAGAAAAGCTGTTGACGAAAATCTTACATAATACACGAAGAATCCGTAGTAAAATAACATTGAGGTTTTTTCATGTGCATATTATTCGTTTGTTGCTGTTTATCATAGTGTTACAATCCTTTTTATGCAGCTCTTAACCAATAGTAAAATGAGGTATAGTGTATACACTGTTTTTAAAAATAATTAAAACATCGTTGGAATACCGATTTTTTCTCGAATCATTTTTCCAAACATACATATATGCGTAAATAAGTTATATCATGGAAAAATCTTTAAAAAACAACTTATTAAAACATAAAATTAAAACGGCTATTAGAAAGTAATACAACAAAATCAAAAGTAAAAAACATATTTTTTGTTCAGTATCATTTACATAACACTATTTTTAGATTTTATCATATTTTAAATGACCTTTTAAAAACAAAACTATTCATATTAAGAGAATATTTTCGGTTATGTGGTCATCACACATACTGAAGGGCTCACTCTAGGCAAAAATTGGCCAACAATACCTTCGTATATAGTACAATCTTAAAAATAAATCTCAGCAATCTTATTGGCTAAAAAGAATCAGGAACGAATTTGGGGATATATGAATCTTCCCATTTTACTAAATGCACGACCTAGATGGATATAGCAAAAAAAGTGCAAGCGAACCCACATATGAAGCGTAGAGCCAAAAGACATAAATCCGGAAATCTAAACACCAGCATTTAAATTATAAAAAAACAGCAAAAACACTATACAATGGTTATTTATTATTCTTCTTTATATTCCCCGAATCAGGAATCCGAAAGTCTCATTGATTAAATATGAAATTTGTGCTGGTCAATTCGGTAAATTTTTTAAGAACGTTTTTTTTTATGTTTCTATGAATTTAAAATAAACGATACGCATTTAAATAAATTAATTTTCGTAAAAGCATGTATTATTGATAATTTTTCAGAGATTTTTTTTTGTTTTTACATGATTTCACATGATTATATTCGGAAAAATTAACGAAAATCTTCTGTTATAAAAATTCTAATGTATTTTTTTTATCCATCGAAAAAAATTATGTAAAATGTAGATTGTTTATAGATACAGAAATTATTTGTAAATTATGATATCAATAATTATTTTTCCTTATAATTTTTGTGTTTATAAATTCATTATATCTACATGTTTGTTTTTCAAAATTCAAAAAAACATAGATTTATATATTAACAAAAAGAATGCACAAATGTCTTTTTGCATTATTATAGCTGTACTTTTTTAAGAAAAAATCAAGCAATTTTTATATTCAAAAGATAGAAAATACAAATATGCCGATCTTAAAATATATTTGCTAAAAACTATTTTTCAGTTAAAAAAGACAGTATTATATGCATCATTTATCCTACAGATCATACGAAAAAAGTCTTTATTGCTACATTAAAAGTAATTCTTAAGTAGAAAAATTCGTTAAATTAGAAAAAAAATTTAAAATAATATTTTTGTTTTATATTTTTTACTTTATATATAAGCTCTCTTAGTATGACTCTTTTAGTATCAAAAAAACATCTATGAGTGAAAAATTATAGTTAAATTAAAATTTTGTATCAAAAAAATCAAATAATAAATAACAATAATATTTGTAAAAAAACCATGATTAATGTGGAGTTACAAATATAGCAAGCTAGGTATATATACAATTAATAAAAAAATGAAAAAAGTATTATAAATAGTTTTTATTCATAAAAAATACAACACGATCAAGGTCTAACATTATAAATTTTGAATATCCATGATTCAACAATTTATAGAACTTTTTTTCTAGTTTAGAAAAAATTTAAGTTTGCACATAATATATAATAAAATAGAAAATTAAAATTCTGGGATGACTTCTGTCATCTACATTTGTAACTAATAATTACAATTATCAATCCGCAATACAATTTTTTTTATTTGTTGATAATTGCTTTTTTAGATATTACAATTTCTGGAAATTAAATTTTAGCGTTATTAAAATTGATAGCATTTGCGTTAGTTGCAATGGGACCTGAAAAACGTACCATATTGGTACAATTATGATTTATTTTTAATTTTCTGTATTTTTCTACTATTGTTTAATTTCTTTTCTTAATGTGCTTTAACTAGTTTTTTTATTGCTACACAAAATTTAGATAGAAATCGGTCGTATAATAATAGTGCAGGCTAAATTTTCACTAAAAAAAATTATTAAATTGATATGAAAAAAAATCGCATCCAAGAAAAGTAGAGTTTTGAGCAAAATGATAATAGTTTTAACCAATTTGTGGTTTTTCATAATATTTTATAAAATTTTTGTAAAACCCAGAGATGATCCTGCTCTGTTAGCATAAGATTAAATTAAAAGCGATTAGAAAACGTATGTATGCGGAAATTATATTTATTTGTTGTTTCAAGGTTACTGGTTGTGAGATTGTGCCTGCTAATTACACATTCATCTTGCTTTCAACTTATTTCTTTGTTAGATCTATGCTGCCGTTCATCTTTCTGACCGGGGTATTTCACCTCTTAAAATAGAAGTGTAGGTTGAAAATTAGGGAGGGAATCACTATTATGTTAGATATATATCTTGGCGTAGAGAGGATAATTGTTTTTTATGAATTTTATAAAGTGTATCTATTCTTGCTGTTATTAAATTCTTTCAGTATACCAGATTTTTTCTTTTTACATATAAAATTATGCAATTTAGTAACTAAAATCTATTAATAATGTCTTAAGAATGTTTAACAAAACGTTATAATGTATAAAATCATACAGAAAAGATAGCTATATACTGCTAAAGCTCAAAAATGAGCAACAAAGTATTTGAATTGAAAGCGAAAAATCTTTAAAAACAATAATTTGGGGAAAAAAAAACAATAAATATGATTCTTATATAATTTTTTTAGATACGTCATACTATCAATTAAATTTTTGCTTAGAAATGTAAGACAATTTAGCATAAAAAACGATGAAAATGTGCATCATCATGCTCAAATTAAAATATAAATACTGAATAGTATTTTATAATAATTGACTCATTAGAGTTTTAAAAGTAGCAAAAATATTATACTAAAATAAAAGATCTAGAAATATTAAAAACTTTTTCACAAGCTAATTCGTTATTAAATTTTGTTAAAACTCGATATTTTTCAAATAAAAGCAAAAAAGGAATATAATATGGAAGATAGAGAAAAATGGTGCAATATAAGAATATGGAAAAATCATATTATTACATATTATAAAATGAAAAAAAATGTTGAAAATAATGATAAAAATTTTTAATGAACGTATCTCAAACATTTGTTTGATGTAAACAGCTCTTAGAAAAACACGAGGTTCAGTAAATTTATTTATAAAACATCGCTATTTATATGTTATGCATAACATTTATTTTTGACTGGCCTAAAATAACATAAAAAAACAAAATGAGGCAAAACGATGGATTATAAACCAATTTTTGTTAGCAAAATATATAATCAAAATGAATATGCGTATTAGAAAAATCAACAAAAAAAAAACAAAAATAAAAGAATATATACAGAATAAAAAAATATGTTACATTATAACTATATTATTCATTTATGGTTTCGTAGAAAAAGTTTAGCTAACAAATTTTTTGTTTCTTTAGCAACAAAATTTGATTTTTTTTAATAAATATATCTTGTATTTTAGCACTAAAAATGTTTACAAACTTTTGAAGCATTACATATGAATTTTTTCATCATGTAAATGTAAAAAATTGTATTTTTTAAATACAACAAACTTTTCAAAAAAAAACTACAATTGTCTACTTTACGTAAGTTGACAATAAAATTAGAATTTTATAATTATTTTTTTAATAACTATATACATCGAAAGTCATTGAAATTTTTAACAAATTGTTCAGAAATATTATGTAATTAGCGAGAACTTTTTACTAGTATACATAATTGAAATATAGACTAAATACTAATATTTTTTTTGTTTTCTTCGTATACAATTTTTGTTCAATTTCAAAGACAAGGGAAACATTCTGGATAATTACACATTTGTTTTTTTCGGAATATTGATTCGAATTCCAAAATATTTTTTAAAGCGTAATAAGAATGACGCTTTTTCTAAATGTTGAAATTTGTTTTTTTTTGTTTAGTTATATCAATAAATAAAAGCAAAGTAACTTACCCATCTTCTTCTATGAGCATGTAAAATATATAGTTTTTCTTTTAAATTATTACATGTAAAAGTTGTTAAATCGATAAAACTTGTACTATTACTGTATTAGAAGATGTGCTAAATTTTCAGTACATTTTAATGTACGCCTTGAAATGATTTTATACATTTAATCTTTTATAAATAGACGCACAAAATAACGAAAATATTTTATATCAATAATAGTTTAAATATTAAACTGCGTAATTTAGCATGTTTTGGAAAGTTTACATACATAATTTCAAAGTTTCCAAAATATTCTTATCCTGTTACATTTTTTATATTGTTATATTTTAAATTAAAAAATCTAACGGTCTTACTCGTTATTGCACAAGCTGCTTAATTGAATATAACAACAAATTGTGTCAATTTATAATTTTTTTGCAAAATACAGCAATTCATGCTATAAACATTTTTTTGTTGGCGGTTATTTTATGATATTGTATTAAAAATGAGTTTATTGAATTGTAAATTCAATTATTAACCTTCGAAATTTCTTTTTAAAAAAATATCATTTAAGGTTAAGATTTTATTTATAACCAAAGAGAAGCAAAAAATTTATTTTTCCCGTTGGTTTTTACTTTTTTTTATAAAGTTTTTTTAGTTTAAAACAAATTGTGAATATAAATAAGCTTGATTGGATATATTTATTTATAATTTTTTTAAGCTATATATATGCAACTAATGGTAATTCTTTCATCGTTTTTTTTGTAAAGGGTTTTTTTGGTCAAAATCAAATTTACAGCGTAACTCTCCTTTACCATAAATTCAGGTTATAAACTGCAAAATTATATAACACTGCTTTCACTCAGGCCTTTTCTAATCTTATTCGTTTTTTTATATTTGACTTTGAAAAGCTTGACATTAATTTTGTTTGCAATGTTCACAATTGCGTTTGAAATGAAATTCCTCAAGACATAAATTGCTTGAAAACATTCAAGAAAAAACATTTTAACTAATTTTAGGTAAAAAAATATTACGCTTGATTTAAAAACTTAAAATATAATCCAAAACCTTTCAAATTGGTAATTATTATCTCTGAAATGAATACATTTAATAAATACGCACGTTTAAATACAGTATACTTAAGATAAAATTATGAAAAATGTGCTTTAAACATATTTTTTTTTAATTTAATAATTTTATTTAATCGTGATTTTTTATTTATTATGTGTATAAAATATTATGGTCTCAAATTTCAAATTGTTGCGTTTATAAGCACAAAATAAAGTTTAAACCGCGAAAATGCTTCCTATTAAAGATAAAAACCCTTAATTCTGTTTTATTTCGTTTTTTTGGGAATTAAACATAATTATATTCTATGTCACAGCGCTACAATAACGTAGAAAATTTTTTTTTTGCAAAACAAAATGTACATTCAAAAATATGAATATTTCTTATTGTACTTTCAACTATAGATATTTAAGATTTTTATAATTTTTATATAAAATACTGATATTTTCTTGTTTTTATGTTATCGTCTGCATTGATTTTATAACATATTTTTTTATGACGTTTAAAATACATTAAGTCAAATATTTGGATCATTAGAATTTATTAATGATTTTAATTATCCATTATTTTGTAGAATTTTTAGGAATTTTACAAAGGTGATAATTTTTCACGCTAAGTAAGTTTTTTTTTTTATTAAAATATAATTTCTTTCAATTAGGTAAAGCTCTTAATGTATTCTACGGATATTAATTCTTGATTTTTTTTTTGTAACTTCCTCGATAAAAAAAGTTTTTTATAAAAAAAACTAAATAAATATCACTATGACGTATTTAAGTATGAATTTTTATTGTTGCTATTTATACCTTTGATGTTTGTTAGAATACAAAAAAAAAGTACTTTCTACGCGTATTAAATCAATTCATAGCAATTTTGCGAACGAGAGTTTCTTTTTTACGTTTTATAAAAGATTTAACACTGCTAGAAAGTTAATTTCGAAAATATAAAAAAATTAAAAAACCAAATACATTTAACCATGTTAAAAACATCGTTTTCTGTTTAAAGATTTACTAATCTCATTTAATTGATTAACATATAAACTTTTTTCGGATTATAATATTTTTTTGTGCAATGTACACGTAAATCAAATGTGTACGATAGGTTTGTGTGTAAAAATCATTTTGTGTATAATTTTTTTTCTATAATTTTCTTTTTGTGTTAGTTTTAAGAGTTTTATCCAAAATTAGTGATGAAATTATTGTTATTAAGAAATAAAAAGATTAAATTGGTGTAAAAGTAACTAAACCTCAAACAACTTTCTTTTCTACAATTATTTGTTTGATTTATTTTTAAGGTAATTACCCTAATTTTCCGATAAAAATATTTTTTATTGATTCTAATGCATATATACTTCAAACGCTTTTTTTCTATTTTCTACGATTATATTCCTACATTAATATAAAGGATGTTTCTCAATTTCAAGTGTGCACCATTTTTATTAAATGACAGGCCTGAAAACTAATTTATAATGCATATTAAGGTATCAAGGATCTGAACTAACTAGTATAATGTGGTGTTCTAACAATATTATAATCATAAAATGATTATTTTAAAAATAAAATACTTTTAAGTATCTAAAAATAATTTTTTACAATTATAAATTTTATTGGATCATTTAGCACTATGTATATTTTTTAAGAAATGCATAGTACAAAATGTATGTTTATCTTTTATTATAATTTATTATATTTTATAATCTTATATAATCCAATAGATGTGGTTTAGGGCATCAATATGCAAGAAATGAACTTATCTTGATTTTTTTTTATGATTTTTTTTGTATGTTTCTTTCTGTGTATTAGATTTTCAAATAGACATTAACAAGTTAAACATTTATGTTATATAATATATCTCATTTTGTATTTAAAAATAAATTTATCCTTGCATTCATGACATTTATAACTGAAAAAAAAGGTTTAAAAAAATGTGTATTTGAAAGCAATCCATGCACCTTCTAAAGATTCTTTTTTTAGGTTTGAATATTGATTAGTTTAAGTTATTTTTTGACAAAAACTAAAAAATATGTTGTGTTATAAATTTTAAAGTGTTATTTTTTGCTCAAATATTATATAGTTTTATTTTTATACTGTAATTTTAGAAAATCAAACGCGTGATTACTCCAATGATATATACTAATTGAAGCAAATTTAATTAAATAGAAGACATGATTTAGTAAAGAGTTTGATTGAGATATAAAAATAACAAAAACATTGTGATGAGATATGCTGCATTATTATTGTATTTTGAATAAGTAAGTTTGTAGAATTTAAAAGTTTTGTGAAATATTGTCCATATAAACGCACAAAGTTTAATCATTTTTTATAATTTTTATATAAAATTGCATATTCTTTTGCGAGTAAGGTATGTAAAGAAAGTTTATGTATAACGAAAGATTGAATTTTTGTTATGTCAGCAAGTAATAACACATGATAATGAGAAGTGTAGTGCAACAAAAAATCGAAATTTTAAATTTAAAATTAAACTTGTGTGCTAGTATGATTACTCTAAAAACTTTCTTCTTGTGTACTTTATATAACGTTTTTATCTTGATTGAAAAGTAGATTCAAGAATAGAGTAGAGGAAAAATCATATATGCATGATACAAGCTCATTAAACGCTGAAATTTTATAATAATAATATTTTTTTCGAAATATAAGCACATGAAATCTTCGTTCTTAAAGTAAATTTTTTATACAAAGCGCTAGATAAGATGTAAAAAAACTGAAGATATTAAAAGATATAATAATAATTCGATTTTATATTCTATTGTATGGATATTTGTGTGGTGGAATGTCCAACACATTTTGGTGTTAGAGGTAGTCAAAGTATTTTACCACCAGAAAAAGCTTTTTTCCAACATTTGCCTCGCAAAGTTATTTCCACCAAAGCTATAAAAGCAGATACGCCTTGCTATACACAGATGGAACTGAGGATGAAGAATACTAGCGCTACGTGCCTAAACACTAACGGTGAGTGCAGGCCCAAAAGCGTCATCTTCTTAATAAAATATCAACTTTCCATATTGTCTTATTGCATACTTTTTACTCCACTTGTCTCTGCTACCCAGCGAGTAAGCAATATGATATTTTAATAGCCACACAGATTAAATTTTTAAAAACAAAGTGCCTTGGTAAATCTCTAATGGTATAAATTCTCAATAATGTTAAATTTAATTTCTACTTCTCTATACTTTCTAGAAAGTAATATTTTTGTACTTTCTAATTATTATATTATTTTTATTAAGAAAAATTCCAAAAAACACAGAAAAAAAAGATAAACTAGCTACATAGTATATGCTGATGAGATTATAATTTATTCGCAATTTGTATGTGAAATTAGATTGTGTCTATTTTTTAAATGTAGAAAATATTTAGTTTTGTGCATGGAAAAATATCAAATGTGTATAAATTTTAGCTTCTTTCTTTAATCAATCATTAGTTGTTATTATTTGCTTTATCAACTTTAAACTTTGTGAATAAATCCTTGTTATATGTAATAAGAAGTTGTATCAAATTTTATATTTTTATCAAGTGAAATATATGATTAAATAGTAATTCGAAATTATTTTAAAAATCTTTCTAAAGTGTTTTGAAGGTACGAAATAAAATGTAAAAATATAACTTGACTTAATTATTATTATGTTAAGCTCTTATGTTGACAATATAAGAAGTATATTTTGACTCTGGATACTTCTTGAATGGCTTTGAAATTTTGTTGATGTGAAAAATTAGTCTGAATGTAGAAATAATTTGAAGACATTTTCCTTTTTTAAATTTGTTTTATGCATATAAACCATTGCGCATATTTTAAATAGAGAATATAAATTTTAGTGAATTTTTTAAAATTTAATTCTTATGGTGCTGAACATTTTTTTAGTTATATTGTTGTATTATATACTTAAAACATATTAAATGAAAATATTATCGAGATTCTACAAGTTAATATGGGTTTTTTTGTCAAATTGATAAATATTTTATAATGATGATACATTTATACTCTTAGAAAATAATAAAATCTATTCATATGTCATATATTTTTTAAAAGTTGTTTTTTCACCAATTTTTATGAAATATTTAGTTTCGAAAGATGATATTTTAGATTATTATTTATAACATTTCATAATGGTGCTTTTATTATAGGATAAAAATTTAGAATAGACAAATGTTAAGAAAATCTATTGAAATTTTATAATAGAAATTTAATAGTATAGTAATATGTTGTAGTATAATAAGTATCGCCAATATTTATTTTTGAATTAGATTTTAAGATAGATACAAGCAAAAGAAGTCTTAAGAATGTAGATACATAATTTCTATTCTGTTACACAATAAAAAATATTTTATATTTCAAGAAAATAGATTTTTTTAATAGTTTGAATATAACAAATATAAAATAATAAGTCTCTATGTATTTATTTCAAGTAAATAGATTTTTTTAATAGTTTGAATATAACAAATATAAAATAATAAGTCTCTATATATTTATTTCAAGAAAATAGATTTTTTAATAGTTTGAATATAATAAATATAAAATAATAAGTCTCTATGTATTTATTTCAAGCAAATAGATTTTTTTAATAGTTTGAATATAATAAATATAAAATAATAAGTCTCTATGTATTTATTATAAGCAAATAGATTTTTTTAATAGTTTGAATATAACAAATATAAAATAATAAGTCTCTATATATTTATTTCAAGAAAATAGATTTTTTAATAGTTTGAATATAATAAATATAAAATAATAAGTCTCTATGTATTTATTATAAGCAAATAGATTTTTTTAATAGTTTGAATATAACAAATATAAAATTATAAGACCCTATATATTATTTACTCACATTGTTTCTAATTTTTATTCTGATTCTGAGACAGGAATGTTTCATGCAAAAGTACCCTTCTTACAATCCACAATCTCAGCAAAGCAAACCTTTCAATGCAACAACAAGACAGTGAAACAGGCTTTGTGTACAGCGTAAGCGGCCCGGTTGTCATCGCACGAAATATGCATGGCTGTGCGATGTTCGAACTTGTTAAAGTCGGCTTTGAAGAGCTGATCGGCGAAGTAATAAAGCTAACAAAGGATTTAGCGACAATCCAGGTGTACGAGGAAACCAGCGGATTAAGAGTGAATGATCCTGTAAAAAGAACGTTCCAGCCGCTTTGTGTAGAACTTGGACCTGGTCTTTTTGGTAATATTTTTGATGGAACGCAGCGTCCTCTGAAGGATATCAGTGAGAAGACAGGCGATATTTTTATTCCCCGGGGAATGGAGATAAAGCCTCTGAATAGGAGTGTGAAATACTATTTTAGAAGCAATGCTAGTGAAGATGGTAATAATATAAACAGTAGTGGTATTCATATCGATAATAATAATAGTAGTAATAATAATAAATGTAATAATAATAGTAATAATAATAATAATAAATATAATGATAATAACAAAGCTATTCACTTTGCAGACAATGTTGGTGAAGATTTATTGCACAAAAATTACGAATCTTCGGACTCATTGAATAAGATCACTTTGAAACAGAATTTGATAGTCAACGAGACGTATTTAAACGGTGGCGATGTGATTGGATTTGTGAAAGAAAACGAGCTGATAACACTAAAAATTCTCGTACCGCCGAAAGCTCACGGTTTGCTTACATTTTTAGCACCAAACGGAAGTTACACGCTCAACGACGTTATCTACAGGCTGAAAAACGATGATGGTGAAGAAGACTTTTTTCTGTATCACACGTGGCCAGTTAGAATTCCTAGGCCAGTTTCTAACAAAATCAAAGCTACAAACCCGCTCTTTACTGGGCAGAGAGTTCTCGACAGTCTTTTTCCGTGTGTGCAAGGGGGGACCACGGCAATTCCCGGTGCTTTTGGGTGTGGAAAAACCGTTATTTCACAGAGTCTAAGCAAATACTCGAATTCGGATGCAATTGTGTATGTCGGATGCGGCGAGCGTGGAAATGAAATGAGTGAGGTTTTGCTGGAGTTTCCAACGCTGACTGTTGAAAGATCAATGCTTTCTAAGAACTCTGCATGCAGAAGGTGCGATTCTAACAATAAAGGCAGCAATAAGAATAGTGGCAATGTGAGCGAGAATAGTATTCATGCTAGCATAAACAGTGCAATAAAGGGTCTACATGTTACTAATAATAATATTTACACTGATATCAGCAATACTAATGGCAGTAGCAATAACATTTCTCACAGAGACTCGGATAGCTCTTTTGTTACTGTTGATCTTGTTGAATCTCCTGTCCATGCTTCCGTTCATGCAACAACCCATAGAAACAATGCAGAGAGCAGGCCACCAAGTCTTTTGAAGAATGCAGAAGAAGAAACAACAGACGAAGAAACAAGACACGTATCAATAATGCAACGTACAATATTAGTTGCTAACACATCAAATATGCCAGTTGCTGCCCGAGAAGCTAGTATATACACAGGCATAACCATCTCTGAATATTTAAGAGACCAGGGCCTGAACGTCTCGATGATGGCCGATTCGACATCGCGGTGGGCCGAAGCTTTGCGTGAAATAAGTGGCCGCTTAGCTGAGATGCCTGCGGACAGCGGATATCCCGCATATTTGGGCGCCAAATTGGCACACTTCTACGAACGGGCAGGAAAGGTAGACTGCTTGGGCAGAGATAAGCTCCAAGGATCAGTAACTATCGTTGGTGCTGTGTCACCACCCGGTGGCGATTTCAGCGACCCAGTAACCAGCGCAACTCTCGGCATTGTGCAGGTCTTTTGGGGTTTAGACAAGAAACTCGCACAACGCAAGCATTTTCCAAGCATAAACTGGTCTCTCAGCTACAGCAAATATTACAAGAACTTAGAGCCGTTCTACGATCAGATTGATATGTGCTTCATACACAACCGCACAGTTTGCAAGGAAATACTGCAAGCCGACGAGGATCTCAGCGAAATCGTGCAACTAGTCGGTAGAAACAGTCTTAGCGAGAACGATAAAATGATTCTTGATATCGCAAAACTTATCAAGGAAGATTTCCTCCAGCAGAACGGGTATTCAGAGTACGATAAATTTTGTCCTTTCTTGAAGACACGTAAGATGCTCGGTAATATCGTTTTTTACTACGAATCTGCTAAAAGTCTCCTTGAAGAGTCTAAAAAACTAGATTGGGATGCTGTTAAGAGCATGACAAATGATATATTCTTAAAACTCATGAAAATGAAATTTGTTACGGGATCTGAGAGTCACATCCAAGACGTTCTTGGAAAATTGCATGACCAGATCGAATATGCGTTTTCTAAAATAATTGATTGATAAATACGTGGTATTTGAAAATAAAACTATTACTATAAACATTTTTAGTTCTTTCTTAATGTCACGCAAGCTTGTTTTTTTTCATATCACTAACTAAACAATTTTTATCAATTAAATATAACAAATCAAAATTTATGATTCTTTAAATGATATATCCTTGAATCATTAGAAAATTTTTTTATTTGATTATAAATTTGTTTTAATAATAAAATAACATTTAAAAATTCTATTTGACATTTAACACATATTTATTGAATACCGTATCTTAGTTATGACAATTGTAATTGTATATTTTGTTTTCTAAGACAATATATTAATTTGAGTATTGTGTAGTAATCAAAATTAGATATTCTTTAAATGATATATTCTTGATCTACAAAATAATCATTTTATATGATTATAAAATTCTTTTAATGATATAAAACATATACTAATTCTATTTGACATCTAACACATATTCTTTAATATCCCGTATCTTAGTTATGACAATAGTAATTGTATATTTTGTTTTCTAAGACAATATATTAATTTGATAGTAGTGTTGTAATAAAATTAAATGTTCATTTACTCTGTGTTAATTCCTTATTTTTCTTTATTTTATTTCCCTTAAAATGAACAATATCATATTGCAGACGAGCAATAAAGAAACACGTTAAGATGGAAACAATATTGTCACGTCCTAAGTTTTATTGCCTAGAATCGCGCGAAAATATTGTGAAAATGGTCAAAAAGTACTAGATTATATTTAGAGTAGAATTTATTACTATCATATTTGTTTTTATTTAGCGATA
Source organism: Edhazardia aedis USNM 41457 (assembly GCA_000230595.3). Taxonomy (NCBI): domain Eukaryota; kingdom Fungi; phylum Microsporidia; family Culicosporidae; genus Edhazardia; species Edhazardia aedis. Next base: position 564,926 of record AFBI03000013.1, on the reverse strand, counting down.
TTTTTTACTCTATCGTCCTATAAAATCAACAAATTTTTTGTTTTTTACAAAACTTTTAACAATTATGTCTTAAACTTCAAAACTTATAATATTTATGATTTTTCATAATAAGCACTAAAATTAAAAACTAAAACAAGAATATTTGTATTCAAAAAATCTAGTTATATACTTCATTAACAATTAATGATATTGCCAAAACCGAAAATTCGTAATTAGATTACGACTAGTATCAATAAAAAAAGCTACTTTAACAATCATTTCTTTGTATTTTGTACTAGTTTACATTATAAAATTCGAATTTACCTGTAAGTACCCTGCGTCATTCCAGCATCTCAATAGGACTTCCACTATTTGAAAGCTACCTTTAAAAAAGTATCATTACAGTAAAAAAAGCTAAAAATAGATATCTTTCATTTTTTCTCACAAAATAACATTTATTTTTCTCTAATTTTTACTACATCTTTTACTATGATTTATAAACCTATTATTCATTCATATATTGTATGTTTTTTTTGAATTTAAATCAAAAAATATATCTTTTATAAATTCTATAATTCTTATTTTTTTGTATTACTGGGTATCTATAGAATTTTCTGGCCCAAAAATTTATATCAACAATTTTGAAATCTTATTGTTTTATATTTGTACTTTGCTTTTTAAATTTTTTTACACTCATATCAATAAAATTAAATCAATAAATATCACTTTTTGAGTGTCGAAAATTGTCTATGGTACTGAATTTTCTATAATTATAATTCGTTAAGAATTTTCAACAACATCTATAATTTTTAGTTTAAGATTTATACTTTCATTATTTTGTACGAATTTTTAACCAATATTTCTTTGCTTCTAGCATATAATTATTTTAGATAATTAAAGAAAAATCGAAAAAAATACAATTTATTATATCATACGATGTTATTTTTCATATTATCATAAAAATACATACTTATGAAAATACATCTAAAAACGCATATATTTTTTTTATAATATTTATTATTGTTTTTTAAGTCTTTAATTTGATAATTTTAAGTTAGATTCATTTTTTGATGTAAAAATAAATGTGCATGTGAAATTTTTATACTAGTATTATATTGAAAGAAATTAATTGAATTGAAAATTGACAAAAAAATTATTTTTCCATGCTCTATGTGTTATAAATTGTCACATATTATCTAATAAATGAATTTAGTTGATATTTAAGTGTCACTGTTTAATTTTTATTAAATCTTTAAAATATATATATTATATATCGTTGTATTGAATAATAATTTTTTTATTTGAATAAGAAATAAATCATTATTAAAGTTATTTTGAGTGATTTTTTAGTAATTTAACATTACTACAATAACTAGTTCTAAATTAAATAGAAGAAATATACAATAGTTTTATTAGAATGCATAGTATTAGAAATAGTGATAATATTAATTAAAAAAAAAGTATCGATAGTAACACAAGCAACAACAATAAGAATTTTCTGAAAAGAAAACGATGTATTATGTAGAATTTAAAAATACCCCATATATATTTTTTTGCAAATTTTATATAAGAAATAATCTTGTTCCTAATTTAAAAGACACTCTATTTCAATTGAATGAAAGATTAATTATTATATTGCAAAAAATAATATATGAACGATGGCCGTTCTTAAAATTTTCTTTGTGAAACAAAATCAAAATTCCAATCGAAGGTAGTATTTTGGTTTAAATATAATAGTGATTTTAAATATATACAAAAAATTATATTTAATTAAAAATATCTTTCTTCGTAAATTTAACAACCGTAATTTTAGTATTTTTTATACGTTTTGCTTCTCCATTATCTTCGCTTTTACAAGGATTTTTTTCTTATATTTCTGCCTTCAAATGACTATTGAAGCGTCAAACATTAAGAATCTGTTAGGTCTTGATACTTTGATTTTTTCCTAGAAAAACAATTCCGTTAAATCAGACTTTAATTTAGACCCTAAGGAACTATGTGGAAGTATAAACTGCAAAAAGAATTATATAAACAAGGCTCTGTTTCCAAATTTTTTAGTCTTTCAATCGTTAAAAGCGTGTATTTACATTTTGCTAATAATTCCGGTGGGACTTTCCACTAAAATTGTAATTTGTGATCAATATAACATCTTTTATCTTATCAGTGTTCTTGTTATGGTATATCTGATTAGAATAGACTAAATCATTTGGCTATTTTAATTTGTTTATTATTAAATCGTAGCACTCTAATATAGAAATATTTTGTGTTTTTAGTAATTTTATTCAGATACATGTGACAAATAATTTTAGTTACATTCGGTTTTTGCTTAAAGAAATAAAAAAAATATTTTTTCAAGAAATTTTGTGATTTCACTAGATACTCAAATTGAAAAAATGTAGGAAAAAAATATTCAAGTGATAATTTTTAGGTTTAACATATCTTGATGCAATGTAAAATTCGTAATTTTTTTTATCATCTTACATTCCATATTTTTCGCATCTATTTAACAATGAGAAATTTCTTTTAAATAAATTAACTTTTATAAGATGTAATTTTAAACGGCATCCAGGTTGTTTGAAACGAAAAAAATATTATATTGTTTCTAAAATGTATATAATTAGTTTACTAAAATGCGTAAACATAGGCAATTATATTTTTAAAAAACTTTTACAAAATTTATCCGAGTCATTTATCTTAATTTAATACATTAATACGATTTCTTTTATATTTATGCAAAACAACATTATACTAATGTTTTAAATTTCGTTAAATTGGAAATGTTTCTAAAATTATTTAAATTAAAAAATTAGTTTGCTACTATATGCCATTTATTTTTATACTTGGGAAAAATTTAAATACTCAATTTTTTTAATTTGTTTAAACTTTAATCATGTATAGACTCTTTATATTATTTATCTATATCTTATCCATAGTGCAATTTATTTTAGTATAGAAATTAAATGCGGCATAACATTAAATTAAAACAGTAACAATATATAAAAACATGAAATTTTTTATGAAGAATGATCGTTTATACCTGAAGAAAATACCTTTTTATATAATAAAAAACATTATTACATCTTGTGGTAAATTATTATATATATTTATGCCGAGCGGCTAGTACAAATGCTAAAAAATGAAGCTAAAGTTGTTCCATTTTGCATTCTTTCAAATCAAAAAAGTTGCTTACTTTTACTGAGTAAATATGCCACCAAATACATCTTGATATAGCAAAATTTAGCAAAGTATCGGTAAAAACCAAAATTCATAAATCAAGATTCAGTTAAAAGTTTGTATTAAAAGGCTTTTTCTATTCAGAATCTAAAAATATGATTAAATTACTTTATGCTATTTTGGTGAATTGCCTAACACTTTCTGGCGTTTATGGCAACAGTAAATTACCTGCTAAAAAGGCCATCTTCTTAGACTTATCTTACAACGTTCTTTCCATACAGGCTATAAAAAAATAAAAATAAAGCCCATACACAAATAGAATAAGGTTGAAGTGTGTAGCACTAATAACCCCAATATGAAAACTTATCGCAGAAATGACCCCGATACTTTATAAATAAATTTCTCAATTCTACCATAATTTCTTTATGCCAGGTATTTATTCCACAAGTCTTGGCTACCAAGCAAGTACAGCAACTATCAAATTTATAACATTCAAATGCATAAATCATTATCAAAAAACATACATTAATTAGTGACAACGTTTTGATTTAAAAAATAAGTATAAAATAGATTAAATATCACTTTTATAATGATAATTTCGAATATATAGAACTTATTCAAAATGTCTAAAAATTATAATAATGTATTATAACCAATTTATAATTTATAAAGAAGAAGTAAATTGACAAAACTATGTGGTAAAATATCTTAAGAATAATGAAAAATACAAATCTTGTGGTTTTTTTATGGTTATAATTCACCATGGGCAAAACATCAAGTTCATATAAATTCAAGTTTAGAATAAAATAGTAAATAAATATAAAGAAATATTTGAAGAATATAAAATCGAAGAAACACAAAAAACCTTCACTAGAAAGTCAATTTTTTTGTGTTTTTTGCCGGTAAATCTAAACTTTATGAATTTTTTCTTACTAAAAATATTTGCGAAATACCATAAAATCAATGTATGCTTTTTAATTTTCAATTCGTAAACTTAGTGACCACTGGAACCGGATTTATTTACAAACGTCATTTAATGCATTTTGGTTTTCTTGTGTGATGTAATTAAAATATGACAATTTAATAATTACTCGTATGTTTATGAAACGTACTGACAAATTTTCTTAATTATTGTTTTTCATTAATCTTTTTTTATGCATTTTCATGCGTTGAAAATTCAAATATATGTAATGATAATAAGTTGATAGCAATATAAAACATCATTAAAAAATTATTAGTAATAAAGTAGAAGAATACGTTCAAGTAATCATCTGAATTTCATGATAGGATATAGAGAATTTCTCATAGTAGAACAAGATATTCTTCAAAAACAACATTTTTATAAAAATGCTTGCTTAAAGCTTGCTAATGAATCCGTTGTAAATAATAAAAGGAAATTTTAGAAATAATGAAAACACGAAAAATGCAAACAATGATATTTATGTTTAAAATGAAGAATATTTCTCAAAAAGTCTTAAATCCCATAAAAACGAAGTTCAAATAAATATTTTGTATCGTTTAATATGTATACTGTCCCGATTACTTCGATATATATGATTGAATATATTAATTAGCATATTTTAATTACTTTAAAAAAGACATTATGTGAATTTATCTATGAAAATATTTAAAATTACTATTTAAGTATAATGTTTTTCATAGCATTCATTCATTTTTACTATTGTCCTGTAAAGAAGGAACACTGTTTGTTTTAAAATAGAATTCTAAAAGATTAGAAATGTTTTTGTTGCTATATTTATTATTTTTATTACTAAAATGATTACTACTAATATCATTACTACTAAAATTAATGCTACTAATATGATTACTTCTAACATAATTGCTACTACTATTATTACTACTACTAAAGTTATTTTTATTATGTAACATTCTCCCTTTTCTTTTTTTCTTTTTTTACTTAAATAACCTTTTGTGATTTTTCTTATCTCTAAAAAATCACAAAAGTTCAAATATAGAAATATTTTATATTAATTTTTTGCGTATACTAATTTCTTTAATTTTTAAAATGAAATTTGTTTCACAAAACTATATGCATAAATTTAATTTTAGATTGTTAAAAAATATAAATTATAATCACATTTCTTTAATAACTAACATTAAAATATTAAATATATGTGATACTGTATATCACAACTATATTTTTTAGCAGCTGCACAAACGTGAAACTTATCAATAACAATAGAATAAAAAAAAATTCCATTTTTCATGGGGAAAATTATTTGCTTTTTTACGTTTTTTTGAAAAAGACAACAAAAAAATGTTAAATATCAAAATTATTATATTATTTTCTATAATATATATTTTAATAAGCAAATATTTGATAGTTTTTTTGGTTCATTGATTTTGTTTGATATTTTACATTCAATTTTCTTGAAAAGATTCTACGATTTTTTTTGGATATCATAAAATAGGAGAAGTTGTTTTAGAAATATTTTCTGTCACCGGGCGACAAAGTAGCCTTTGTCGTATAATTTCGCAGGCATAATTAAAAATCAAGTATCAATAAAATTTTTAATTTCAATTCATTTTATTTTCTAAATTTATTTTAAAATTTAAGTGAATTTAATCGTGTTTAATTTAAATTGAGAAAATATAATAATAATAAATTTTTAGTAACGATATAAATTGCTGTTTTGACAAATTGTGACTTAATAAACAATTTATCAAAAAAAATCTATAAATAGAGGCTGAAATTAGAGAGCATGCTTTAAGAAATTACCATGTTAATAATAAATATTCGAACAACAAAGTCTTTAATCTGTACATTTTTTATTTTTATAAATGATTAACAATATTTTATGATTAAATTTAAAAAATTTAATATAAGCGTACTGGTCAAATGACGTTAAAAACATTCAACACAAAAAATACAATAATCAGAATTACTTCAAAAAATTTAAACATGCAATTTAGCTTATAAATTGCAATAATGTTCTGTGCATAGTTGTGATAGATTTTTCATATATCGTGGATCCAAAATAGACAATGATGTATGTTAAATTCTGATTTTATAATGTGCAAGAATCTTTGAACTTCAAATCCTTTCTAGGAATTATCTAAAATTGCAAAATTCTTTAATATTTATATATACATTGTTTCATTTCAACAATACATAGGAATCACTAAATATTCATAAAATCTAAAGTTAAGAGCTTTCTATCTTGCATTGTATCGAATTTAAGAATGTTTATAGATCAATTGGCAATAAACTCATAAAAATTAACAGCTCGTCTATAAAATTTCAATTCAAATATTTATGTCGTATCACGTTTAAATATTGCAATGTGCAATTTTCATTTCTAGGCTTAATAATCATGATTAATAGCAAATTCAACTTTTATGCAGAAAAAAGCCAGAATATATTCAACCAGATAAAAAATTACAAAAATTCATATTAAAAAAAAGTTTTTTATAAGTGAAGTTTAAATTAGTTATAACTTGATTTTTTTGTTATTATGTACCATTATCTTGTATTTTTGTATCTATAATATATAGTCTAATCACAACAAAATAATACATTTTCTATTATTAAAAGAAAATCTATATAAAGCGTAAGCATTTTTTGTATAAGCTCTTTATTTTAGAGTATATAAACGAATAAACAGTTTATATATTTTCTTTAAAATATTTAGCATGTTGTTTTAATAAGATTATACTAAAATAGAATTAAAGTGTTCTTATTGCAGATTAAAGTCAAAAAATAAAGCTTTATTTAATCAATTACGAAATTATTGGTTAAAAGTTTCAACTGTTTAATCAGTAATTTATCATCAAATCATATAAACAAACATACCATGTATGTATTTGATTAGTATAGTTTTGGTTGATTTTAATCATGAAAATCATAATAGATTTTTTATATTCATTTATTTGTTTACACACGATGAAATTTTGCCGATCTAAAACCAGATTTTGCTCTTTAATAGAACAAGTAAAAATAATATGTCGGATAAAAAATAATCTTTGCTTACAAACTATAATCAACGGCAAAAATATTACTTATAATAATGATAGTGCTTTATTTATAGCAATTATACTATAATTTTAAAAAACCATTGCAAGACAGGAAATTTATGTATTGTAAATTTATAAATTCATATAGATTAAATTTTATTTAACAATATAATATTTTTGTGCATTATTTCTTCGCAGGCCATGTAGTAGTATAAATACAAAATATTTTTTTTAAGGTATTTTATTATAAAAAATTGACATACAATTATAAATATATATATGTAATAAGCTCATATTTACTATATGAAATATGCGTTCTGAATTATTATAATATATAAATTTTTTCTAAAATTATATAAAATATGGCCTTAATTATTGTATTTTATATAAAAATCGCAATTACAAGACAGTTTTGTTTTTATTCCTTTTTTTTTATGATTTAATAATGAAATATAAAGAATTCATGTGTTAAAAAAAATCTATTTCTATAACTAGAATTTCGGAAAAAGTAACACAAAAAAGCACAATCAACATCATAATATAAACCAAAAACAATAAAATTCATACCATCATAATATAAACCAAAAACAATAAAATTCATACAATTGTTCAATTTAAAAGTTTTTTAGTGGCTTCCCTTAATATTTCATCACTGTACTATAGTTTTTTAGTTTATAATTCATTTTTATTTATTTCTATTGTAAAACACATTTCTTTTTTTCATTTAAACTGGTCTTATATTTAAATGAAAATATTCAATCAAGTTTTTTTAATATTTTTATATATATTTTCTGATTTAATGTATTCAAATATTTGAATCGAATCAATTATTTAACTACTCTATTAACTTAAGTTATTTTGCAAAACTAAATGTTTTTTTTATCATAGAAGAAGCATTTTAGCATTTTTTTATGTAATTCATGTTAGGTTTTAATTAGAGCCAATGAAAAATATTTTTTGACTATCAAGTACTTATGATGAAATATTTTACAATTTTAGCAATAAAACGGCAGACTAAAATCTATTTAATAGAAGAAAAAATATTATAAATACACAGAAATTACCAAAACATTGTAATAAACTTCAAAAATTAAAAAAAGCAATCAATATATATATATATGTATATATGTATATATCATTTATTGTAACAGTTGATTGTATAACATAATACTTCATACTTTATATTTGAATATATTGTATGTAAAAGAAATGATATTTATTATTGTAATTTCTTTGTTTAATATTCATTTTACTTTTCGTTTGTTCTCTGGTTGCAAAATTGCATAAATTCAGCTTTTCAAATAATTTGATATTTTTTTTATATTTTTATTTTAAATTTTATCTTTTCATAACAAATTTTAAAATAGTTTTAAAATATTTTTATTTTTCAAATGCAACTTAGACAGAACCTATTCTAATATTTTCGGGATAATATTGTTAGAATTTGCCTATGTCAGTTCTAATTTTAATGTTAATAATCAGATATTTTGTGTAGATATTTCTAAAAAATTATTTTTATTTTGTTAGTGATCATAAAACCGAATCACTAAAATACATAAATGTGATTAACTTTTGTTATTTTTTTTGAAAACCGATTTCATACAGTAGTTTTTACAAGAAAATGTATTTTTTTATAGTCAATTTCTGGTTTTTAGTATTTGGTTAGTTGATTGAATATTCTAATTAATCACTATTGTTTGTGGTCTTGTTATATGTGAAATTCTAACAATGGAATTCATGTAAATGACTAATTATGTAAAAGTTATTTATTATTTGACAAATTTGTCGAGAATCAACACAGAATAACCTTAGTCATTGATAAGATTATAATTATAGATTATGTGAAAAATTAAAAAAATCAAAATCAAAAAGTACAAATATCTGGAAAAAAAAATCTAAATAAACCAAACAAATATTTTGTTTACGATTTCATTCATGCCAAAAAAAATTATGATTCTTTTTTTAATAATTGCATTTCTACCAAGTGTGACAGTTCCCAAGAACAATACCTAAACAGTGCACAAAAGTATCTAAAATTTGCTTTGTAATCTTAAAATTTCGGTCGCGTTATGAATAACAATATATCAACACAATATAATAGATTATACAACAAAAATCTTTATAAATTCATCTTTGAAATATAAACACAAAAATTAAAATGACTTAATAGGAAAAAAAGGCATAAAAAATGAATTGTTTTTATATCTGAGATCTTCTTTAATAAAATAAAAACATGCATAATTACATTTTTTTGATTTGTTTATTTTTTTGCTATAAAAACGTGAAAAAACCAATTAATTATTCTAAACCAAATTTTATTAGTTTTTTATTCGTTTTTAGTATATAATTGTAATATTCAAGAACCTATTTATAAGTGAATTTAGTTTTTTTATTCTTAAAGCTTTAAGTTACAACTTATTAAAACCATAAGATATAAAAAAAGTGATTGATCAATGAAACTATAAAAAAATAGCCTTCAACAGAAATAAAATTACCAACAAAGACACAATTTGGTAAATAAGAGTTGTAAATAATATATAAATAATTTGTATTATGGGTTGAAAAGTTTTTTTTGTGGAATATATTTTCGATTATGTATTTACTTTATTATTACGCTATAATAGAAATTTTTTTATTTATAATATTAGGACCAATAATTTGCTTTTCTTAACTTAAGTTTTGAAATCAATTTGCTCATAATATACCATTGACAAATGGGGATGTATAAATTTTAAAAAATTTTTAATGACTTGCGAAATTTTTTTTTAAAAAATCAAAAGTAAATATTATTATTAGCTTAAGTAGAATAAAGCTATAATATGTAAAAATTAAAAAAATATATATGATTTTCCTGTAATAAAATAAATCTAAATCGTTATAAAAAAATAGTATGATAACGATCATATTAAAGCAATTTCAATTTTTAAACAGCAAAATATGTGTTATTCTTATATTTAACATTTAGTTATTTTATGTGAGCTTACTGCTATTGGTACATTTCTAATAATGCAAATTATCAATAATCAGTAACTTTTAAAGTAGGACAAGCAATGGTTTTATTGGTGTACAGTTTTTTATACAAAAAAATGAACTAATAATCAATCTTCTGTGCATGTAGTATTTTTTATCTTGTAATTCTTGTCATGCATAATGAAATATTATTTTTGCTATTTATTTATAATGCAAAAAAAGGTAAAAAAATATGTATATATTAATTTTTAAACACATTGATATGAAGATATTATGTGAAAGTTTTTTTTATTCGTAAAATTGTTTATAATGTGTTTATTTTTTTATATTTAATGCATAAATGTTCTTTTCTTATTTACAGATTTTATAATTTCAGTAGATTTAATATTCATAAAATAAATAAATATATTTTCAAGCATGAAAATGCAACAATATAGTTGTATGCACTATAATTATACATACATAAAGAGTTATGTATAACTTTTAATATATATTGTAATTTGGACAGGTTCAATTAAAAATACAAAAAATGATTATAAAAAATGTTGCTTATAACATGTTTTATAAACATTTTTAAATTTATAAAAACCTATTAAACAAAATAAACTAATAAAAATTTTTTAATAAGAAAATATAAATAAAGTTCATGCGCTTTTTACGCAACTTATTACAATTTTATAACAAACAAGACAATTTAATAGAAACTTTATTTTATAAATCTATGAAATGCATTGCTAATTTTATGTGAAGAATCTGTTCTAGTAAGATTTTTTTAGAGCCAAGTATATAAACATGCAATTTAAACTTTATGTGAATCGTTTACAATGAAACGTGAAGATTAAGTTTTCTAAAAAATTCTAAAGACTTTTAAAATAAACAAAAACAAATAATTATTTTTTTTAATTTCATGTTTTTAATTAAATTAAATATTTTCTCAAAATTTGTATTAGGACGTAAGATATATTTAAAATTTTTTGCTTTCCACCCTTTTTGTTATATTATCATAGGTTTATATAAATAAAACGCTTTTGACCAAACAAAAAAAATTTACAACCGCAGAGAAAATAAGAATTAGTACAGAATATGGATTCATCAAAATACAGCGATATTAAAAATACGTTATTGTATAACATATATTATGAAAAACACTTTTTACACCTTTTTTTACAATCTATTTGCATCACACAGTCGGGCCTATCAATGAGTAAAAGAAAAAAAATGCGAATTTCTTGTATTTTATAAATTATTAACATTTTAAAATTTAACATAAGATATTTTTATAAGATCTTAAACGTATATATCTATCTCACAATTATTAAAACTTGTAGAAAAAGATTTGTTGCATCAAACACTATATTTCAATATAAAATCATGATAATATCACTATCTACATAATGTTATACCGAAATATACATATAAAATATTTCGATTTCTAACAAACAAATTTAATTTAGTACTTTAGTTATCTATTTTAATTCAATGATCAATATTATTCAATTTAATTAACTAAATTATATAACAAAAAAACATAAAATTATTATACCTATTAAAAAAATTAGAATTAAAAATACTAGGTGGCGCAAAAAGTGATATTTCTTAGTTTTTTTTTTATAAAAACAGAAAAGATTATATTTAAGAAAAACACATACCATCTCATGTAAATTCTCAATTGTATGTAAAATCAAAAATATTATCTTTGTATTAAATACTAATAAAAACTAGTTTGATAATAGAATATCAATTATTAACGTATTTTAAACTAATCGTATCTGCAAAATATTTTATGTATAAGATTTTTGCAATAAATATATTGTAAAATGCAAAACTCAGGCTTGACTATTAGAAGAAAAAAAACAAATCAAATCAAGTTTTTTCTATATAATAAAGTAATAAAACATTGATATTTTTATTGTTTAAACATAAAAACAATGTATATTTTGCCATTTTTTTTAAATTTTTAGACTAATTTTTAATATACAAAAATATTCGATTATAAATGTATATTTTTAAATAAATCTTGCCTTAAATGCACTGTTTCACATTTTATTTGCTATTATAATATATTTTATTGTCTGTTTCATCATATAAACGATAAATTATGTGATCACAAATTTGATTGAAATACTTTTTTTTAGTTATTTTATAAGAAAATCAATAAAAACCGAAAATAACACACACTAATCATTAATTTCAGTGTGGTATGATTGATCTGTTTAAATTTATAAATTATATTTTTCTTTTTTTCTAACTATTATAGTAAATAGTTAAAATATTTTATTTTTAACCAGTTTATATATTCTACATTTTGATATCCTTCGTAGTTAAATTAGGCGTTTTTTTTTCATTTAATATAGTAAATTAGCAATATTAATTGCGGAAAATTAATGCGAATATGAATGAGACGATCTTTCCAAGAATCACAGCAAAAAAACAAATAAACAAAAAAATAAAAGCAACAAAAATTCTGATAGTTTTCACTAAGAAAAATTATATAGATATTTTTTATTTCATACCCTAAAGAAAAGATGAAATATAAAAAAACACAGATGAATGAATATGATAAACTGATAAATTCATACAAAATACCCACATATTTTTTATTCTTCCTAAAAGTATACAAATTAATGAAAAAAATATATTTAACAATATCTTATAATATATTTTAGTGCAGTATATTGACAGGAATTTCTTTTTTTTATGTGGGGCAGGTACCAAAATTTAAATATGCATAAGAAACCATTATTATCGAAAAATGAATTTATCATCTTTTGAAAACTCATTTTTAATAAAATATTTGTTTGATCAGATTATTAACTTTTAAACTTTGATATCTTGAAAATTTTTTTGCCTGTCAATCTTATAGCTTAACAATTGCTTAATTAAGATATGGTCAATGGAAAAGAATGGCTGACAAAAAGAAAATAAAAATAACCAAAACTATTGAATATTCGCCTTCTAAAAATCAGAATTATTATTTTTATTGTAAGAAGTGTGGCGAGAGATCCCAGCCTAGAGGCACACTACTAACCATACAATCCTTTTTTCATATATACCAGTCCCAATGTATGAAGGAACTGGATTGGAATACCAACAGTACAAATTGAAATTAATAGAAACCGTCGGAAAATTATAAAAAATACATATAAACTACACATTTTTTATATATATATATAAGTATTTTGGTATTTAAATCAAGTTTTATAATAATAAATATGTAGTTTTTTGAAATAGTATATAAGGATTAATTTTTATTTATTATTTTAAGAAAATTAGCAAATAAAATTGCACGTCCAAAATGTGCTATTTTTAAAATCCAATTGCATTTTCAATAATGAAACCAATCTATAACAATTAATGCCAACAATTTAAATAATAATTAAACCTTGATATAAATATTATTCTTATGAAGAAGCAAAATATTATATTTATTGTTAGCAATTTTTATTTGTGTATTGTATTTTATTTAAAATTTTAATAAAAATGAATTAAATAATCTTAAATAATTTTTCCATAAAAAAAATCCATATATATGAATGTAAAAAATCTATGGTGTATAGAAACTAGTGTGATTCAAAAGATACAGAATCGAAATTTTTCAAATGTATGATAATCTTACAATAGATCAACGTAATATAAACAAACGAAATTATTACATACATAAAAAAACTTCGAAAAAATTGTGATTTTTCATTAATAAAAAAAATTCGCAAAAAAGACATAATACTGTATAACTAAATGAAAGAACATTCATAGACCTGATATTAGTAACTATTATAGTAGAAACAATATAAGTAGAATCAATAATAGTTATATTTATAACGAAAAGCAGATATGCAACTAACATTAATAAACATAACAACAAAAAACTATCGAATAAATTACAATTTTATTTTGGAACGAACGATTTTTCTTTTAAATGAGAGATTTAAAATTGACATATTCATGTGATGAACGCATTTTGGGAAAGATTGTATTTTTTTTGGTGGCTTTATAGATAGAGACAGATGTGTGATACATAAAAATGAGAACAATAAAAATTATTGGTGCAAAGAATAAATTAAGCAATCTTTTTAGAAGATAAAAAAAATCACATATGAGACTGTTTTTTATCATAATCGATGTTATAAAATTTTTTAAAATAATTTTTGCATGCTACTTATATAGGCTCACAATTTTTTTAAAAATGCAAAAATAGTTTTTAAATAAATTCACAATATTAACATCATTATGACTTTACATCTAATATGCCATTACGTAGTAATTTTCTCATTATTAAAATAACGGGGGCTGTCCGAAAAAATGTTATGAATATAGTTTTGACTTTTTCAGGCTGCTTTTACGGCTTTTTTGAACTATTTATGGATTATTATTAAATTTGCTAATATTTTGAACTAATTATTTGTTGATGCTAAATAGTTATAACTATTAAAGAAAAAATAGATTTAATTTAAACATTTGTAATTCAAACTCTAGCGATTATAATCGAAATATTTGATTTTTATCTACTCTTTAGTAATTTACATCATAAAAAAATAGATTTTCAATAACATGTTAATCTCAGTGGATTAAATGATTTCTATAATAGATCATGTTAAATGATTACTTTTAAAATTCCATATAAAACTAAAAATGCACAAAAATTCCTTGAATAAAGCAAAAATACAAAAATCCATGGATATGACATAAATAGAACTTCTTCATCTCTTTTTGTATAATAAAACAATATTTATAAATCAAGTTTTGAAATTATTTTTTTTGACGTTTTTGTGGTGCACTCAATTCTTATAAATATAAATTTCTTAACTTTTAAAATATTTAAGTTTTTTGCTGATAGCATCTTATATTCTTTGAGTTCTAATCAATTTCTTAATTATGGAAAAGAATACATAGAAATAAAAAAATAAAATTTTGAGTGAAATAGTTGATAATTATAATTTTTTTGGAATGTTCTTAAATTCAGACTAAGCAAGCTTACATTTTAGGTAAATTCAAAATCATCCATGCTATAATTCCCACTTGTTTCAACTTGATCTAATCACTGATGCATTTATTACTTGAACAAAATCAGCGAATTCATATTTATTGGATAAAATTAGAATTCGTTCTCATATTTCGATATATCATCTTTTTTTAAATTTCAATAAATATAAAGATTGTGTCAGTGTTTTTTATATTTAAAGTAGTTCCTTCTTACGGTATACTTTTTTAAACAAAACCGAATTAAATTTAATACTTACTATTTAGAGCTTTGTTATTAAACAGTTAAAAATTAATTGGAAAATTTATTCTTTTGCATTAAAAATTGTAAATTTTCAACAACAAAACGGCTTTCTTAAGTAAATCATGATTCTAGTTTTCAAAAAAAACTTCCTTAACAGAAATTTAGCACAAAAAAAAAATATTTTTTTCTAAATTTTTAAATGTCTTAGTCCTCTTTTATATTAAAAGCTGACTTATATAAATTTTTCAAAAAACAAAAAAAAAGAATTCCGAACATATTTACTTTGAGATCGAACCCATTTCACATGAGTAGCAACCTTTCTAAGGATGTCGATTTGATTTTGAAAGGCATACATGATGAGGCATTTTGGGTAGAAAATGAGTTAAAAATAATATCGCTTGTCAGTACAAATAACAATAAAGCAAAAATAAAAGAAATACTTCGTTGTAAACTAGAAGAGGGTATAAAATATTCAGTGCTGAAACTGGTAGGAAAATTGCATTTGATATTTGACGACAAAATTTACTTAAATTATTTGAAGCATTCAGTCAATTTCAACTATAACTTTTACGAATTGATTTTTGACTTGCACTTAAAGAAATTAATCTCCCATAAAGGCTTAGGTATCATCAAGTATGAGCTTTTAAATCACTCGAAACATGGATTGAATCCAGAAATCTTAGAAAACACAGAAACTAACAAGCTACAGGAAAAAATCGAAGATGACAGGCAGCTGGCGAAATATGAAATAAGAAAGTCAATATGGAAAGACAATGAAAGATTTTGTACATTAAAAGACAACGAATATATGAATAATATTCCGCTAGTTAGATCTGATTTCATCAACAATAAGAACTTTGTTTTTTTAGAGAAAAAAAAAGTAATAATAGTAGACATTACAGATCTGTTTGATTTGATCTCAGCACATGACGAGTACTCACACGATATTATTCGCAAATTAGAATCAGCAATAATAGATGTTTTGCGGAATTTTTTTAAAATGCCACAAGGCCTTTCGCTAGAAACGCTCAGTAATAATGAAATCATCAACTCCATCAATAATGATATTTACAGAACAAACTACACAAATTATATAAAAAGATATATTGAAGATTTTCGAAGATTCTGCAAGCCTAATTTTGCCCGTGAAATCATTATAAAATATGATAATTTATGTGGCGGTTTTTATAGGAGATTTAAAGAATTGCTCCAGAGTTTACAACATTTAAATATACACAGTATGTATTTTGTAACATTAAATGATATTCCTTTCACATTGTCATGTGCAGCTGTTTTTCAGTTTGATTGTATCAACTGTACAAGAATTATTTCATATTCAAAAATAAGTTTAGAAAATATTATTAGTAGAATCAACGATGCTGAAAATATCCCATATTCGGTCTATTATGGAAATAATAAACAAGCACTCAATATTGATGAATGTTTTGTTGCCGGAAGGATGAGTGACTTGTTTTACGAGTCAAAAATTTCGAGATGTTTGTATCCTAATAGATAATTATGTATTGAGTTTTTTTATAAATAAATAATATTATTTGTGTCATTAATTTAAATTCGAACTTCAAAGAAATAATTTTAGGAATCTCTTAACAAATAATTATCACAATTGGAAAATCATCGTATTAGTTTTTATTATACAGATAATTTTCGATAGATTCACACTATTTTTTTTCTTAATCGAAATGTGCTACACAATTATACACATATTGAAAGAACTAAACAGTTCTGCTTGAGTTTATAATGGCGCTCAATCAAAGTTTTTAAATGCAAACTAAGAGGATAAAAGTCAAAAGATTTTGTTTGATGAATTCATATTCATATGTTAAAATTTTTTAGAAAAAATTTTGTATATTATTATTCCAAGTTTAGTGTCAATAAACTTACATTTTGAGGCATTGGGTATGCTTTCCTATAAATAGAAATTTTCAAAATATTTTTCATGCATATTTGTTTTTTTAGCAAAATAAAAATTTATTTTATACGGATCTTGAGACTATCATATACATAATTTTACAATTATTATGTGCAAATTAGAAAAATGTAAATTTGTTTTTAAAATAGTTAGAAAGATGAATACCATGTTGTGAATAAATAAAATTTTCATTATTTTGGTCTATATATTTTTAATATACAAAAACTGACGAAATGTGATTTACATATCAACAACAAAAAAAATTGTTTTTATACAAAATAAAAATTATATCGAATATAACATCAAGTTTAAATATCAATATCCGATGATGCAAATGTTATTATATAATCTGAAATATACATAGAAATGAAAAATCTTTAAGATTTCTTTAACATAAGGAGTACAAAACTGTCTGTAGTTTGTATATGCCGTATTCAGTAGGGGAACTAATGGGTTTGGCTTAATAGTAAGTTACAAAGCGTTAAAAAACAGGTTGGTTGTGGAAATTACTTTTATTTATATTGTTGAGTTATTAGTGCAGGGGTTATGCCAGCCGATCACACCTTCGTACTGCTTCCAATACCTGGTCTCCTTTTCTCTGCTGCCGTTCATCTCTCTGTCTGGGTACATTCACAATCTTTAAATAGACTAGCAGGAAGTAAATTCGGGAAGGAATCAGTAATATTGGAGACACTTAACTTAGAATTGGAGGGAACAATAATTCTGTGTGAATCATCATCAAGTATATCATTTAATGTGTTTACCACTGTTAATAAACAATATTTAACTAAGGAGGGAAAAAGTTGTGAAGAGATCGAGCACAATTTTATATCTATTAAAGAGGTTTTGATTGCAGATAGATCTTAATCATAGTTTTCAAATAAGAATAAAATTTTACTGTAAAGAAGAAACATTATGCATTTATTGACAAGATTTTGAAATACTAAAGTATTTTACACTATTTACACTGTTTTTTAAGTCACTAATATTGCTAGTGATATTTATAACACCCCTTTTTTTTACCAAAAATTATTGATTTTACTGTTAATATTGTATTTATTTATATTGTAAAAAGCTTGTATTTTTAACAAAATAGTTTGTAGAAAAATTCCTCAAAACAGACCAACCAGCTTGAACGAATAGCAAAAACTGTTATCGTCGAATCAAAAATCGTTTAAAATCTTCCGATTATTTTTTGATTGAAGCTATAACATATGAACCTTATGCAAAAAAAAGAAAGAACTCAACATTTGACTATAATGATACTGCATTCAATTACATACAACTACATAAAACTATTATATTTCTATAAAAACAATTTGCAGTATTTTTAAAACAAAATTTTTTGAATTAATAGTTCTTTTACTGGCGAATTCAACAACATTATAAACATTTTACATTGAAGTTGTAGTAAGAGCTAAAAATACTTTTGATGACAAAGTAGTTCTGAAGGTGTGAGAAACTACTGTTATGGCTAACTAATGTTGGCTTTTTTTTTATAAAAATTATCATTAAGATTAAGATAAAATTTAGACTAATCATTTTTATACTTATTTTTATTTATATACTGCCTTTTTAGATGAAGCATAAGTAATCTACGCTTTTCCATTTTTTGGTTAATTATCTAGACACAGATAATCAGAGAAACTAACATCTCTAAAAATGTCAAAACTAAAATTTATCTGTTATCTATAGTCAACATAAAAGGGTAAATGAGCAAAAAAACATAAATATTCTTGTTGCCAATTCATTAATAGTTGAAATCTTATATTTTCACTATTTCTATTTTTTTGTTTTTTTTTCTTTGCGAAAAAAAATACGATTTCGAAAATGGAAATACAATAAAATATTTTCTAATGTATAATTGCAGTAATTTTTTTATAAAAATGCAATATTTAAAATATCCTCACATGTGAAACACCTGTGGGTACAATTCAGTAAGAAGCAAGTATTTATTATGCTTTGGTGATAAGAAAACACTTTTCAAAACTTGTCATCATATTTTTGGTTTAAATAGAAAAAAAATTGTTATTTGACCATACAGTCATTAACTTCTATGAATCTAAAAAAAGATGTTATACAGGAAACATAACTGAGATATAAACTTCGCATAATATTGTAAAATATAATTCATATATTTTGTTGTTCTTTTTCTTTGGATTGACTAAAACCATAAACTTAAAGTTTATATATTAGCGTTAACTATAGACATAATAAGAAATAGTTTATATTAAAAAAAATAAAATAAAAAAGAAGAAAGAAAAAAAGAAAAATGTTTTATAGTAAAAATCATAATAATCTGATAGTAAATATCAAAAAAGTAAAACTTACTAAATGTATTTATAATAACACTGTAGTGGTAATAGCAAATCAAGTAGCTTTTTTGGTAAGAAAAAAGTATTATACACTAATTAAAAAAAATTGAACAATAATAAAAATTAGAATCTTTCCAAATTATATATATAAACAGACAAAAATTTTTCTTTAAACGACAGCGAGAAATAAAAAAGCTTTTTTTTTAATAAATAAAACTAATTTATTTTTCCGTTATTGATACACATATAAAATCTCAAATCATTATAATCACACAAATATACATAATATAATTCAAATATTTGGTTGGAAGTACGGGGTCTCCCACGAGGTTTTCCCAATTTTCATTTCTAGATATATTGTGAGAATTATTCATTTACTCGGTCAACTTTATTTAAAGAAGCTATAAAAGCCTTATAATGAATCAAAAGACCCAATCACTTTTCTGATCAAAAAACATCAAAATACTTAAACTTCATATATCAAGCTTATCTTGATAATTTGCAATAATAAATGATCAAATTTCATTAATTTTCATTAAAACACCAATAACACTTAAAAATGTCAAAAGCATTAATTTTTGACATTTTCGAAAGATGGTGAAATAAAAACAAACGATTTAAAATATAGATGTGTTCCACACAGTGAAACATTTTATACAACTTATTTCTTTAATATCTGTTTACTATATATCATAAAATATATTACAACGCTACATTTTAATAGCAGTAAAAAATATGAAAAAAAATGTTTTTGTTCTTATTCATTTATGATTTACAAAAAAAAACTTCCCAATTTTTAATTACTTGTTTAGCCCATACCTTTTTTGTCTATATTTAATAATGCTTTGCAGTTCATCTTGTATAAGTAAAATGAAAGAGTGGTTAATATCAAATTTACAAATAGTAATTTTTATGTGTTCATTCTGGCGTTAGCAGAAATGCCTGAAATTTTTATATCATTTGATGTGTCGATAACTTCTAATAGATGTGTTTATAATTTTTTTTCACGATTTATAACAATTTTTAATGCATAAAATGACACTCAATCATAAAAAAATATCTTTTTTATGAAGAGTCACTAAAATTTACATTCTTCTTGCTAATAATTTTTTTTATAATTTTTGCATCAAATGGTATGTTTTTATTTTGTCTTAATGTATACGTCTCTATAAAAGAACTATGTTGATTTTAAGCGAAAAACTTACGGAAAGATTTGTTTATTAACGCTTTTTTGATATTTAAAAATTGTTACTAGTTTTTTTTGCATGTTATTATAACTAATATTGCGATTTACTTAAAGATTCATTTGTTATTGTATCTCTATAATTTTTTTCTAAAAAATTTTGATAAAAGTCAATAAACCTCAAAGTTATTGCTAAATATATTATATATCAATTTTCTATCGAACCCAATTCTTTTTAACAAAACAATAAATCAAGTCAATATTTTCCATTCATGATCAATTAAGTAATAAAAAAAATCAAATTTTGAACTAACAAACCTGTAAAAATTGTTATTTTTATCGAAATATAGCTTTTTATTGTAAATTTATATTTTTTTTATCTTTTTGGTCCTGAATAATATAACTTTATATAAATTGATAAAAGATATATCGGGTTTACAATTGTAATTCGTTTTTGGTATACTTGAAGGTGGACTAAATTGAAAATAATTAGAAAAGTAAACATAAAAAAAATAATCATTAGGTCCACAAAAGTATAAGGCATAAATTTTTATGATCTTAGTGTACTTTATGACAAAAAATGTGATATAGTGTTATATTTTATGATTTATATTCAAATAAATGTTTAGAAGGTTTAAAAAGATAAAAATTGCGGGATCAATTATAATATTTGGTTTTGATTAATATATATATATATAAAGGGAATATTGGATGGAATATATTTGCCGTACTCGCTGGGTGGCCGAGACGAGTGGCGTAAATAGTAGGCATAAAGACAGTATGGTAAAGTTTGTGATTTATTAACGAAGGTGTCGGGGTCATTCCTGCGATCACCTTTTTTATTTAGGCGCGTAGCTTTCGTTTCGCTTGTCATCATTTTCATCTGTGTGTGGGGAACATGTTACTGCTTTCATAGCCCTAGTGGAGGTAACTTTGCGAGGCAATTGTTGGAGGGAAGCTTTTTCTGGAGAGAAGATGCTTAAGTTAAAATCAACACCAGAATGTGGTGGATATTTCACAACAATATTACATTTATTTCTTGGGGATTGGCCCGGTTCTCTGAATGACGTTAGTGTTTGTCTGATTTGCTTCTCCTATTTTCGTCCCCTTTGTTTGAATGCATCTAGGCTTTATCATTGAACCCTTTTATATTTATTTTCATTGGATTTTTACAAAGCCATCTGATTGACTGTTACCAAACTCTTGCCAAAAAATATTTGTTATAACCTCTTTGTTTCTCTATGAGAAAAAATTTCTACTGCAATATTTTTTTAAAAAGATCGCAGCATTTATTATTTAATTTATTTAAAAATAATAAAAAAGTAAGATTTATCAAATTGTTTGTAAATAAATGACATAAACTATCATAAAAAAATTAATATACGAATAATACACACACGCAATATAAAAATTTATTTAAGACCCTACATTTTATCATTTTTTCGGTATTTTGTTATTAAATGCGATACTATGAAAAAAACTACAAATTTTTAAAGAAATCATTACAAACACTATAAATATCAGCAAATACATAATCATTTTTGGTATAATGTAAGCAAAATAATCTAATAAGACCTTTATCATATCGATCTTCCCCAAAATGTGTTCATTAGATGCCAAATTTTAGGATGAAAACCCACGATTTATAGATAAAACAAAATTTTTTGGTATATTGCATGAAAGCAACAATTAAAATTTAAAAAAAGCAATTTTGCTATTAAAAAAATTATATTTTTTGAAAAACTAAATTATGAAATTCACAAGGCCTAAACAGACTGAAAGAATCAACAAATAAAAGTAAAATCATTTTTTTTTCTAAATATGTTGAAAAAAAAAATTTTTAGTTACGTCTGCTGAATAAACAATCTCTTTTACAAGAAACAAAATATTCATTTATATCGAAAAAATTTAATACCAATATTATCTATTTTTCGACAAAAATCCATAGAAAAAACTAATAAGAGCAAATCACTATGGTTTTTTAGTAGCAAAAAATATATATAAATTTTCGATTATACGTTGTTGATATATTACCAATAAAATTTTTTTTACATTTAATCAAATTCATTAATACACCAATATTTGAAATATTAAATAAAATAAAAGATTGTTGAAAAACTAAAATTAAAGACAAAAAACTGTAAAAACTACTAATTTTAATTTTCGATTTCTGAAGTAACAGTGTTCTATGCAAATTTTTTGAGCAATAAACTCTTATATAATCAATGCGTGAAAATTATCAAACATATTTATTTATCATCAGAAATACATAAAAAAAACAATTTTATATTATTATTGTATATTAGTATCATTTTTCAACCAGTTTTTACAAAGAAAAAGAGATTTGAATCATTTAAAAAATGATTAAATAAAAAGCACAGATATCTGCTTAAAAACTTTATGAGCGGCAATTTAAATGCTTTGAAGTTATATTAAATATTGGGTTATTATAAATGTTTTAATTTTAACAGATTTTACTGGTGTCAATATACTCTATTATTATGCATAAAATATCTTGCGACCTATATAATTTTTATTTTATCATTTTTGGTTTTGATATTGCACAGTAAACAATATTTTTATTGTTTTTAAGCAATTTTGTACAAAACATTCGACAATATCTGAGTAAGATGAAAAATTTTTTCATAAAATCACTATAAGTCGACACTTATATAAATTAACAACGTACATGAAGCATTATGCTGTTTATACAGGCTTCATTTCAATCAATTTTTAGTACTTTTTACATTTAATTATCATTCAGACAACGTTTAAATTAATTATTGTTTTTAAATCTATTACTGATATTTTTTAACAGTTATTCACATTTTTGATCGTATATCAAATTTTTACTCACTTTGATAATTAGAAAATTTTTGTTAAAAAAATTTAAAGTAGCAAAAAATCAAATATTATATTAATGATACCTTATATATGATAATAGACGAAAAATTTAAAATTAGCATAACGTTAACTGTAAAAAATATGATTTATATTTTTTAAGAAATATGAAATTTAATCATGATATATTTGAACATAATTTATTGATTAAAACAAAAAAAACATAAGTATACTCTCTAAAAATAGTAGTTGGAAAAAAAACATATTTTTAGAATATATATAATATGTTATGTCAGCGTCACTAAAGTCTGAATTTGACTTAGTAAAGTGATTTTCATTAAATTTTAAACATTTAATAAAAAAATTAAAATTTGTTTTAAAAATAAGATAATGAAACTTAACTAATATTTCCAACAAATACAAAACAGAAAAAAAATAATCTATATAAAGATAATTATTAAATGAAGTTTAGCTAAATTTTGTGAATTTTCAATTGATATTTTAGTGTGACAAAAATAATAATTTATCAAATTAAAATATATAAATAATAAGAAAAGAAAGCACATGAAGAGATTTCAGAATATATATAACTTTGTAAATAAATATTAAAATCATGCCAATTCCAATTTCTACGATATTTTTCTATTCATATGTTGGAATTTTATGCTGGTATATGCACATATAAAATATTTATACATATGGTGTTTCCCGTTTAAATGAAAAAACCAGAAAACAATATATTTGTCGCAAATATTTGCATAATCGGTTATGTCATTGCAGATTATGTTATTATCTGTATTACATTGTATTTTTACGCTATGACTGTTTTGCTGTTAAAGTTGTTAATGAATAAGGTTTTGCATGGTTCGGATATATTCAACAAGAGTATTTCGGATTTCATGATTTCTAAACTGCTGTTTCTTTATAAGATTTTTTTAGTGATAAACTGACCGTTCTTAAAAAAAATGCTGTCATTATATCAAAATTTCATTTTCTTAGCAAAAAAAAAACATATAAATAATACAAAAAAATTATAATAGATCAATTTGAATAAAAACAATAGTATGGGTTTTTTTACTTATAAAAAAAATGTCTAAACTAGTGTTTGTATTTGCACCTAATTTACACATTTTTAATTTGTAGACTGTACTGCTGATGGCTTTTTTTAATTTTTTTTGTGATAAATATTTGATATCCAAAATGATGCTTCTGAAATCTTTAAAATCTAAAAAAGGATAATAAAAAGTCTTACTCAACAACATACATATTGTAAAAAATGTGTTATTTCGTCTAAAACATTTAGCATTTCCGAATAATTCCTTGCAAAATCATCAATAATACCGAGATGTTACGTTAGAATAAGTTTTTATCTGCTAACACAAAAAAATTTACAACTGTAAAAAACAATTTTTATTAAATTTTAAAAAAGCACATTTTTCCTTAAAAATGTGAAAATTCGATTTATATGTGTGGTAAACCACATACTTTAAGGGGGTACTTATATGTATAAATTTGATAGAACAAGTTTCCTCCTAAAATTCCCATTTCCTGCCTATTTAAATTGTCCCAACAATAAACCCATGGTGGAAATTAATAGGTATTATGAAAGTGCTCCCACTTCAGCCTCAGACCAAGACCGCAGGCATTACTCCGGTCCAGGTCTTCCACCAAAGTTAAATAAATCATACAAAGCAAATAACCAAGCGATATTCAACATTTTCTTGCGTCATGCACACTTGCCACCAAGTGTGCACGGCAATATGTTACAAATTATATATCGTTTTACATTCTTATATCGATTCCTCTAAAGGATTGTATTCAAAATACACAGAAATTTTTTGCACTTAAAGCAATAAATATTTTGATTTTTGATTTTTTAAAAAATTTTTGTGATTTTATCTAAAAGATTTTAAGTTTTTATTTGTTTTTATTATACAAAATTTACATACAAAATAATAAAAATTACATTTTACTTTCTAATTAATGAAACAGAATCATTATAATAGCATATAAAAAATTATTTAATACATCTTATTGTTGTTTTTAAACTGCTTTATTCTATTTCGATTTCTGAAAATTTACTAATTTAGATGTAAAAAGGAGGAGAATTCGATCTTTGCTATTGATGATATGTTTACGTTAAAAAAATTTGCAGCATAGTGAATTTTGATATAGTGTAATTTATTCTTCTATAGCAAAAAATTCATTAAATAAAAATATTTTATAACTATCTATTTGTGTTTAAGAATGCAAAAAAATATATAAAAAAAATAAATCTAGTTGAAAACACAATTTTAAAGTTTTATATTTACTTTTTTTATCAAAAAATATATAATAAGTGATATACAAAAATTTGTATCTTTATAGCAAACACAACCCATTTTTTTATAAGCACATATTTTATCTTTGAATATAGAGCATAACTTCTCTCCACTTATTTCAAAACTTGGATTCTTATATTCATTCTGAGAACATATTTTTTAAGGTTTACCCTTTTCCATATAAAATTATAAAATGTATAATGTTATATTGTGTATCCTTTTTCCTTTTATGGACGTTTTTGAATAATTTATATTACTGTCGTTTATTATTGAAAAAATATATTAACTTAATGGTGGTATATAGATAGATTTTTTTCATCTTCAATATATACAAAAATATAAAATTAATAAACAATGCTTTTGAAAATTCACTATATATAAGAATAATTTTATATGATTCAAAAAAGAGAAAATTATCCAAAAAATAAGGATGATGTTTTACACAAAACCCATTTTTATTTTTATAACAAAATCATATTTAAAGATTGTTGTATTTACCCAAAACGAACCTAATTGCTTGAATAAATGAAATTGATCAATGTAAAGAATCATAATTTTATTTCTTGCATTCTTGTAGAATATTAAATTTCATCTAAGGATTAATAAACGTCGAATAAAATTGTAGGCGCTGCGGCGAAGAACGCACGTAGGTTAAGGATCAACCAATAAGATCTTCGCATTTGGAGAAACCAAAAAATTATAATTGTGGCAATCTGATTGGCCAGGAATAAACCGTTCGAATTCGGGGATAAAAGAATTTCTGCATAATAATTCATGAGAAATCTACACAGAGACTGAAGAGGACGAACAGTCGAACCCATGAACAAGGAATAAGAGTTAGAGCCTAACTATCTGAGCATTCTGATAGAAAAATAATAATTAAAACATCTCTTTACATTTCTTGTATTTCCTCTTTTTGTTCTTATTCATTTTATTCTCCAGACGGGAAATCCGACAATATCTAAAAAATCCCTAAAATACTTAATGCTACTTTTTCTGTTCTTATTCATTGATCACAAGGCTTATCAAGACCACATTTTTAAAGATTAACAGAAAAACAACAAATCCTCTAAGAAAAAATGTATAATGACACAAGATTACACCAATTCACAAAGTATTGTCAATATTACGGGTTACTATAATCATATAATAACAAAATCTGAAATACATAAAAAAATGAAAACATAAGTTCGATTTTGTAAAGTTTGACCGAAAAATTAATCACTGCTTTATACAAACAAATCTTAAAAATAAAATAACTATGAAAGCTTTATTGAAAAATATTTTTATTCAAAAAGAAGTTGACAAGTAGCAATTTTTATGTGTAAAAATCGTCACAAAAATATAAAATAACTATCTTCTTTATAAAAAATCTGCTTCTTTTTTATCTCTGTTGTCAACACGAACGAAAAGAATATATTCTGCAGTTTTATCACATTAAAAATGTGATTACGTTGAATAATAAATAATAAGAAAACTTAAATTATGTATTTCAGAATTTATAGTTAATATTATATTTTTTCCTTTAATAACTTTCTATAGTTCTTTACTTTTTATCATG
Source organism: Edhazardia aedis USNM 41457 (assembly GCA_000230595.3). Classification (NCBI taxonomy): domain Eukaryota; kingdom Fungi; phylum Microsporidia; family Culicosporidae; genus Edhazardia; species Edhazardia aedis. The sequence continues at coordinate 537,456 of AFBI03000013.1, read as the reverse complement.
TATTTATTCTTTTTAACGGCAGTATGGATGCATAATTTGTAAATAAATGATTCTATAATACATCAAATACTTGCACTTTCCGCATTTGAACCTGATTACTCGCATATCATTAATAATCACATTTTAAGCAGTCATGTGCATAAAAAATGCTTACACGATCAAAAACATGTTTTATAATTAACAATGTTTTTTTATTTACTTGTAATTATATGAAAATTCTTTTTTTAGTAAACGACTACGTCAACAAGCGTTTCATTAACCTATTTATAATAAAATCTATATCAAATCGATTTTTTTTACATAAAACAAAGAAAATAAGATCCTAAAAACATTTAAATAGATGTTAAATAAAGATAATAATTACAAAGGCATTTTCTCAAATTTAATTTTTCTTCAAATGTATATTATTGTTCATTTAAAAATAAGGTACATCATATTTAAAAATATTTTAGTTTAAAATTTAAAAAAAATTGTTGAATTTCACGAACATAAAATATTATGAATCGGCATTAATGTATTTATGTAAAATTTCATATTTTTAAATTAATTTTAACGTATTTTAAAAACAAAAAAACATTCTTATTTACATTTAAAGTATTTTTTTATGTTGTATATGAGGTCATTTAACAAAATAATTTTACATCACAAATATGTTACAAAATTCCTGTCATATAAAAAATTTTTTCAATATCTTACAAGAAGCTTTTTTTAAAATTAAACCTTTTATAAATAGTCAATATTTGTACCTATCTATTTTTTTTATCGTTTTTAGATATTTTTACAAATAATCATTTCAGTTTTTTTACTATAATTTATTACTTTTAATTAATGATTTTTCAAAAAAATACCAATTTACATCTAAATTTGCAAAAAGTAAAATTTCTAGTAAAAGATGTATAAATTTTTATTATTTTCTTATTTTATGTGTAATTACTACGAAATTTTATGTTTATTTGTTTTTTGAAAACAATAAAAATTTTATTACAAAAACGCTATTTTTAAGAAATGTCTCTGATTTGAATGTTGTTTTTGCATTTTAGATTGTTTTATTCATAAATATAAGGTTTTTCACATAATTACAAATCAATTAACATATTATAAATGGTATAATAAGTTTTTTGTCATAAATTATACTATGATTTGTATTTTTTTATGTCAACTCTAAAAAAAAATTAATTTATTAAATAATGATAAAATTTTATAAAGCTTATAAACGAATACACATGGTTTTATATTTTAATATAGATAGTAATAACCCTTTAGTTAAAATATATTAAAATTCTATAAATTAAAGTAAGATTTATGCCATCTATTTTCCAAATATATTTGGTGCGTTTACAACAAAAATAATGACAACAACCGAAAAAAATAATTGCCTGTAACAGGCTTTTTCAAAATTATATATATTAAAATTTATTATATTGTATTTGATTTTATTTTTTCTGTTTATGTTACTTATAAATTTAATGAATAAGATTATGGCATACCGAAAACACGAAAAAAATAATGTAATTCATAAATTTCTTTTTCTGTAAAAAAGAATAATAGTCATTAAATAATTTATTTAATTGAAATATACTTTTAATATTTCTGTATCTTTTTTTAAGTTATAAAAGTATATTTATATATCTCAAAAAAATTACACTGTGTAATCGTTTGTAATCTTCTATCATCAAAAGTTTTTGTGAATTTTTCTTTTATATTTTTGGCTTTTTTTATAGTTAAATATAATTTAAAGGAACCAAGCTTATTCATTTATAATTGCAACAGACGCATTAATATTAGCAATTTATGTATAAATTGTGCTATAACAAAATTAAAGTACAAATAAAAATTTTATCCTGTAAAAAAAGAAGATTGTTTAGTTTAAAAAAAATTCTTAAACATTTAAATTCTTACTCTTTTTACATACTTTATTATGTTGATTTTATGTTCTTTTATCATTATAAACATAATACTGTCACTAATATTATGATTATACATACTAGTACTATTTTTATAAATCATAACTTCTATTTTTTTTATGTTTCAAAAAACTTTTTGTGATTCTTCTTATCTCTAAAAATCACAAAAGTTTCTAAACTGAAAATATTTGTGTTGTTTATAATCTATTCTAAATTTATTGAATTCTTAACGAAATTATTTCTAATACTTGATAGATTTAAAATGTTTAGAATACATTAATAAGAAATGATTGGAGCATACTTCTTTAATTATTAAAACTTTAATAGTTGTGATTTCTTAAGTCACATCTGTAATAAGAAAAATTTATTAATGAAAAATTATTGTTTTTTTAACAAAAAAATACCCATATGGTTGCTCTGAAGGAAATATGAAATATTTATCATAACAATTATTTATCAAAAGTATATAAAAATTAAAAGTGCACGTTCTAGAAGGTTTTGGCTGAATTGCGTCTATATATCGATAGTAGAAAACTAAATTCGTTTGTTTCTCTAAAGTATAATTAGCTTCTACTGTATATTGCAATAGACTTTTACTCTGAGTAAACAAATATTAATTGATTAAAATGTTTTTTAAAAACACTTTTGTAAATATATTGAACTTCCAATTTTTTCTTGCTATAAACAAAAATTAAATTTTGATGGATTTTTTATTAATATTTTAAAAAAAATTCTACATAAAAAAATATACATGAAAAGTACCAACAAATTGTCGATTTTTTTATCAATAGAAACATGAAAATTTAATAAATAGTAGCAATTAAATGATGTATGGAACCTCTTGTTTGAATCTTGTTTTGTGATAAGAGTAATTATTTAGTAAATAAGGTGTGTTTCTAATATTTTTATGGATGTTAAACATCTAGTTAAAGCCTTTTGGTTTTCAAAATGTCATAACCATAAAAACTTAATCTAGAAAAAACTCAAAAAACTTGAACTTACCATTTCGAAATCATTAAAAAATATATATTATAAAAAATATTGAAAAACAACAACTAAAAGTATCCGACGGTGATTTATTGGCATCTGTATATACAACTGTAGCATATTTAAAAAAAAAATTTTTCTAGATAGCTTTGCATTCAGGAAAGTACTGCTAACAATAAATTAATAAAATTGTGTTATGATTATGCAACACCATCAATTATATTACAAAAAAATATATATTTTTTGCAAATTGCCATTTTAATTTTTTTATTTTTTATAAAGTTTAATTATAAATTTACTTTAATTCAATACTTTTTTTGTGTTTTGTTTTGTTATAACACCCTTAAATATTGGATATTATATATAAAAAAATCAATTTTATCGGAATAATTTTTTTTCTAGAAATCACCTATTTTTTTTTTACTCTATTACTTAATAGAAATTTTTATTTTCATGAGAAGTTATTTATTATTTTGAAAACTGCTGGTGTTTTTTAAAAATATTTTATATAAAAATCAAGATTATGTTATCTGCTTTGTGGTATAACATACCACATAAATATTATTTAATTTATTGAAGTGTTATCGTTTATAGTTTTTAATGAAATAATATAATATTTAGAAAATATAATTCATTTAAATTGCTTATTATAAAAAAAGAGAATTATTTTTTTTACAATATAATTTCTAATATTGTGATTACCTTATAAGGCAATATGATTATCAAGAGATAACACAGACCACAAAAAACTATTTAAGTTGTAGAATAAAAAAAAAAAAAGAGAGAGAGAAGGAGAATATGTACAGCCATAGTAGTAGAAATAATAGTAATAGTAAAAATAATAGGAATAATAGTCATGATAGTAGAAGTATAAATAATAGTAATAGTAATAGTAATAGTAATGATAGTTATAAATTGAATTATAATGATAAATATGTAAATAAATTTTATAATAAAAAATGTTTTAGTATTTTAGAATTTTATTTTAAAATAACAGTGTCCCTGTGTTACAGGACATGCTTATTAACTAGAATTTAAGATTTTATTTTAAAATACCTCAAATTTAGAATTCAAAAAATCTTATACTATTAGATTAAAAATTTAAGATTTGCAATTCATACCAAATGCCTCAAAAAATATTTATTATATTCCGTAATTAAAAAAGTGTCACAAATAATAAGAAAAACATTAAAATAATTATTATGTTCAATTTAAACAAAATAAGAATTTTTCAATAATATAAATAATAAATATAATATATTTTTTGTTCTAGTACTGTGATCTTTATATCATCTGTTGAAGATACGCAGAAAAAAATATCTTGAAAAATATAAATTTGTAATATAGCTTGTTGTACTAATTTATGGTGTGTGTTTTTATCGAAATATTTCTTTATTGATTCTTTATTCCCTGTTTGTAAATTATTCATTTTGAAGAAAACTATACATTTTATTAACTGATAATTAATTATTTACATTTTTAATTATATCTTTCACGAATCCCAAAGTGTTTAAACTAAATTAAGTATATATATTGTACTTTTATTTTTATTGGTGTATTTCTATTAAAAAAAGATTTTTTGTCTCCTATAAACTTTCTAATTGGAAGTGTAAGATATTACCAGTAGAAACTAGCCATCAAACCTTCCATTTGAGTACAAAATTTATAAAAAGTATTGCTGGAGAACTCTGTGTATAAAAAATGATATAATTGGATAGACCAGAAAGAACTGTGTCAGCCGAAAGTACCATCTTTTAACGAGCCTCAACAAAATTTAGTGTATGAAAAATATATTAATCCTAATATTGTATGTATTTTTAATCTTGTTCACTGCAATTCCTACACTGAATGCCGCAATATAATCAATTTTTATTATCATGTATTTTCTGAGGGATTGAATGATGAAACAATTCAACTATGCATAACCATAAAAAATAGTATCAATGTATATAATGGTAAAGATATATGAATTTTTTTTAAAAAAAATATATGCAATTTCTCAAGCATAAATACAAAAACTTGTAAGAGGACGTGGATACATATAGAAACTAATTCATTCTATTAATATCATCAGTGAGAAAAATTTATACGCAGGATATATGCAAAAATTATCATTTTGAATAATTAATAAAATATTTATTAATGTTTTCTTTATTTATGCTGGATAACAACCTAAAACATCCCACTATATGCTAAAAACAATATAAAAATATAAAATCTATTTTATCAATTGTTAAATTTTGAATATATGTTATTAGTGTAATATAAAAATTTTCTCGGTAATATGGAATATATTTACGGCAATCATTTTAAACGAAATACTGAAACACAGATAATCTTGAAATTATAACTTTATATAGATATAATATAATATATTTATGCTTATTTTTAAAAAATTTTTGTGGTATTTATTAGGCGTTGATTTTTGCTTAAAATATAATATAAATACTTTTATTTCTTAAATTTCGTTAAAGCTTTTTTTTATTCCTTTCAATAAATTTGTTTTAATATGTTAAATTATTATTGTTCATTATTTAATTTACCATTTTATTCATGTTTTTCACTCTATATTTAATTTAAAAATATAAATATTTTAATTACGAGTTTATTTTTGAAAAACCTTTTTTGTTTTAAATGATAATAAATAAATTTTCAAGATAACAAAATGACTCTTTATTGTGAATTTCACGTATGGACTAATATTGTATACAGCAACAATTATTCAATTTAGAGATTTTTTATTAACAAAAATCCGATTAATGTAGTTTTGTTTTATGTATAAATTTTATTTGAACTAAAGATTAATAAAATATTTAGATAGTAGGAAAATTATTACTGAAAATAAATGATAGCGTTTTTTTTATCCGAATCATCCAAAAAAACACGTTGTAGTATAATGGTAATACAATAACAAGTTTCAGTATTTGAAACTCTATGCTGGATATTATTATTTGTTTGATATTTTTTGTAGTTTATAAAAATGATTCTTTATACTCTAATGTAAATGATCTTGGCAACATAGTTATAATTTTTCGAAAATATATGTTTTGATCCGGATAAAAATAGTACTCAAAAAACAGTACTCATAGAATTGTACATGAGTTGTTAAAGAAATTTTTCTTAAATTTTATTTTTTAGATTATATTTTTTGATTTTTATAGTTTCTATGTTTAATAAATTTTCTTTATATTTTTAAGATTTAATGCTTCTATAAGGAAAAAAATATTAGAATTTGTTCAATATGTTTAAAATATTTATATTAGATAAGACATGTAAGATTATTGATTTTTTTTAGTTATTTTTGTATTTCTTTATCGAAATTTCCAATAAAAGAATTGATTTATAATTCAATAACTTATATTTGTAACATACTAATATGTGTTACAATATTTATTTTTTTGTTATTGTTGATATTTTGTCATTTTTAGATAATAAATATCATAAGGGCTGATTTTTTTGTAGTTTAGTTTTGTCATATATGTTTATTTTTGATGAAATGTCGAACGATTTGAAAAAGCATTTTTTACTATATAAGTATAAAATTATATTGGTGATATAAAAATTAGAGTATTTCATACACATAAAACAATAAATTTCGATTTAAATAAATTAAAAAAGGTTTCATAATTCAGAATTTTGAATGTAATTGTGTGTTTTATTGAATTTTTGTTATAAAGAAAAGTATTTTTCAAATTGTTAGAACATATAATTATAGAAATAAAAGTGATGAAGTTTTTATTTGATAAAAACAGACTTAATTGTATTTTGACAGGTATTTTTGAACGTATATATCATCAAATAAATCATGCTCTCCAACCTTTTGTCCATTTTTCAATATAAATTTTTCATCCGAGATGTGGCGAATAGACTTCAAGTCTCTTGCGAATTCGAAGCACTTTGAAGCAAAAATACAAGCATTTTTACTGAAATTGGTATCGCTGATGTTGTTACGAAGAAAAATCGGGACGATATTTTTTCTAATAGTTTTTTCCAAAATGGGTAGTGGGCCGTAAACAAAACCTGCTGTTGATGTGCAGTCTGTTTGTTGTCTTGAACTAAACAAAGTGCCGAACATTTTATCTGGACAAAAGAATACATAAATTCTGTTTCCAATGCCTTCTGTCTGAGGTTCACTTCTCCGTTTCAATGAAATACTTTTTATAATATTTTTAGAACCTAGATTTATTGGAGTTTTATTTTTTTCGTCTTCTACATCTTCGAAATCCTCTTTTTTTGCTAGATCACCGTTCATAGTGCCAGCTTGCCTAACTAAGTTCAATTTTGATAGTTTTGTAAGTGTGCTTGTTGCTATATGGCTTCTTGCAGTAGCAGGATCGATTTCTGGACACATTCTTAAGTCGTATATTATAGGAAAGCTTTGCAATATTATTTGGTAGAACAATCCGCGGATTTGTATTCCAAAAGGTTGTAAGTCTTTGTTTATTGAGTCGAAAATTTTTCCGAAAAATACTTCTACAGCAGTTTGTGTGCTCATTCCCATTGAATTTCCAATTGACATTGCTGCCATTCCGTCTAAATGAACGTGAATCGGTATTATTGCGGTTCCTTCTTTATCAAAACAGTGATTGATTTCTGGTTCGAGGTTGAGAATGTTAAATTTGTATCCATAAATATTTGATAAGCATATTAATGGTAAAATAACTTTTATCTTGATGAATATTTGATTTGCCATAGATATTATAGAAGACAAAAAATTTTGGTTTTTATTGATTGCAGATTCTAAGTATTTTTTATAATTTTTCGAATTGCATGTAATTATATTTGTTTTAGATATATTTCTTTTATGAAATTGTTGGCAAAAATTGAATCTTAGTAATATCATATTATTACAAGTTAGTTGTATAAACCATATAAATGTAGTAAATACATCACAAATAATTATCTTAGCATCATAAAATCTACATAATAGTATACATCTTCTTTTATATCTAAGAATTTTGTTGTTTGAATAAGAAAAAAGAATGCCATTAAACCACATTTGAGTATTTTCTTGTAATATAATTTAATGTTAAAAGAAAAACTCTATTTATATAACAAATTGCATTTATTATTTATTACGAAAAACAATATGATTTATATGTTTTCTTAGTCTATTGGTCGGTTTGTACTTCTAAATTAGATTATGAAACAAATTAAAAAGAGATAATTTGTAAAGAACCAACCAATTAAAAATTAAAATTATATAATTGTTTTATGCTAACGTATTTTGTGTTTAATTAATTTGAGAGTGATCTTTAATTTAGAATTGTTGGAAGTTGATATTAAACTAGTTTAACTGCAATTTTCAAACTTATTTTGCACAAAACACACGAATTGGAATAATCGCTATAAAAAAGTACTGTTAAAAAAAGTTATGCTAGAACTTCATAATGACTTAAGTTTTAATTAAAAAAATGAACAATGGAAATTCTTTCACTTGTAGACTGAATTACAATTTCACAAATAACTTAAATAATTTCAAATAATCAATGAATAAAGAGAAATTTTATTATTCAATTATATTTAACCAAAAAATTGATTTCTATTTTTTTTTCTTATTCGAACAACAAATTTACAGTTTTATCTTAAGAAAAATGTAGAAAATGCTTTTGTTTTAGCAATTTCTTTATGTTTCAAGGTTTTAATTAAACAAAAAAATAAATATATTAGATTATATATTTATATTTATGATCTACTATTTTTTTATTATTTTTTATTTTTGTAAACTATCAAGTTTTTATATCTACGATAAATAGAACATTCAATAAGCAAGAATGACACTTTTAGATATTGATTTTGTGTATTGGTATATGCTTAGAACGAAATTAGAAATATACATCATATAAATTTCTATTAGTCGAAGAAAAATTTTTGTAGAAAGAATATAAATTAGAAAAGAATGTGAAATTTAGCAATAAATATTTTATTGCTTTAAAATAGATTGAAAGCCAAGTTGGTTATTGATTTAAAAATTTTATAAGGTTTCAATTACAAAATTTATCAATCCTAAAAATTCTTTTTTTTTGCGAAAACTATTTTTTTACATAACTTAATGAAAATTTTAAGTATTTCTAGGAAACCTTATGATCGCCTATGATTTTTTATAGTTTGTTTTTAAAATGTTGTTTAGAAAAATGACCTGATAAGCTCTTGTTGTGAAATTTTGTGAACATATTAAGTATTTTCTTTCAGCGTTTAGTAAATTCTTTATGAATAAAAGAAATAGAAATATTCAGCAAAGAAAATATAAAAGAGTTTCTAAACATTTCTAAACTTCTATTCTTTGTTAAATAAAATATAAAATTTGTTATTTTTTAATATTTTACCCACAAACGAAGAAAAAAATGAATTGTAATAATGATTTTTATAGCAAATTTCTCAACACGAACGTCATTATAAAAGGAAGCGATGGTTGTATTTACAGAGGAAAAGCTTTGTGCATAGACGGATATTTGAATATTTCACTTGAAAGTGTTACTGTTTATGAGGGTAGCGTTTGTTTGCCGACAGTTTTGAATACAGCGTTTATCAAAGGTTCAAATATTGAGTATATTTCAATTTCAGAGTTTTAAATGAGAAATATTGTGTTAATTAATATTATTTCATTAATTTTATAGTTTATTTCAATATCTTAATTCTTATTTTTTTGTGTTTTTATTTTTAAATGATAATTTTTTTGTAATTTTTAATTTTTTGAATTCAGTATCGAAATTTTAAGCTCTGCATTTTATAAAGAATTTTTGTAATAAAACTCAAACAATTTTTTACATTTTATTTTATTTTTAATTTTTTTTCCACTCAAATATAAATTTATCTTAAATTATTTATCAAATTATAAGGAAAGCATATATAAAAAATATTTTTTCGATTAATATTTCAAAATAATTCAAAATTCAATTGAATTATTAGAATCAAACATAAAATATCTAATTTTTCTTTTTTGCGAAAATTAAAAAACATCAAATTCATTACATTTGAAAATTTCTTATTTTTTAATTCAGGCTTCAAATTGTGCAGATTTGTGGCATTAAAATCTATGAATCATCACTTGTTTTACATTTTAAGAAATTAAAAAAAGATTAACACAGGTAAATCAGAAAAATTTTAATAAAAAAAAACTTTTTAATTTTTGTTTTACTTGTCTTTTAGTGTGAAAAATTAATGTAAAATGAATTAAAATTCCATTTTATTGTGTTATATTCATGATATATTTAATTTTAAATTGAAATAATTAGTAAAAAAGCTCTAAATTAGTAAGTTTAATTTCTTCTTAATCAAACTTTAAATACAAAAAGCATAGCTAAATAATACGTTCTTCCAATCTACAAGAAGACCAACCACATTAAAATATCCTTTTCTTTAAAAAATTAAGACCAATAAAAAGTTTTTATGAAATTTTTATTTGAATATTATCGAATACTTTGCTTTGTTAAATTTTAATCTTCTACAATTTGTTATCTTGTCATGAATTCAACTATAATTGGTTGCTAAGTCAAAAGAGTCTCTGGATAAATAAAAAAATAATATAAACTAATAATCGCGTCAAATTAAATTGTTAATTAATTTCCTTTAAATATATAAGAAGTTAGTATGTACATGATTGCAATCGAAAAAAAAATGTTTAAAGCTTTAGCAATTCAAGAAAGGGGATCTTTGAAGAACAAAAAACTAAAAAATATCCAGAAACATAATTTATGTTTCCATCTTAAATTTTTTTTTGGAAAAATATTTAGTGATAAGACAAAAAGTAGACATAAAACATTTAATAAATCCCATCAATCAACTAAACAAAAAGTTAATCATCAAAATTTTAACAAAAATATAAGAAAAACAATAGTTAAATTTCCAATCTTATTATCTCTGCTAACCAAACTAACTTTCAATCCAATCATGCTGTTTATGGAACGTATATCAAGCTCTTTAGCTATATCAATGATCGGGGAAATTCACGATTCATTCAAAGGAAAAGAAAGAATCATATTTTATGGAATATTAGGTTGTATAGGGCTCTTCTTAGCAATTTTGGGTGTAAATTATTTAAGAATAAGTTTTTTTCTGCTGACATTCATTGGTATTTCAACTTTCTTTTTTGATGGAATAAAATATCTGAGCGAAAATGCAACAAGCTGCAATCTTTTTTTCCTAACAATCCCAGAAACTTACATCAAAAGCTTTGTAGAAAAGATCACCAACAATAAAAAAGAAACATTTTTTTTGATACTATTTTTAAGCATTGTCATAGCTTGTTTTATCAAGGCTCTGACAAAGAGTTTAATATATTTCGGAATATTTGTAGCTTATATATACATTTACAACGAAGGTATCCACGATAAAATTCTCACTTTAATTGGCTATGATGGTAATAAGTACTATCTTGGCCTTCTCGTGTTTGCAATCATGGCTATCGTTATTTTTTATGTCTTTTTAAAAACACCTATGTTCATTTTTGCGGGTGTTTTTAGCTTCATCGGCCCGCTTTTCACAATCATTTGTATTGAACAGCTTACAAATTCAGATTTTGGTTTTTCTAAAGCTGTCAATGATCGACAATTACCTACAGATAATGAAATAACAATGAAATATATGATATCTTATGCTTTGATATGTGGTATTTGCTTTACTATACAATCTATGATGATATTAAAAGGAAAGGCAAACTTGTAACGAAAAATTCAACAAAAAAATAAATTCATCACATGCTAATATTCAATCATTTAATTTTCCAATAATAATTCTTAAAATATTTATAGGTTATTTGAGTATATTTATTACAGATCTTGTAAATTAATATCACAGAGTCTAAATACAAATCTTTTAAATTTAATTCTTAATGGTTTAAGTACTTTACTCAAGTAATAAAAAATTAATATTAATTAGTATATTTACAACCAAATTAAGTTATATTTATTATTAATCTTTATTTAGCAATATCTTTTAATCAATTAATTATCGATCATTTATCAAAAAGTATAAATCATTTCTATTAAAGAATATGATCAGATAGATAATCATTTTTATAATATCTCATCAAAACAAAAGATAAGCAATCAAATACCAAAAACAAAGTATTATTTGACTATATTGACAATAAAAAAAAACAAATCAATTCAGAGAAATAGATTACTTCAATGAAAAAAATTAAATTTCTATGATTTCTTTCATTTCAAATTATTTAAATAAATAATTACAAATATTAATCTTCTTTAACAGTATATTATATCATACAATTTACAAAAGTCCACTTTTGATGAAATCAATAAATACTACTACAAGTATAGCAAAATAAAGCAAATAATATTTTATATTAAGAATTAGATTTAATATAAATTCACATATGATAATTTAAAATTTAACAATCTACGAAAGATATTTACATTGAAAATTTTAAATATGTTTCTTTTGAAATAAAGTGTATTTTGTATATAAAATATTCAGAAAAAAGATTTTAAATCTGCATATCCTACAACACTTATTATATATTGATGATTTTATAACAATTTTATAAACTGAATTTATGTATTTTAAAAAAAAATCATGCTTTAAATTACTATTTGAGAAAAATTAGTTCTAAAAAGTTGTTTCTTGTATTACTTAAATCGTAATTTTTTTCATAAATAAACAATTTAAAAAAATTTCATGCATAAAATACTAAAATGATAACTTATTTTATCTTGCGAACATATCTTTTGCAAATTTTAAAGTGGCTTTCTTAAGTTTTTTTTGTTTGTTGAAATTTGAAAAAAAAAATAAAATTATATTATATGAATTCGAAGAATCAAATCAACATTTTTATTAAAAAGAAATACGTTAGAAAAAAATATTAAGCAATCAAATAAACTCAAACTACTAAAAAAAGTGATATTATAAAAAAATAACACAAATACGCCTTTAACAATTTTGAATATAAGGTGTAACGATAAAAAAAAAGTAGTTAATAAATCAAATTTAATATTTATTTACAGTCTATGACAAAGAACACACATAATGCTACAAAAAAATATACAAAAACATAAAAAAGTAAAATTATATTAGAGATACACTTAAATGAATACAAAACACAAAAAAACTAACTATTTTTAATTATAACTCTTAATAAATGTAATTCTAGTTAGAATATGTTTGTTGTTCATCATTCACTATTTGATAATCTCCGAAATATTTCTAAATTCAATATTATTCCTAAAATGTCAAAAATCATTTGCATTTGCTACTGAATCCAGCAAGTATCTAGTCAATTTGTAATTTTAGGAATATTCAAAAATCTAAAAAACACGAACTTAAAAATTTTATAACTTTTTAATGTTTCATAATTGACAATTTTTAGTAAAGCGACAGCAAATCAGCTGCAAAAAAAACATTTACCAGACTAAGAAAAAAAGCCCTAGATTGTATTTTTAATACAGGTAATTCTTCATTAGACTGTGAAAGAAGAATAATATTATATAAAATTATTTTTGTATGCCCTTAGTATAGAAACAATAATAAATATATATAATATAACTGCTAAAACTTGAATAAATTATTTAACTACCATAAAAAAAATCCAATTAGAAAAGAAATATATATAAAATTCTTTTAATATAAAAAATCAATTGCATTAGTAAATGCTATAAATACAAATGAATATTAAATATTTAGTCAAATATAGAACTCTATTATTAGATATATTCAAATAACACATGACCAGTAAAGAATTTTTATATTTGTTACGAAAGTTTATATATAAAAAAAACAAACCCAAATTCTCAATGTATGTTTTATTATATTTTCAGCCTTAGTCATTTAACTTTATCGATTACTGTCACAATTTATTTAATTTTCGTGTTTTATTTTATATAACAACAACATTTAATATTGTAATGTACTACATTTTAATAATGCAAAATAAAAGATTTTGTTTGTATAGAGACTAAACCTTTCGTTTAATTTTTAGCTTGATATCTGCGTATGAAACTTCTTTTGTATGCAGTACCTGACATCCTCAAATTTGTAAGTTTCATAAGTTGCTTTATTATTCTTATGGTATTTTTCTTATTTTTTGGATCTTTGATAAATTTTGGTTGGCCTTTTTTGTCATACACAGAAATAGAACAATAAAATCATAAAAAATATATTTTTATTTAGTATATGAAAAAAAATCAATATTGTTTACTTTAAATTCTTTTGTAACTAAATGTAATCTTAATGATGCAAAAGACTATATACAAATTTTTTTTAGTAAATTTTGTGTTGAGTGTAATATTTGACAAAAACATTCTGATTTATTAACAAATATTATCTTTTGTAACTAAAAGATAAGCTTGATGATTCAAAGGACTGATTACAAAATTATTGTAAACATTTGTGTTGAATGTAATATATAGATACAATACATTCTTTTTCTACGTTAACCACAACTAATCAAATCCGCAAATTATATAAAAAAAACTTCACGACAAAAAAGAGCGTATAACAATAATACACTATTATATTATAAAAATAACCTATATATGCTATTAATATTAAATTTTAATAATAAATACAAATTTTACTAATGATTGAAGGTTATCCTCTTAAATGACCCTATTAAAATAAAAAAAATTATTAGCAATCGCTCGCAATACATATACATTTATCTATATATTTAACAATAAGATATCATCCAATAATAAATATCACAGCAAATAGGCATAAATAAATCAGCAATTTATTTTGTGCATATAAATTATCAACTAAACGCAAAACAAACTACTGAAATTGTACATCATTTTTGTACCATACAAAAAGTGTTACAGATCATCAAGCAAAAAAAAATTCATGCAAAAAACATGTTCACAAATTATAGATTCATTGATTCACTATATTCTTAAACATATTTTATTGTTTACGACTAGTATTTATATACTTTATTTATATTAACTTTTTCGAATTTCGTGATGTAAATGAGCATTTAAAAATAGTAAAAGTTAAAATTGAGGAATTACTGTTTTTTAGGTTCCCTGGTTAAATCATCTTCTTGTGTTTTTTAATATAAAATATTAATTCATCCAATACTATCCATAAAGTTTTTTTGAATTAAATTATTTAGTTCGCTTATTTCTTCTATAAATTGTATTTAACTTATAATTTATAAATTTTTTTAATGAAGTTTGCAATATAAATTATAAACCGAAGTGCAATATAGTAGTCAAGCGAAAAAATTTATTAGTAAGTTATGGTATTTTTTATATTAACTATACTGTGATAAGCTATATATAACAGAAAATGGTTAAATGATCGTTGGGTAAAAAAATATGTGAAAAACCCCATTTTTTCAAGTTTGATTATACATATTACTGTTGTGGAAAATACCACCACATCAGAGGAAACAGCAATGGTGCATGTTCATTCCGTAAATGTCTTTCCCTCCATATGTTCCCTCCTTGTCATCTATTTAAGCAGGAACCCTTCCACAAACACAGATGGGCAGAGGAAGGAACGATGGCATTAACATGCAGACCTCAACTCATAAATATAAGACCAGCTTGTAGAATCCTGGCATTTACTTGAGCACAACCATCTTTAATAAATATTATAATAATAAAGTTTCTCCTCTTTTAAGTCTATATTCAATTTATGCACGTTATTCTAGTGTATCACCGCTGGAATATAACAATGTCATTCACATAAAACCTTTATTTCCAACAAGGATTTGCTGTCTTGCTTGATAAAATATTTAAAATTGATATTTCTTTACATAAAACGAATGAGATTTTCTTTGAAGTTAAATATTCATAAACAATAGACTCATTGCATATTACTTTGTGTATATGACAAAAAAAAATTATAAAAATATCAGCATGCAACAAAATAATCGGAATTTTTTTGTTAAAGGTTCTTTCCATACACATATTGTAAAAAAACGAAATATTAGGTATCTTTGCTTTCTCAGATTATATAGGTTTTGAAATCATAAAAATCAATTATCTGCATTTCTTATATAATCTTTAATCTATTATTAGCAGAAAACATTTTTTATGTATATACGTTTTTTATTTTTATTTTGGTAAATTTAGTTTTTATTCTTATTTCTTAATACGTAGATCAATTTAAATCTAACCAGAAACCAAAATACTTATTCAACACTATATCGGTAAAACCAGAGATAAATTTGTTAGCTAAGTCATGTTTGCTGCAGGTGGCATTAAATTAAATGTAAAAAAAATGCAGAAGAAGTAATTTCAATATGATTTATTTTGAGTAAAAATGATTTTTTATTCATCATTATTTTAAAAATTATTTTTTAATGAAGAGAAAAGAGCTATCAATTAAAGATTATCAAAAAAATTAATCAATGAACATTTATATATGTCAAAGAACCGCATATAAACTATTAAAAAATCTGCTCTTTTAGCTTAAATAAATGATCAGGATTTTCAACACTATATAGATCCAACCTCAAAGATAATAAATATAAACAGTTCATATATCTAACAAGTTCTTAATATTTATGAAAAATGCAAATCGATGAATTTTGAGGCAAATTAATAATAAAAAAAACAAAAAATTTTATTGTGACTATTCTCAACTGGTGTTTTAAAAATGAATTATTTTGTTTTTTACTTCGTAATATAGACTAAAAAATATCATTTTATACTCTATCCAACATGTTCAAATAAAGCAATTATGTCGGACGCAAAGAAAATTTTAAAACCCCAATTGAATCATTTTTCTACTTTATTTTAAATCATAACAGCAAAAAAAAAGAACTTACATTTGATATTGCTTTATCAAAGTTTCATTTTTTACATACATTTTGTATTTAATAAAAGAAAAAAAATTGTTGATCAATGGGGTATATATTTATGTTTCAATCAATTTTTACCATTTAATAATATAAATTAAAAAATCCCCAGTATATGCTTTATCAAAAAATTATCCATGTTATTATTTTATCTTCATTACATATACATTTGGTTAGGATAATGTACGATTTAATGTTTCGATACAAAAAAAATATTGGTATGTTTTTACACCTTCCCGCCTTTTAAAAATTTTTTCTCAAAGTATACATTATTCAAATATGTTTTGACAACATTTATTCTTGTATTTTTCTAATTTTGTTTTCATTACATGTAGATTATTATAATTGATGCAATTTATAGCTATTAAATGACATTTTTGTGTAAAATTGGGCCAACTACAAACTTAAAACGCACATTTAGCTATTTTTGTATTAACCTTGTAGATTTAATGCTTATGCTAATTATGAAAATATCTAATAACATAGAATTACAAATTAGTTGCTATGTTATGTTTTTCAAATATTTTCTTAAATTTATTTGCGATAACAAATAATAGCATTTTTCCTTTTTTTAGAAAAAAATGCGAAACAAAATATATTATACTTTATTAAAAATTCCTTATAAATAACAAAATTGTCTTTTTTAATAATTAAGTATTAAATAATATTGTGTAATTTAAGTTACGTTAAACTGAATCATGCAAGTAAATATGAAACAAATTAGTCGGAAAAATTTTATTACATTATAGTGTTGTTTTCTTGGCTTATTTATTAAAAAATATTAAATATAGATATAATATATGATAGAATTTTTGATATGTATTTCTGTATAAAAATCATAATTTTTTATGTGGAAAAATGAAATCAATAAATTTTAATCAAAAAAGTAATATAGAAGTAAAATACTAAACTTTAGAACTTTTGATGCATATCATTGTAATTATTTGACAAAAAAACATCTAATCAAGCATTTTGTATATTAGGGCGAAATGCATTTTTTGTTTAGCCTTTCTAAAAATTATGTCAACTACTTTATTATATAAAACTATTTCAAAATCAAAATAAACGGCATCAAAGCGAACAACACTTGAAAAAATATAAAACTTATAAAAAAATGCAACATATATTTTATAACAATCTTTGAGTTTTTTTATTGTAAATCGAATGAACAATTTCGTCAATTTTCTATATTTTATTATACAAATTTAAATTTTATAACTCAACTTACAGTGGAAAAGTTTTTTATTCTAAATATTAAGAATGTATATTTTATGAAATCGTCACTTAACTCATAATTAGGCTAGATTATATTTAAAAAAATTTAAAAACGATTTTAAACAGAATAAAATTGTATTGTATTACGATTTTTTATTTTTTAAAAAAAATTCTTATAAATTGAAGGCTGAAAATCTTTGTAAAAATATAGCAATGGAGATGTAAGTATAGATTTACTGCACTAATAAGGCTTCTATAGACTAAACAATGCTCATATGTGTCAATGTGTCATTTTTTTGAAATGATAAATTGGGGAAAACATATTTTTTGTTTTAATCTGTTTATTTTTTTTAGTTTGAACATAGGATTATGATATTAAAAAAATTTTACCAATAAAATATATGAAAATAAAGCAACAATATCATATAAATAGTAATTTTCATGTTTTTTATATTGAAATTTATGCATATTCTTAAAATATTGTTAATAATATTTTTTTTATTGTGTCAATATAAGAAAAAAAATGATTAAACTAAAGTATTGGAAACTAAAAAATTGACTATGAACTAAACGTAAAACATCTAATTTGCTAGATTCTATTGTAATTTTTCATACAAAAAAATCGTAATTTGTTTATTTTTATATGTTTTATAATTTTCGTTAAATAAATAATTGTTTTATATTAAAAGAAAATGATTATGGAATATTTTGTCCAAAGGTCAAGCATTCTAATATATATAGTAAAAGATGGTGCAAAATATAAGCACTCAGTGCTAGAATAGAATTGAGATTTTGAAAAGAATGAATAGTTGATTTAATTTAACGAATAGAAATATTAATCTAATTTTTAATGCTAAAAATATAGTATTTTGGAATGAATATAAAAATATTCAAATGCATTATGCGATGCTAGAAATAAAAATTCTTCACATAAAAAATGCTGTTTATTCTTGTAATGAATAGCGATAGAAAAAAATTATTTTCAGCAATAAAAAGTTTTGTTTTTTTCAATATTATTGCGAAAATCTTATCCAATATTTAGAATCTCAAAAATTTTGCTAAAATAAAACTATTTCTAACCCAATAAAATACTATCTAAATCTAATAACCCTTATTATTGAACAAAAATTGTAAATAAGTATCATTTATACCGAAAAATTACACACGACAATTTACATACCAATAGGATGTACATATTGCTAGTAATATTCACTAAAATATAAAAAAATCATAAGATTGATTGATTGATTGATTTAATATTTTTTATAGTCATTTTTAAGAACTACCAACCTTTCACTGATAAATACTTCCAACTTTATATTGAAAGATTGCGAAAAAAAAAAGCATTTTTATAATGCATGTTTCAAGGTTTAAGATACAAAAATAATTTGGCCGAAATAAATGCCTTAGAAGGATTATTACACTATTATTATAATAAAATTTTTTCTAATAAAATCATTTGGATACATTCTGCAAACATCAGCAACATCATTGCAAAGAAGGTACTAATTTTAATAATGAAAGACCTAGCTAAATTTTTCTGAATACATTAATATATATTAAACAAATTTTTGGCTATTTTAAAACCGATTTTTTATGTATTCACAGATAAAAATATTATGGATGTTTTATACATTAATTAAATGCAATTATTTTTTTCAATATAAAATGTCTGAATAATAAAGGAATTTCAAAATTTAAATCACTATAAAATTAATATCCAGTGCAATTAAACGTCATTTTTTTTTGTTGTATTTTTTTTAAAAAAAAAATTGTAATAAGATTTTTTTAACTACACCTAAAAAAGATTTTTAAAAATAATTTATAATTCATTAAAGTTAATTTTTTTTTCTAAATACATATAAAATTATTATATCATGATATCAATACAAATAAAACTTGATTTTAATTGCTCGTTCGACCAGCTTAATATTAAGAGTCATTTCAAAGTAAAAAAATCAACGATTTAATCATTTTAAGTTGTTTTAGATATTACATGTTTAATTTAATATAAAAACAACGTTTTAGTATTATTTATACAGTTTCTGTATTGTTCAATTTCCACTGAAAAAAAGTAATTTTTATTTTTTATAATTTATTGAGAATAAAAAAATCATTTTAGATTGGATTTAAATAAAAAGTCTGAAAATTAGTGTAAAAATATACTAATAACAATGTCTAATTTGTCGAAAGTTTAACGTATATAAATTTTAATGCATCAATTTATCAAAAATTTTGTATTTTTACATTGTGTAATTACGTAGTTATATTTTTTCTAATAAATTCATGTATTTTAAATTTAGACATTACCTTTTGATAAAAAAATCATCATATGTGCAAAAATAATTATTTTTATTCAATTTTCAATTGAAATGCATATTTTACTTTTAATCTATAGAAATTTTTATTAGAAATAGTATTTTTATTCACCAATCATTAAGGCGCCATCTTGGGTCTTAATACAAAGAGATAAAAAAAAAGTGTTTTGTCAGTTCTCCTAATCAAAAACTGACGTCTGGATATTATATTGGAGTAAAAAAAATACAATTTGTATTCTAATTTATTTATTCATGCTGTCAAATTCACCAATATATGTAGGAAATAATTTTTTTACACAATTTGCCATATTCTGAGTGTTTATGCAGCACGTTTTTTAATGTATTTTAAAAAATTGGTTTCACAAATAACTTAATCAAATATATTTTTTTTATATTGATGCCTTCTGTGTAAATAAAAAAAAACTTCATTAAAATTCACTCGACGGATATATCTCTAAAATAATCCTATATAAATTCAATATAACCTAGAAATTTATAAAAAACCATAAGAAGTTTTCCTTACAAAACAATAATCGGAGCACAAAAAAAATTAATACACCTATAAACAGAATATTCAATTTCTAAACTAGTAAAAAAGATCTTAATTCAGCAATGATTACCAATAGTAAAAATTATTTCTTATATTTATAACTATTTTCCCGAATAGTAAATTAAATTAAACAATCCCATCATATGGCATTGTCTGCATGAGTTTAAAAACATTTTTATTACATGAATATATCGATTCGTATTGTATAGCGATTTTTAAGAATCGTTTTTTAAGTTCAAAATTTCATGAATTTTTTTATTGGTTAAGAAAAATCTCACATATGTTTCTAATGTTCACATAATAAAATTTTAACTTTTTGATAAGTTTTTTGTCGTATAAAAAATGTGAAACAGAAAAAGATTTCTTCTATCATTCACTATTTATATTTATAATATTTTGGTGTTTTTGTGTTTATATAATAATTAAATTTATCAAATTTGGGTAAATTTTTTGTTACGATTTGCATAAATAAATTTGTGCGTTGTTAAAAATACCTTTCTTTTTTTGTGATTTATTTATTTTGTATAAAATGCTTTATTTTTAAAATAAGCGTTAGCAATTTACATTATGTAAAATAATATTTTTCTACTAAAATATGATTATAAATAATTGAGATATCTTTCTCAGAATGAAAATCTCATTAAAACAATTATAAAAATAAATGTATACACTATAAAAATTATAGTTGTTTTAAAAAAAGTTATTTGTACTTGCTTTGATCTCGAATAATCATAATATCAAAATAATATCTCAAACATAGCACATTTTCTAAAGTTTTATTTTATAATACAAAAAATTTTGCCTAACTCGCACAATTTGAATCAGCGGTCTTCTTTTATGCAAAAGTTATAAAATTTTATTTTATGATAATTACGATATTTTTTGATTTTTATAAAAATTTATTAATATTGTGAACCACTGTTGGATGTAGTCCGATTATAAATAAAAGAATATAAATATATTGATTTTTTATGTGGTGCATGTATTTTCATCTACTTTAGTTTAAACAGTTTTTAAAATTTATATCAAAACAATCCACATAATATCAAAATATCTTTAAAGAATCAATGAAAAAATATTTCAATTTATCAAAATTAAAAACATAATGAGTGTATTATCGCCCAAAACGATTTAAATGCAATATCTGTTTGTTAACATTCAACAACAAGCATTTCAGTATCAACAGCGCAACAACCCATAAGAATAACAAAAAGAACAGAATAGAAAGTAATGATACAAAAGCATCACAAGAGTATAACAATGATTATACTTAATATATTAAATAAATCGAAAACCAATAAAAGAATACATTTTTTTATATTAACAATAATATTTATCAAACCCGTTTTAAAGATCCTTTATTTTCCCAATACTCTTACGTTTATTTGCATAACCAACCACACTCCCAATGTAGAATATTGACTCGCCGTCCAACATTCTACTCCACACATCAAAATACAATTTTAAGTCAAACATAAATTTAAACAAAAAATATTATTTCTATCAATCAAAATGTTCAAGTAGTTTTTAAAAATATATTTCTACAACCACTCTATGATACATATCTTGGTTATTTAGCATGGAAGAGAACGGTTGAAAAATATATGATATTAGGATCTTAGGGAGCCATTACCCGTAAAAAAGATTTGTTTTCATTCTTTTTATATATTCATTATTGTTTTGAATCCATCTGATTGTCTTTATTTGTATATACTTATATATTTAAAGTTTATTATCGATAAGCATCAATTATACTTTGGATCATGTTTGATTCGAAAGAACTCACAAAAGATTCGCTCCATCGATTTTTTTTAAAAATAGGATGATTATTGTTGTGATATGCGATCTGGATCACTATTTTCATTCTACAAGCCACAAATATATCAGCGGAATTTGCACAATCGTAAAAACAAGAAAAATAAATGTTAAGTATATATGCATTCATAGATTTTATTACTAATGTTTCAAATTAAAAAATACTAAAAACGCTTTTTCAATGTAAATCTGTTCATAGGTCATCTGAATATTATAGCAGATTGCTAAGAAAGGCTATGCAAAAACATTTAACGACTTTTTTCAGAAAATTTAAAAATATCAAATATATGTATTTTTGCTTTTATAATAAAATATGATTAAAAAATAACATTGTTCGTGCTAAGTTTAAAAACTATAGGAAAAATAGAAAAAAATTGTGCAATAACTTTTTTAGATGATTTTATCATATCAGTTTTGTATGGCGCATCTAAATGCAATTTTATTAAGTCGATTGCTGTTAATTGTATCATGAAACAATTATTTAGAGGTTTATTAAAAAAATTGCATCATAAATCGTTATCTGTTCTGTGATATAGATTAATACGATAACTTTTTATGATAATAAAACTTTAGTAATTACTTGTTGTTTGATAATTCTAAAATTATGAAATACAATAATTAATAGTTTAGATAAATTTTTTATTTCATCGTTTCTTATGTATGTTCATTATATTTTTGATGTATTTCAAGGTTTTTTTCTATTTTTAGAACTCATTTTATTTCAATTTAATTTTTTTTTTGATAATTTTGTATCACTAATAAGTTCGAATCATAAATATTGTGGTGTTAAAATATATTTTTACATATTATGTATTTCTATTATTTTAAATAAATATCATCCTCCTATGTTCTCAGATATTACGAATTTTGAAAAGATTATCAAATGGGAATTTTTTATCAATTTTTTATAAAAAATATTATTTATGACTAAATTAAAAGTTATTAAATTTTTAATTTTTCGAATTGAAATTTTAAGCCTTTTTAAAAGGCTTTTGCCTTAGTTTTTTCTTCTTACTCCGAATTTTTGTAATTAAGGAAAAAATACAGGTTAGTGTTGACCAATTAAAGTGTATTTAAAGTTTTTTAAACTATATTATACCAGTTAAAGCTATGTAAAATGTCAAAAATACAACGAATACAAGGGCCTATTTTTTGTTGATATTATTTTTGTATAATTTCAAATAATTTGGTTTTTTGTTAATTTGTAATAAAAAGATCCCAAAAAAAAAATATCAAATTATTAATAACAAAAAAATTAGATAAATATCAAAAGTTTTTTACGTTTATGCCGTAATACCAACTAAAAAAATTATATATATATAGTTGTTTGATAATGTTTATAATTAAGCAGCCAAACAACATAAAGCTTGTTTATGTATCAACTTTTTATACTTTGCATTTTAAATTATTTACTTTGCCTTTAAGGTAAATTTAGTAACCATATTATAAAAATGATTGTTACTTTTTCATACTTTGAAATATATTTTATGTAGTTCTGTATCGATTGCTTTATATGACCTTTTTTGTGACCATTCTTACTTTTACCTCTTATATCATTGGTTTTATTAAAGTAAAAACTTTTTTTTAAAAAAAATGAATGTTTGTTTATTTTCGAAAATTTATTTTCGAGATTACATATTTAAAATTATTTACATTCTGAATTAACGATAAATTTTTTAACCTATATAATTATATTATTAATAAATAGTGCGAGTTTTTTTGTAATTTTTTAATCGATGTAGATCCAAAGATGTGCTTTTATTTGATTTATTTAGTATTGATAAGGTAATTGAAAACCTTTAATAAATTAGTAATTATTATTGTAAAAATCATGTTGAGATTACCCATCTTTATAAAATAAAAATAATTCTATAAATATATATTATTTAAATTTCAACTTTTTAGAAAACTATTTTATATGATCATATAAAAAATATTCAAAGAATTTATTTATGGTTTTTATTTTTTATATACCAAATAAAATTTTCATAATTATGGCATATTTAAACTTTCTGCACACATACAATCTGGATTCTCTCATAAAGCCTTTTCAATGATTATTATTCTTTATGTATTAAGTTTTCAATATTCATAAAGAAATATATTTGCAATTTTAATTGCATTTAGACAAATTTGTATTTCAAAAGATTTTCTAATGCTTAGTATTACTGCTCTCTTACTTATTTTTCTAAAATTCTAATGTATGTATTATGCATTAATCTGTTTTCTGTTGGTTTATGATTTCATTTTTGCTGTTAATGGTTTATAAATAGCTTTCAATGATTTTTTTAAAAATTTTTTTTATATTTGAGATCATAATTCTTTGCTTATATGTGTAACTTTTGATTGTTTTATGCGAGGAAAAAAATCTTTAATGTGTTTGTTTTGAAAAAAGTCATGATTAAAATTCTGCATCATGTGCCTCTGTATTCATAATAAGTTATTGATTTTTATTTGTTTTTTTAATTTTTGCTTTAAAATATTTTAGCTAATGAAATGATATAGTCCTATTAATCGTGAAAAAAAACCAAACTTTAAAAATAAAAAGAATAGATAAAGAGTGATGTAGTTTTGTGTACTTCAATTACGGAATGCCTATTATGTTACTTTCTAGACTTGTATTTCATTTAAGGGTAATGTTTTTAGACCCCTTAATGGGGTATTTTGGTTTCTAATTTGTTTTTAAGAATCTAATTTTTCATTGGAGACTTTCTTTGGTTTTTTTTTCCAAATTGTATAATGCAAAATGATCCCATCTGTTTGGTTTATTATATCATTTTTGAAGAAAATTTTACGAATATGTACTACTTCTTGCTTATTTTTATATCCGATATTATTCATTATTTTTTTCTAAGCAAGAATTACACTTTAAAGTAACATCTTTTTATAAATATTTGCTACGAGAAGCTTTTTATTTTCACATAGACCAATCTTTAAATTTATCTTTTTGATGTAAAGTATCAATGGACCTTGATTTACTCGTTTCCAAACAATTTCCAATATTTCATATTTATGTATGTAATTATAAGGCTTTGGCTGTAAAAAAAAATCATACATGAAGTCTCAGTAAAATTGTGTTCATTGTTTATTTGTTTTGCTCATAATCCGGGTATTGTGTATATTATATTGTGAGCATAGAGACAAATCTTCTAATCCGATTTTATGACTTTTCTAGTTTTGTATCTTTTTGAATGCACGTGGACATATTTAAATATTTTTTTAATTGAAGAAAAACTGAAAGAATTTGATATACCTAGATCAATGACTCTTATAATTTTTTAACAAAAATCATTCACATTGCATTGAATTTATTTAAGTGATATCTTTTTAAAAAAAATGTAACGCATTATTTGTGTTTTTTAAATAGGCTTCAACACTTTTTCCTCATTAGATGTTGTAGATAATTATAACGATCAATACAAGCTATTTCATGATGGCACAATGTTGTTGAATTCTTTATATGATATTTTCAGACAAATGTTAAGACACAAAAAAGCTAATATGAACATAAAGTACTATGTATAATATTTTAAAAAAATTCTAGTTTTTTTGCATCTAATCGAAATTCAAAGACAAAAATGTTTTACCAATGTATTTCATATCTTATAATATTTTGAATGTTTAAAAATTGAAGGAATTTTTGCAGGTGATGAATGGTTTTGATATAAGATGAAAGTAAATGTTTATTATCTCTAATATGTTTTTACGTTTGAAAAATATTTTTGTGTCATATTTTTCTGTTTTTTTCCAAAATATTCGTATTGCATGGTCTAACATTATTAAGGAAATTTTTATTTTTCTGTAATTTTTTAATGAAACTGGATGTGATATAGAAATAATAATATTAAGTCAGGATTATGTAATTTCCTACTATTGCGACAAGAAATTGTATATTTATTTGGAATTGAATTGTTTTTTGCCGTTATATCGCATCGAGTATTTATATAATACAAATTATAAGTTTTTTATTGTTGTAAAACATAAAATTTTATAATCTTATGAACAATTTAGCTTACGGTAAATATCTGAAAAAGAACAAATCTGTATCAAATATAAATTTTTAATATGCGCGTCGCTTACATGGATATATAAGAAAATGATGTCTTTTCTATAGGTCTTTTATTTTCTATAGTTTTAATCCTAAAGTTAATAGTTGTTTATCATAAAATGTTTGCATAAATTTTTTCAAAAAGTCATTTATGGTTGTGTGGTAAATTGCACGAATAAAGAGTCGGAAGCGAATCTACAGCACTATAAAGACAGTAAAAATTTGTGCCGAATATACTTCGAAATATCCCCTCTACTTATCCGCTTTGTAAAATTTATAAGCGGCTTTCTAGGGCCACATATAATGGTTACACAAAGGAACATAGAGAGCTTAATGATGTCGCAATACAGGTAGCGTAGTTGAATGCAGTCTCCAGAAAGGAAACACACCAATAATATTTCAAAAAAAATATTCTATCCCTCGTCAATATTCTCTATTCTTGCAGCACTCACCTAGACCATCTTTAAGTACAGTTGGTTGCCTTAGATTTTTTTGTTAGTTTTTATTAAAATTTCAATTTGTAATTTACGAATTTTTTAGCGATCATAAAGATAGTTATTTGAAGTTATGATTTGATATCTGCTATATAATTTTTAGACAAACATCATTTCTTTAACTACTTGTTTTTATAATATCTTTTTACTAAGTTAAACGTGTATTAGACGACAAATATATAAATTTTGTTTCTACATTTGGTTATTATGTTTTTTCCATATCATGAGAATGCTAATTGTTCCTAATATTTTTAGTTTAACTAATATAATGGGTGTGTTCAAATTTATATAATTTTTAGATATATGTCGTGTTATTTTATGGATAGAGAATATCATCACAGCTTTTAAATTTCTTTCAGTTTGCTTTCTAACTAATCTGTGATAATACAAAAATTCGTGTGAGTTAATTTTAGGGCATCGTGAATCCTATGAAAGACATAATATGTTGTGAAAATGTGTATGGCTAGAGCAAATCGCACTTCTAAAAAAACTTTGGTTTAGCTTGCCCTTCTGGGACTCTTTGGTGTAGGTTCTATTTATTTCTAAATTACCATTTGTATACTTGAATTAATAGAGATTAGAACATCGATTCCGTTTACATTAATATTTAAAAAGGGCATTCGTATCGGAGGAATGATATTTTATAATGTTTCATATAATTTGCGTAACTTTTAGACGTCTTGTATCCATTCAAAGCCTTTTAATACAAACCATTTTCTGATATTCACTACATATTATTTATCTTTTACGCATTATTGTTATTTGAATTTATAGCGTTTTTGTGTAGATTACTCCAGCTTTCTTTACGGTAGAAGTGTTGCCTGTTTGATTTACTAAATTAATGAACTGTATCAGATTTATGTTATGAGATAATATATAGTTGGAAAATTTAAGGCATGAACTTCGTCTTAAAATTACACAAACAGTTGTTTGTGATATTAGTTTAAAGTCATGAAAAAAAATTCCCTTTAAACTTTAATATATTAAAAATGGTGAATGCTTTCCTTATCTTTAAATTAAATTATAAAAAAGTGTTTTAACTACTAATGTTTTGCTTTTTCCGAGTTCTTCTAGTTTCCTCACATTTATAAATGCATATTAACGTCACTATCAAATGTATCCTTTAATATACATTAAAAAATAACTAGAAAAATAAGATATTAAGCACTGAAAATCACGGCCGGAAAATTCTATTCAAATAGAACAAATTTTTATTTATAATGGATAAATTTATCAGCAAAACTTTGCATTGCGCACACCACTCCACGGCTAAAATTAAAAAAGATTGTTTCGAATAATATTTTTCAATTGATAATTTTTATAGAATAAAATTGTCTTTCTCGAAAGGAGCCCTGGACAAGTGGCGTAAATAATGAGAATAAAGCGAAATACTGTAATAAGAAGTATTTTTTGATGAATTATATTTTTTTATTCATATTATTACTATAATGGTTTCGCTTATTGCACGTTTGATTCCACTTTTCCTCTTTCCGTTTCTGATTCATTCTCAAAAGTGTTGTAGTTCATTTATATGCACATTAGAGAGAAAATCGCAAGAAAACTGGTGTATTACGGGGAATTTTCGCATTCGGATTTTTTTTGTAGCAACTAGAAACACCAGCATGTGGTAGCTTTATTTACTACAAAAATAAATTTATCAATAACAATCAAAATTTTTTATAGTATGTGATATTTACATCACACAAAAAAAAATCTTAAAATTTTTTAAGAATAAATACATCTATAAATTTAAATGATTTGAAATAATTTAAATAATTGTATATATTATTTATAGAATATAAAGTTAGAATTTGTAATTCTGTTTTATTTTTCAAACTTTAACAAAATCATTGTTAATTTTCTTATATCAAATTAAAGATTTATAAATCTGCACTTTTTAT
Organism: Edhazardia aedis USNM 41457; assembly: GCA_000230595.3. Classification (NCBI taxonomy): domain Eukaryota; kingdom Fungi; phylum Microsporidia; family Culicosporidae; genus Edhazardia; species Edhazardia aedis. The sequence continues at coordinate 508,462 of AFBI03000013.1, read as the reverse complement.
TTAATTTTTCTTTATTTGCAATATTAATTTCAAATTATGTACATCAACATTTTTGAACATAGTAGAAAAACAAAATTTAAAATTGACATTAAATAGGTTTAGAAAAGAAACATTAAATTTCACTTAAAATATTTATAAATTTTAAATTTCATTTATTAATAATGGTCTTTTAATTATTTAACATCAAATTATGTTCAAAAAAGTATTCTTTAATGTGCTCTATTACTAAGACATAATGTATTTACGTTTTTTTGCTACGCGAAGTCTAAATTCAAAAAAGTTTAAATAGGTGTTTAAAACGATAACATTATTAAAAACATGGCCAGTCACTAATGCTTTAGATTTTAAATGGTATTATCTGTATATCTATTCTAAGCAATTCTTTTGAATGAAAGATATGAAGGTTCATTTCCGATGCATTTATACAAATGTTTTAAATAAATTCCAGAGAGTGAATAGCGCTGTGAGAAATAAATTTCTGCATTACTCTAAATTACCACATTTAATGAGCAGCATAGCGAATTGATCAGAATTACTCGCTAAATGAAATAGCATTATTAGCTGGTTTTTTAATTTTCAATAATCAGATAATATAATGTACGAAGAAGTTAATAAAGACATTTCTGTTTGATATAAAATTTGTATTAACGCATAGAAATTTTTAGGAATCTTAAATCATCCATAATTATTGACAACTTCTTTCTATCAAAGTTTTAAAAATATGATTTGTTCGAGAGTATTTTTATTTCAAAGAACTTCATTGTTATATGAATTTAATGACGTAAATGTAGATATAAGTAAAACAAAAATGTAGAATCTTTTATATAAGTGTTTTTAGGACTTAAGTGGTTGAAAGGAATTTAAAGTTTTTTTAAAAAACTTAAGTATTACATTTTTTAGCATTCATGATATATTTTTTCTACAAATCTTTGGATTTTGTAATAAAATTATCATATCAAATATTAAAACTAACTGATAGGTTCTTGACTATTCAAAATATCAATGGTCAGGTGTGATGTTTCGAAACATACAAATTTTCAAACAATGTAAAAAAAATTAAAAAAACTAGATCAATAAATTCTTATCAATTTTCTTTTTATAAAAGATTGCGCGTTCCGAACTTAAATTATATCTATATATATAATATTTCATAAAATTTTAATTACAAAACCATCATAAAAAGGTTTATAATTGGAAGTGAAATTTTTGTGAAATTTGAAAGCCCTAGTTTTTGTATCATTTCGTTTTATTTAAATAGAACAATTAAGTTCTTATTGATACCGTCATTAGTAGCACAATCACGTTCTTAAACACCTCCAAAACTTTGTTTTCGGTATCAAGCGCACACAAGTCTGTTATGCTTATTTTGAGAGGATTTTTCAGATATATATACTTTTATGTTTGCTTATTGATTTCATTTCTGGTTTTTTCTGCCTTTTAATTTTATCTACATTCATGTTTTTTATTTTTTGTGACTTTTTTCTATCCGCAGCTTTGAAATTATATCGTGTATAATTGGATTTGGCATATTTGCAAACTTTAATTTAATCCTAGCTTCATTTTCTTTCTTTTTGGATTTTCTATTCTTCCATGCATAATTTCCTTTATCAGATGATTTTCTGTTGAAAGTTTGTCTTTGATGACATGCAAGCTCCGTTTTAATCTGTTTATAAATCTGAACACTATATAAAAAACAAACGGCAAGAAACACAGTGGAAACAAAAAACAGATAAATATACATTTTAACCTAAATAAACTGCTATTTATAGCTTGTTTCAATTTTTTGCAAAAAAATTCTAAAATTGTCTAATTTTGTTCACCTAAAAATTGATCAGATAACATTATTAATCGAAAATATATACATCGAATTTAGAGAATATAGATGTTTAAAATATCATTTTACGATATTTATCTGTTAGATTCTATAAATTAGTAATTTAGATGCTCTAATCTTTTTTTAGTTTATTTCTTGATATATTTTTGTACTATCTTACATGTAAGTAATTTCAACATTTTACTTACACCTTTATTTCCTTTTTTTTCATTTTCCCTCACGGGTAAAAAATAAATAAAATGAAGAACAACAACCCAAACGACTCTTTCAATTTTATCAACTATAATTCACCCAGGAGAAATCCTGGTTATATTTACTCACGATACCAGGACTCACCACATTGGCCATCGACTCAGAGGTCACATCTACCAAATAGACCTGGTACCTTGCCAAATTCAAAGTCCTGTGGCCAGACCGTTGCTCTCAGGCACATAATAAGTCCTTCCGAAGCGGTGTCACTTTTCAATGCATACATCAAGTGTGGCGTTGGACATACGGCAGTTTTATAAAAAAAATTTTGAGACTTGCTTTCAACAAAACTTCAAAGAACATTTTTTGTTCTTTCGCATATTAATTTTATATTAAATCTACAGAAAAATACAAAAAATGGCTTGGAATCAAAGTTTAAATTCACTTGAATGAATTTTCATTTCTATTGTGTATAATTTGGATTAATTAACATCAAAAATATAAATACTATATAATATCTGTTTTCTGTTATTATTGATTAAAAGTTAAAAATTATTTGAAACAACATCGACTAAATACTTCTATTTTTTATATAAAACATTTTTAAACAACTAAAACAAAACTATATGAAAAAAACGATAAACAAACACAAGATCTTTTCTGACAAAAAACAATTACTATATTATATAATTTACGGCTGACCTTAAAAAAATCAGCAAAAAAGCATTATTGCTATTAAGAATTGAAAAAATAATAATAAAGTCTATTTTATAGTTCTTGTATTTTTGATTTTTATTTACTTCATAAATTTTTCATAAAACAAATTAATTAAATTTTAAATTCTAAAATACGGGGAAAAACTTAAATTTTAAACAAATATGCTAGATAGAATATCAAACACAGTTTTGTTTTCTAAAAAAATCAAACACCCAAGTAATTTTTCATTATTGAATTAATTAATATATTGGATGCACGATAGTACATTTATTAGTTTTTTTTAGATTAAATATTAATTTTTTAAATGATTATATTTTAATCTCATACATTATTAATTAAAAAGATTGTGTGAATTAAGTTGTTGTCTTTGATCAATATTAAGAATTGAAGTATATTTTTGTATCAATAATCGCATCAAAGGTGTTTCCAACATTTGAAATGATATGTAATCCAAGTTGTCTATTTTAAAAGTTGATATCATTTAGGTCAGAGATCGGTTTTTAGTTTTTTTATTACATATTTAGATACTAGATTTTCAATCGAAAATTCGTTTGACTTTAGATTCAAATTTTTTTAATTAGAAGAAAATTTATTTTAAATATTGGGACTTCATGAATAATATTAGGGAAGGTTAGTTTAGTGTTAAAAAGACAAGAATTTCTTCGGAAAGGGCTTTATTTATGCTTGTAATTCAGGGATTTGCTGGAATCCACGCATGACTGCCTTGATTGTATTGTCTGCCGACTGGGTGCATCTGCAGGTTATTGTGTATGTGTTTTTTTCTCACATCTATAATAGTTATAATTGTCACTGAAATTTGAGGAATTGAGATTTCTTAATCTCAGTGATCGCAAAAAATGTGCACTTTTAAATCCCTTCATTTTGTAGAATCGCCAAACGATCTGCTGAAATATTTTATATTAAATAATTTGATTTTTTTTATAACTATTCTTGCCTTTCTATGAGACTATATATCTCAATTAAAGGATTTTTTATAATATCTGCAGTTAATATTTAATAATGTTTTAAATTTAATCCGACAAAACTTGATAACACCAAAATATTTTATAAAATTCAATTTCAATAATGATTTTTTGCTTACTAGAGATATTTTTTTTTATCTTAGCCTATTTATATACTAGAGATAATTTTTGCAAACAGATTATAAATAACGAATAAAACATGATTATATAGCCCGATAATCAAATTTTTTTATCAGACAATAATTCATTTTAAATATAAATAAATATATGGCAAAAACATTAAATAATTGTTTAATAAAAATTCTTCGATAATACTTAGAATCGATAACGTACTTTGTAATCGTTATCTAAAGTTCAATATTTGTTTAGAAAATACTTCAATTATAAATGAAAATTATTAACATTAAACATACTTCCCTAAATCTTTTTTAGCTGTGAAAACTAACAATTATAAATTATAGATTAAAGCTTGATGAACAGATTTAAAATTTCTTAAAGTAAATATAGATAAAAAAAACGTGTATAAGCAATCTTTATAACTTTCTTATTTATTAAATTTTATATTTGATTTTTTCGCAAGTTTTTGTGGTCTGGGTCGACTTTCTTTGCCGTCCATACACGTACTAGGTTTTAGAACATTTATTGTCTAATATAAAAGAATTTATTTTCCTTCGGTTAATTAATATACAGTTCATTTATAGTTTATTATATTCTGATATTATAAATTTTAAAAAAAGAAAAATGAATATTTTGTTCTGATAAATTAGTAGAACAGTGTTTTTGTCATAACATACATGATAAATTACGTTTAAACCATTTTTTTAGCGTACATCCTAGTTTATCTCTACAGTTTAAAATATGAAATTTATAGCGTGCTTTAAAATAAATTTTTATTAAAAAAAATAATGATGAGAGCTATAAACTAGATTAAGTTTTGAAATAACTTGATTTTCTTTTTAAAATCATCTATCAATAATCGTTACGACATAAATAGGCAATTGACAACTAAATAAATTGGCATTAAAAATTTCATATTAAAATTAAAGCAAATTTAAATTTACAGAAAATTTCTTTTTTAAAAAAACAATTCAAATGAATGCGCGGTAACTTTCGGATAGCCATTTGTTTGATAAATATAATTCAAGAATAGTGTTTGTCTTTTTTATATTATTATGTTCATAATCTGAGTTATTTATAAATCATTGTTAGTTTTTAAAAAAAAGAAATATTGTTATTCAATTTCCTTTATAAATTTATAAGTGCTTTTAAGATTTTCACATTACTTTCTAATTCATTCTAATTGCATTTCTTAAAAATTATGTAAAATCTGTTCAAATTCTAGTTAAACTAGTTCATTATTAATTTTTAATCATTTATCATAAAAGAAAATATTTGATAATAATTTACACATATAATATTCGTATCAACAAAATGATTTTAGAATTGAAGCACAAATTTTATTTTTTTGCTTAAAATAATTTTTAAAATTTAAAGAAATTTTATTTTCAATATAAAATTAAATTTTTCATATAAGTTTAAGAATATAAGATCAAGTTATTTTAAATTTTCATAAAATACCGACTTTTAAAATTTATTTAATTTTGGCATTGTAAAACTGTGATGACTTAATCCCCTTGAGATCGATGAGAAATAGGCATTAAACTTATACATGGAAAGAATAATAAGAGGAATCTATCATCGTAATGTTTATTACGAGAGTGCTTTCTACGGAATTTTGTGTTCTAGCATACATGGTGATCAACGGTCATTCTTAGCTAGTGACCATTATTTTCCTTTTTTGTTATTTGTTGTAAAATCTATAGTTTTTAGAATGATTGTGGATAATAATGAAAATACTAAACCAAACATACAAAATTTTGTTAATTACTACATCTGTAAATTTGAAACATTGAAATAGAAAAAGGAGTGTGTGCTCTTTATTTTATATGTTAAATTACATTATTTTCGTAAAACAAGTATTGAATGCATGTTTGTTGTTAATTAAGGTCTCTATATAATAATGACTTAAATGATATAATTTTATTGGTAAAAAAAACTATAAATTTTTTAAATAATTTAATTTTTATATCATTTTAATTGTTTATGTTTTATAAATAGGCTTTATTAATTAAATATTTAAACTTATGACATGAAAATATCTAATTATTTTTTTTGTTATAGATTTTTTCTAATAATAAAATAATTTTTATGGGAAAATACTAGGTGTTGATATATTTATTTTTACTTCTTATTGGTTAAAACTATTGGTGGATATAAATACACTAAATTTTAAAAATGATTTAATAGAAAGATACAATTTATTTTTTAGTAAGGATTTAAGAAACTTTTCGATATTTCTATAATTTTTTGCACTTTTTTACTGATAATTTTTTGATCTTTTATGATAATTATAAAACTGCCAATTTTTAATTTTTTTAGTGTTCTTTATTTAAAAAATTTTAGAAAGTTGGGTACTCAAAACAAGATCAGATCAATATAGAAGTTGCCTAATATTAGTCTATATAATAAAAGAATTTTATTTATACCGGTTTTTAAATTTTAGTATTCAGATGGTTTGAGGAAAAATTAAAAATGGAATAAAAAATAAGCTTTTTAATATGAGGTTCTAACCGCATTTCACATGGTTTCATTGCTTATTTATTAGTTATCTTTCTTTTTAGCTGTTTGATTGTTTTTAATGTTGTTGGATTACGCCATAGAACTGTTTTTATAGCTTTTTTAGTCCGGATTTTACGGTCACATATGATGGGTTATTTGCAATCTCTAGCCAAGGTTTTTTCTTAAATTAAAATTATTTGTGCAGAGGTGATCTACTGCAATATCTATTATGATATAAATTCGATATGCAAAAATTTGCTATGATTACAGTCTTTTATGAATTCATTTTTAACCTTGTGATAATGATATTTTTAAAAAAATAAAAAATTCACTATTTTTCCAATAATTTATATATGGTTATAATGTCATATACGGTTTTTATTGTTCTTTTTATTTCGTTTATATAACTATAAATATTCAAAAGTTGTTTCATTTTGCCGAATTTATAATGTTTATTACCTTATTTTTAATTTCTTATTTAATAAAGAATAACACTGTAGGCTGCTAAATTTCGTATAGAAATCATAACAAGAATAGTCTGTATTCCAAAATTATCATAATATTTTATAAAAGAAAATACCATAGGACAGTACTCAACGTTAATTATGAATTATATAATCACAGGATTCTATTTGTGTTAACACAAACTTAATGCATATTTTCTCGGGTAGTTTAATTTTTACTTTATAGTTATAATAAAAAAATTGTGCTGTTATAATAATAAGCAATTTTAGTTAAAACAATATTATTGGCCAAATATATTTTAATTCAATGTATATTCAGTGTTATTGTTTTTACAGTGTTTTTCAAAAAGAAAGTCATCAGATTTTCTCTTACACTTTTAATGGCTAAAGCTAAAGTGACTATATATTGTAAAAATTATAGAAACAGAATTCCAAAAAAAATATTATAATTTAAATTGCTACTTGTTATAGTAAGAATTAACAGTATTACATCAAACAATAATAAAAATTCAGAAATGTTTTAACTTTAAGTTTGTAATAATGGTCTTCAATTATATTTTAGGACAATAAAATTTATACATGAATTTATTAACAAATAGAGATCATAATATTGTTAAAAAAACAAAAGTATTTTTTGGTAAAGAAAAAACTAAAATTAAAAAGAAGGCAAAAATATGTATTAAACAATCATTAGTATTTAAAACAACAATTTTGATCCTTTTATCAATCTTGATAATATTATTTTAGCATTTTTTAAAATATTTTACTAGTTTACTTATGTTTTTTTAATTAATTAATGATCTAAAATGTAAATTTTAAACAAATTCTTATACATAAAAAATATATGAAATATGTATTTTTTTTATATTTGGCCTAAATTAAAAACTTTAGATGTTTGAATCTGCAGATTTTTTACTTTCTTACAAAATTTTGAAAATCAAATAATAAATCATGTTCTGCGGCGTAATATATTTAACAAATAATATTGGTAAAAGTTCAAAATGCTTTTATTATCACATTGAACCAGTTGATAATTTTAAACCCTCTAATGATTCATTGTTTTAAATATTGAATTATTTGAAATTACGTGTTCTTATTAGTGATTTACCATTTTGATCAGTTTTTTAACAGAATAAATTGATAAAGGTTCGCAATATCAATAAAAATTTTTGTTTTTTAGTAATTAATTTATTGATTTTTTAATTATTATGTGAGTTGTCTTAATAAATTGATAATAGCTTGAAAAGTTTCCTAAATAAAAATTGTTCAATTTTTTTCGTCTTTTCCTAAATTGAATAGTATTCTTATTTCTTTAAAGTTGGTTAATCTGAGAGGATTACTCTGATTATTCAAATCACAAATAACATTTCTGTTGCAGTTGTGAATTTCTGTCGTAATAAGATTTAGTATCTGCTTGTCATTCTAGCTAATGTTTTAATATATAAAAAACGCATCGAAAAAAAATTCAATCAAGGAAATAAGATTTATAAATAAGCTTAAATTTTATTATACATGTGAAAATGTTGCTTGATGAAATGTTTCGATCAAATAAGCAATTATTTATTCGTATCAATTAAAAATACATCGAAATATGAAAATTAAATATTCAAAATTGCTAAATATCGCCTGCTAAATTTTTTTATTGAGAAAAAAATTTCTTTTTCTATATCGAGATCAATTTTTTTGTTTCACAACAATTTTATAATTTTAAGGTATTTTATTTTTAGCAAATATATGAAAAATATATTAATTAAACAAAGATCACTATTAATTAGAAAGTAATAAATTCACTTTTAAAAATGTAATTATAAAAGTAATTTTAAAAATCTGTTTTTATCACTATAGTATCGACACACATATATAAAGATCACGATAAGTCACATACTATAAAAATTGACTTCATGTTATATCTATATCGTGATCCTTAAAATGTTTCATAAAGTTAAATTAAAAATTTAGCTATTTAAAATTGTTATAAAAAACATTTGCATAATCTACATGCATTGTATTATAACAGCATATTGCTGCTTCCTTGAGGTTTTAAAAAATAGAAATTATCGACGCACCAAAATCTTCCATTAAAATAAAAGATAAAATTGAATCAAAAACTCTTTAAATAATGAAACGTGCTTTCTTAACAACGAATATAGAAAAATTCGAAATTTTAACTAACTATACAATAAATAAACTTATGAAATGTACATTATCTTTTTATGACTAGTAAATTTTGGTGTTTTAAAAATATTCTATCAATTTTACATATAAAAAATCTAAAAAATTTAAAAAAAATATATTTACGCAATCTGGTAATATTAATTTTTATTTTTTCAAACGATTTACTGGTTTTTCAATGTTATATATCCTATCTTTTTGCTTGGTTGTATTTTCTTTGTTAATGGTATTACAGCATCTGCAATTACATGCTTCTCTTTCTCTTTTAAGCACATTATTTCTTTTTTTTTGTCTTCCCCTTTCTTTTGGCACTAAATTTTCATTGCTTTGAATTTGTATCACATCATGATTATTTCTTGTGTCTCCACCCAATACACAAGCCAATATTAGAATAGATGAAAAATAAAATTTCAAAAGAAATACGATCATTTTGGTTTGGATAGTTCTTGAAAATATAAATTCACATAAATTACGTTTGTATTGCGTCTTTGTTTACGCTGATTTTAGTCACGTTGAGATTCGTCTTTTTAAGAAAATTAAATGTTTATAATCTACCAAATTTAGCTCGAAAAATATTTCTCTGGTATATTTTTTAGTTGGTATTCAAATTTTTGATTCGCAATTTATAATAGAGGTGTAACATTTTGAAGATTTTTATTCAAAAATTCTAAATTTGTACTTTGTTTGTTGTTAAGTGACGCGAATGTAATCAGATGCGTAAAATATTTTATTGTTATATTAAAATAGATAAATTTCAAAATTTTTATTGCGACTCTTTAAAGTTTGTTTTTTTGGATTCAATAATGACAAAAAACATGCTATTGTTGTTTTTTATTAGTAAATATTATGCAAACTTTCGTAAAATAGTAAAACATATTTTTTTATGGTTTCGTATAAATAAATCAAGAAAACGAATATTTTCATGCTAGACAGGTTTTTTTAAACCTTTTTAAAAAATATTATAAAATTTAAATTTTATTGCGTCTTTTATATGCTGGTAAGTTTTACATCGATTCAAATTCGGTTTTTTCTTGCGCGATTTTATTATTAATTAACTATCTGAGTGAAAAGTATATTTTATTATCTAAAGTATTTCATGAGATTCATCGACGAAATACCGATTAAAAATGATTCTTCAGTTAAGTACAGCATTATAAAAAAAATTATTTATTAAATTAATCTCATGTGAATATTTATTGTTCCAAATACATATCTGATTGCTTTTTATATAACATGCGCCGATTTTTTCTAATTTAAATTAGAAACCAGTGCATATTTAATAAAGATCATACAAATGGAATAAAATCGATTCAAAAAAATTTTTTTTAAAAATTCACATAATTAAAACTATTTCTGACCTTTAAATGATCTTTGAGTTTTCATTCCTCAAAATCTAGATAATTTGCGTATTTTCTTGTATATGAAAAAAATTTATCACTAAAATTTTTGTTTTTGACGTCTTATTGATTTTTTTTATTAAATAAAGTCTATTATTTCTTGAAAGTTTGCTTGGAAAAAGAAAATTAGAAAAATTTTAAATCAAAGGAAATAAGTTTAAAATCCAAAAAATATTAGCCATTTTTTAAATTGAAAATAACGATAACATTGTAAACATCATGAATTGCGTCATTTTCTACATGTAATTTTAAGCCAAATAATTATTCTAAATTCTCTGATCATATTAAATTTGAAAAATTAAGAATGAATTTTATATTCATAATAACAATTAAAGCATCTTCCTACAACTTCTTTTTTTGAAAAATTTATCGTTAAAATTAAAATTTGATTTTATATGTATGCATCAGTTGTTTCTTTAAAATAGTTTGGCATGATATTTCTTTTTATTATTGCGTAATTCATTTATGTGTAAATATTTTTTATCTATTCATTTTAAAAAAGCTTTTTAATAAAAAAATTTCTAAAAAAAACAATAATGATTATATTTTAAAAAAATATTCTAATAATTCCTTCGGCAACACAAGTCATAGTAATAATGCTTTCAACGCCACTGCTACAGCAAAAAGTGATAAGTATAAAATCAAAACACTTTCAAATATATCTCATGAACAAGATATTATTTGTGGAACAATACAATTACAATTAATTTTATAATATTATTTCATAACACTATTCCATAAATTATAAAAATGCATAATATATTTGAATTTTGTAAAAATTACCATATAAGCTATTTCTCATTTTTCAAAATTCATTTAAAAAACAATTTTGTTCGGTAGAATTTCGTTATTTTGAATATCCCTGTATATATATATTGAAGCATGCAATAGATTTTATAGTTTATAGACTACATAAAAGCGTTTAAAAATAATCTTACCAAAATTCTTTTTTGAGATAATAAAAAAACAACTAAACTTACTAATTTATGAATTAACATTCAAAAAAAATAGTTATGGCGATTTTGGAATGTTTAGTTCATTTGTAATTCGTGCTACACATAATTATGGACCTCTCAAAAATAACTTTGCGGAGTAAAAAGCAGAATAAACTGAGTTTTTAAATGCATCACAAAAAATTGTAACAATTATCCGTATATATAATTTAAATAATTAAAACTAATTGTAAAAACGATAAAAAGTATCAAATTTAAACTCTTTTTTCGTTTAACATTTTCATTCTGTTTCATATAATTTTGCAAACAGAATGTACATTAAAATAAGAATTTATTGTTACCTCCAGTCATCTATATAAAAAATTTATCTAGTTTAACACACAATCATGAATTTTACATACTTTTTCGTATCTATCGTTATATGTGATTAACCTATTGCCATTAAAAATTTTTTGAAAATTACTATTTCATGACTATTGTTCTTGTAATCGTATTTTTTTTTATTCCCTTTAAAAAAAATATGAACTAGCATTCGTATCTAATTTTTCTTTTTATATTCAATGATAAATCAATTGTAATAGATTGATTATCTTTATATTTATATGTATTGTTGTACTTAAATAATATTTTTTTAGGTGTTTAAATAAAGCGCGATAATAGTTTTAATAATACGATTTTATGTGTTTTTGATTAAGTTACAAATTTTTATGGACAACTTTAGACCCATAGTTTTCTCGAAGGAGCTAGAAACAAAAAAATTATTATTTTTCATATATATAATCACAAAATCCCAATAAAAATCAATATTAAACAACTTCAATATATTTTTGGTTTATATCTAGAATATAACCATTACTTTGATATGCATAAATCTCAATGCGAAATAAAAAAATATAAACAAAAATCACTTTAGATATATATCGAATAAAAGCATTATGTGGTTTTTTTCCATCTGAAAGTTTTTGAAAATTGTTACTTCTCCTTATTTTTCAATCATAAATTATATAGTAGTACCTTTAATTTTTTTTTGTATTTTGTACATATTTAAATAAATATAAAATTTTTCTATGGTTTTATAAAAACTTCAAAGAAACATTATTGAAGAACTTGAAACGGGAAATAAGTATTTTTTGGAATGTGTCAGATATTTTTTGTAATTCGTGGAAAATTATGGTTTTTTTGTGTTCTTATCTTTATAAATACATCATATAGTGTATTATTAATATATTAAGGAATAAAACAAGTTTCATTTTTATTAGTGTTTATTATCATTGAATATGCTAAAATAGGTTGATAGAAAAAATTTGTAACCAATTAGAAAAGGACGGGCATAGTAAATTTATATTATGAATATATAGTTTTGTGTATTAGATTATTGCGTGGGAAAGAGATAATCCTCTTATAGACACTCTTGTCATTCCGAATAACAAAAAAAACACATTTAAATCCAAAATTTATAAATTAAATCTTTTAATCACTGTTTATATAAAATCCTCGATTTTTTTTACATAAATTTTCGAATTTTTATCATTTCGATGAGTTCTTTTAAAACAAACGATTTTTTTCTTAAATTTTATTTTAAAACCATTCAAATGCCACAAAATTTGCAAAAATAACAATTATAGGTTATTTTTATCTTTTTTTAAATATATAGGCTCGTGTTTGATTTATAATGATTATCAGCAATAACTAAATACAGTTATCCTAAAATGTATACACATAATATTATCAGCACAATTGAAGAAAAAAATCTGAAAAACAAGGGAATGGAACTTGTCATAATTATTTTAACCTGAAATATTATAACTTAGTACTTGCAATTGTTTTTAATGACATAAATACGTAATATACAATAATAAATGCAAAAATAATTAATTTTTTCTTTTGATAAATATTACTATAAATCATGTAAAATATGTTTTTTCATAAAATAATTTGGTTTTTTTATCAATTTAATTTTTTATTATTTATAATGAATAAAAAAATCAAAATATAAATATAGTTATACAATGTTTAATACATTCGCTTATAGCTAAACAATTTGATATTGATGGAATTTGCTTTTGCAGGAAGGGACTTGGTTGTATTGTAGGAAGTACTCTACAATATTAAAAACACGCATCGAATTATCTGAAGACAATTGGTTCTTATTCGTCACCTCGTCCCTTGCCTGGACGCCTTTGTACCGGTTTGTATTGTACATTAAAAAATAATAATTTTGGGTCATGGGTTTTTTATTTTGTTTTTTATGCTTGTTTTTGTTCCGGATTTTTCTTAATTAATATTAAAATAAACTAATGAAATTGAACATAACAAAGCATAACGTAACGTTGAATAGCCTCGAAAATAAACAAGCTACTAAAATTTCCACTTTATTTCAATTGTGGTTCCAGTATTTCACTGGTATTACCACAGAATTTTAAACAAATATTTTTTATCATTTCATTTAAGTATACACACATTATAATGTTATATTTTAGTGAGAATTTACTATATTGACGTGCAGTAATTGAAATAGATACAAAAGAGTAGGTACTAAGCATTTTTTATATTATTTTTAGAAATAATTATACATTTAATTACTATTTTTCTTTTTGCCGGTTATGAATATAGTCTGTAAAGTGACTATCTACATGCATACGTGTATGACATTGTTCATCTACCTTTATGATGGATGACTGCTTAAATAGATAAAAATTGTGTAAAATCGCAAGTAAATATGTATAAATTATATTAAATATTTATTATTTGTTTGTTCCGATGTGATGGTATTTTCCATTTTGTTCAAATAAAATATTTTGGGTTTTTATTAATATCACGAGTAAATTGGATTTGGCATTTATGACCAAATTAAATTTTTTTTTGGTGAGATTTTATAACAAAAGAAAAAATTTATAAAAATATTAAGCTTAAATAAATTTGGTTTATTGTATAACTAATTTTCCAGTTTACAAAAAATCTGTTTGACAAAAAAAAGTCTTTGTCAATTATCCACCAACAATTTTTTTTCTTTAAGGAAATCAAATTTTATAATCTATCTATCATATAATATTTTTTATTGTAATTATTAAAGCAATTTTTTTATCACTATATTTATTTTTCTATATTCAAAAAATAGCATATTATCAATATGTTTTTTTACATTAATTGATTTAATTTTGAAATCCAATTTTTAATTAAAACAATTCCAATATGTCAACTTGAAATATTTTTGTGCTGTTAAAGAAAAAATTTACTTTATCGTATAAAATTTGAAATTTCAAATCCTGTAAATTTTTTATTCTAAGTGCACTTCAAAAAAAGTAAAAAAATATCTTCGACTTTTTAAAAGCTGCTTAAACTAATTTTTTTTATGCCACAATCAGATAATATTTACAATGAATGAAAAAACATTGATATTATGTATTTTGGTGTAAATTTAAGATAAAAATATATTAAGCTATGTGTATAAAATATACCATCAATGAAGCGTGCAACCAATAATGAAGGATAACATTGACTTTTAGTATGTTTTTAACATCTTTTTTATTAAGACTTAAAATCAAGAAATATTCTTGAAATTTTTTTTTAGCGTTTAAATGAAAGAATATCAAACTAAAAAAAGAATAAATATAATATGAATTAATGATTTTGAACTTAAATAAATAAAAATACATATTTAAAATCTGAAAGCTAAATATGAAAGGATATCGCACATCTCAAGCTCTTAATGTGAAATAAACCATTTTTTTGAATAAAACAGAATAAAGTTTATAATTTTATATTCTTATTGTTTTTTTTTGCAAAGCAAATAGACAGCTTATGGTCTAATTTTAAAATTTGTTCTAAATCTTTAATTTGGTAGTGTATAATTTTAAAAAATATTTTATGAATATTTTGTAAAGGAAACAGTCTGTTGCGGGGTAATTGCTTTTAATTGTAGGAAATACTCTACAATATTCAGGAGGCATCCTTCAAAAAACTGAGCCCGATTTGCTCTGGTTTCTGACTTCTTCCCTTTACTAAACGCTATTAAACAGGTTCGAATAAAAATTATAAAAAAATTTTTTAAGGCACAATTAAATTTAATTATTTTTATATGTTAGGTTTCTTTCTGGATTTTTCATAACAATTTAAAATGATTTAATAAAACTTAAGAATAGAAATAAAAAAAGTAAATAATATTACGATAATGTGATTTTAATTATTATTTTGTGATTTTTAAAGATTAATTACACAACACAAACATTTATGATAAAACCTTTTTACATTATGATAGATTTTTTGTTTTATCGTTTTTAAGCCGTTTATATTTGTAAAAAAATAATATATTCTGAAGCATCGTAAATTATTATTTATTCAGTAAATTTACAAATTATATTATATTTTATTTTTTTTCTTAACAGAAAACAAATATTTTACTCAAAAAATTTTATTAAACACAATTAATTTTTTTCCATACAAACTTAATTTCTTTTTTCGTAGTGTTGATTTTTCAAATAAAAAAATGATGATGATAACAATAAAAATAATTTTTTTTATGATTTAAGCTTGTCTGTTGGATTTAACTTGATTATAATTGTGAGAAAACGAAGTTAAAACTAAAGATTGTTTTTTATGCATGTTTATTTAAAGGTATTTTCCTTTTAAAAATTTTTGTTGGTTTTTTAATCCAATCATCAATCATCAAAAATCAAAATCATCATCTAAAAAACCACTTAATTTTTAGTAAAATATCTTGGGTCATTTTATGTCATTTTTTCTAACAAACTAATTCATATTGGTAATGATTGGATCAACCAATAACTAATTTTTTTTCATTTCAAATTTTAAACAATATTTGACAAGATTAATTTGTCGAATATTATTTTTTTTCATTTTTACAAATCAATGACTAAATTTCTAAAACTAAATATTAGTTTCCCTAAATATATACAATAATAATGAAAAAGGTAAACTGAAACCGAAAACTCTTAATATTCAACATTGTCAAAAATATTTTTGAATAATTGTATATTTTCAATTCTGAAAATATATTGTTGACATATCTAGAACATGTATTATAATTTTCTCAAAAAAATAGGTTCTGTATGGAAAAAAGTTATGTAGATTTTACTAAATAAATTCATCAAAATATATTTTTTAAAATGTAAAATGATAAAAGATATATACCTGATCTTTATCCACATTTTTAAAAAAATAAGTTACTTTAACAAAAAAAGCGATTTTTGCATCTGTCTTTCGACGGAATTCAGAAATAATTAAACTGTTCACAACAAATTTGATTATTTACTATTTATTTTGACATTAAATGACCATAATAGATGGGAATAATAAATTACAATCTTCAAATAGGAGGATTTATAACATCTATGGTAAAGCGCAAAGCAACAGAAAAGAAGTAACTTATATTCTTGTGATTCATTCAAAAATTTATAAAACTATACAGAAATATTCTCACCTTATAATAGAGAATATACAGCTTTAAAAAATTGACTTTAGTTGAAAAAATGTAATAAAAAAATTTTATCTTAAAGTATTAAAATATATGAACTGAAAGATAAATTTGAATTTTGTTTGAAAATTTCACAAAAAATATAAGCTAAAAGACATATTGAACTTTTTTGAAAAAATAAATAAAATTTTTTTATGTATGTGCATTGAAATACATAAACTAAAAAATAAATTGAAGTATTTTTTGTAATTAACTTACATATTTTTAGCTATAAATATCATTCTATATGAACTAAAAGATAATTGAAGCATCTAAATTCATGAACTTAATGATAAAAAAAGTTTTTAAACTCGCGGTAAGAAAAAAAAGCGTAAAAAGAAGCCTAAAGTAAGTTTACAATTTTTTTAGCTTAATTTGATTACTATTTGTGATAAAATATTTTTGAATTTTTTGACCGACAGTTATTTTGATGCTGACCCCTTAAAATCTTAATAATGGTCGTTATTTTAAAAAAACACATCTTACAAAACGACGATCCCGATGTAATCTCGTCGTTTTCTGATTTGAAAACTTGGGTTGAAGAAAGCTTAGACATATTTCGTGACGAGCTTTTACGAATTTTGTATCCGCTTTTTGTTCACATTTACCTTGATCTAATAGCGACACACAAAATAGAAATTTCCAAAGAATTTTTTAAAAGATTCAAAAAAGATTTTGAAAGTGAAAGACAGCAAAGAAAGGTGGAGCTCAGTGTTTTGGAGTCGATAAGCGATGTTCTCCATCTAAGAGAAAACAACATTGCGTGTAATTATCGGTCGCACAAATATCGATTGGCAGTTGGGAAATATGCATTCACGTTGTTTCTTGCGTACTTAGAAGACCACAACTTGACGCAATTTTTGAAGATAGTCTCACATTATTTTGATATTGATGTTTACACAGGCACACGGAAAAGCACGGACGATGAAGGTATTAGCGGTGTAGTTGAAATCGGGGAAGACACAGCGCTTGATTTGAACACGTATTTGGTCGATAAAACAGCTGCTGATACGGTTTTGACTGGAGAAAAGTACAAATTTGATCCTTTGCAGACTTTTGTGCACAAAAATGTCAAGGGAATGGACAAAGAAGAAAAGTACAACAAGCCGAACGTGCCGATTGGGCCAACCATTCCAAATGCAAATATCAAGAAAATGCAGGAATTGCTGAAAAGAGTGAGTGTGAGTAAAAATCACCTGCCTTCAATATGCTGCTACACCGTCCATAATTCTGATGAAAAGCTGTGCTGTGCAGAGATCAACGAAGAATGCACGATGATTGCCTTGGGATATCAGGACAGCTACATTGAAATCATCAGTCTGAAAGGTGATTTGAGAAAATTGAAAACAAGCACGGAATTGGGAAAAGGCGAGGATTCAAGTTCGAAAAAAAATGCAAAAAAAGATACAATAGAAAATATTTACGATATGGATTTAAACGAAAGTGTAATTTTTAAGAACAAAAATCAGGGTGAGGATTTATTTGCAAACACTGAATATGATTTTGATATTACAAATAAAAACGCAAAATCAAAATTTGCAGGTAATCAAAGCACAGAATCTTTCGAAAATTACAGTAAAAAATTAGATTTTGATGATCAATCAGCAAGAAAAACGGAAATCGACAAATTTGAAAATACCCTCGATGAAAACCCAATCAATAACAGTGAAATAAATTTAAACACATCGTCATCTACAAAAAAACACGAAATTGACTATAATTTGGAGCATATCTATGGAAAGCAAAAACCAGAAAAAAAGGAAAAACAAAAAGATCCGACAGCACATTTATACGAATCAATAGGTCCCTCCACAAAATTAATTGGACACAGCGGCCCCATATACTGTCTGAAGTTTTTTAAAGGAAACAAGTTTCTTCTTTCATGCTCGCAGGATTGCACTGTCAGGCTTTGGTCACTCGAACTATTTACTTGTATTGCTATTTACAAAGCGCATGTTTTTCCAATTTGGTCAATTGATGTCAGTGCTGATAACTGGTATTTTGCATCTGGCGGGTTGGATAAACAAGCACATATATGGTCAGTGATCGGATCGAAACCAGAAAGATTAATAGTGTCTGCTTTAAGTGATGTTACAGTCGTTAAATTTCATCCAAACGGGAATTATATTTTCACTGGCAGCAATGATAACAAAATTAGAATGCATTCAGTGCAGGATGGAAGTATCAAAAGAATTTTTAACGGACATACAGAAGGAATCACTTGTTTGGAGGTCAGTAGCTGCGGAAAGTTTTTGTTGAGTGGTGGTAAAGATAAACTGGTAATTCTGTGGGATATTGCTGCATCAAAATTGTTGAACAAATTTACCGGCAACGAAAGATCGGTTTATAGTGTGGCTTTTTGTTGGTTCGGAAATATAATTGCCTCTGTTGGTGCTGATTGTTCTGTTAGAATATGGGACAGGACCGATTCGAAAGGCGTCCCTGTAAGTACATTCTTTACAAGAAACACACCACTGATTGCAATCCGATTCGGCTTTAGAAATATTATTTCAGTTGTTGGACCTTTTCTTTAAGTTATTCAATTGTATTGCCATTAAATATGTCTCACTAGCTGTTTTATTATTAATTTTTATTAATTGTAACTTTATTAAAAATAGTCACAAACATTCACATATGTTTTTAATTTTTTTAGTTTATAAGTTTTTTTAATTAAAAATTATTTTTTATATGGCTTCTAACTTCCTTAAAATATAAAAATATTTGTGGGATTAGCAACAAGAGAATCTGGTTTTTTCCACACATTATTGCTGTAACAAGAAGGAACTCGGTTGTATTGTAGGAAGTACTCTACAATATTTGGAACCAACCTCGGATTTCCTGAGGTTTTAGATGGTTCCTCAACCGGCTCTCTTTCTTGGACGCCTTTGTAAATATTGTTGTTTGACATTTAAAAATATAATTAATATTGGGGGTCATTTATTTAATAACTCTTTTTAAAGTGGACGTTGTGGTGCTAACATAGTACCACAATTATCCTTTTTGGATCATCCTCAATTAACAGAAAATCACAGTTAAGACATTAAAAGAATGTTTTAGCAAATTGACCCAAATCTAGGTAATTAAAAAAAAAAGAAAATGTGGTAAATTAATCAAGCTTCATCTTTAAAAACAATGATTGAAATAAAAAAAATAAAATCAAAATCAAAAAAATTTTAGATTTTTATAATATTTAAGAAAATAATAATTTTTGAAAAAATTTAAAAACACATATAATCAATGTTGTAGTCAATCTTTTCTGGTAATTTAACTTGAAAAAAAAACTTTTTTAGCGCTCACCGTATATTTAATTATAATTTCTAGTTAAAATTTTTATTTGTTTTACAGATTTAGCTTAAGAATCAAATAAAGATTTATGTGATTAAAAATTTTTATTTATTATTAAAAAAATTATAAAATTATCAAATTTTGCTTGGTCTCGTTTTGTTTGCTCCTTCAGTCAAAAATAATTTTAATAAATAATTTCTAATTAATTTGCTTTTATGAATGCTTCTGTAATAAATTACATGAAATTTTTTTGAAAAATTTAATTATAAATAAATTTTCTTTCTTGCCTATCACGAGAAAAATTATTTTTTATTTTTATGGATTACAAAAATAATAATAAGGCAGAAAGGGTTTTTTTTTCTATTGAAATTCACTCAGGTCTACATCTAGTTCGATTCACCTACTTTTTGGTATAACAACTCGAGGAAGTGGTTTTCATAAAACACATAGCTCACAACCTTCCCGAGTGCCAGTTTTTCAAAACGGTAAGTACAACGACCGGTCGATTTTAAAAAACTAATAATTTGATGCGGCCGGTCTAGGAATGCGTGCCCAGAGGAGGCAAATTTCGATTTGTTTATTTAATACATATTTGGATTTGGTGTTGGCACGCAGACCCATGGCGACTTCAATTAAAATTTTTGACTATTAAAGATATATGTGATGATTTATACATGTTTTTTTTATGTATTGTTTACTAACACCAAATTAAAATCTATTTCTTTGCGTTTAGTAAATGTTTTTATTGATTTTGAAAATAAACAAAACACAGAAAATTTTTGGTGGTTATTAATTTGTAAACGCAAAAAAAAATGTGAAATTTTGTCAATAAATTTTGAAACGGTTATTGAAACTAATATAAAATTAATAAAATACGATATGTAAAATTTATAAATGTTGAATATTTTGGAGTCACAAGCAATACCGCTTTATTGTAACAAGTTTAATTTATTTGTTGACATGAAATATGTTTCTGTGGTGGAAATTAGGGATGCGACCTTTCCTAAAGTATTATTCTATATTGAATGCTGATGGATGTATCTCTCTACTTTCATTTGTTCGTCGACTTTCTCGTTTCCGCTAACAACAATTTTCGTATTTTTCTAGTAATCCATTAAAAGTAAAAAATTAATGAAAATTACGGTGTTTTAATTAAAAAAAACATTTAAATAATTATTTTTTCTGTTTGTAAAATGTTACACATGTGTGGTACTTCAAAATATTAAAAAAAACAGTAAAAAGATATTCTTCTTTTATGATAGCAAATATGGATGATTAGAGTTTGGTGAAATATATGATTTTGTATTTTAACTTCTAATTGAATACGAATCTGCCATGTCTATCGATTTTAGTTGATCCTAAAACAGAATGTGCCTTCGTTTTATCATAAGTTGCCAATTGTAAAAAAACGAATAAAGATAAAAATATATAACATTAAAAATTATAAGTAGTTTACATTTGTAAAAAAAATAATGGTTAAAAATAATTTTAATCTTTTTTTTGAACATAATATTAAAACTTATAACAAAAATATTTTAGAGTATTATTTTATGTATAATAAAATACCGAGTGAATATAACAACATGAATCATAAATTATATGGTTTTATCAAGAATTAATACTTAATTGTAAATAACTAGAAATATCAGTTTCCTAAAGAAAGAAAAACAATACGAATGAATCAATGTATCACGTTGTATAAAATTTTGATAAAAGAACACATCAGGAGTTATAAAAAATAAAAATTTTTGTGGAGAAAATTTTAAATTCTTGAATTTTGAGGCTGTTATCAGAATTATGATCTACTTTATTGCCATTTATTTGGAAATACATTTATTTATATAAGTATAAATATAATATGTTAATCTATTTAAGGTTTATTTTATTTATCATTTGCAACATATATACATATTTATCTATTCAAAAATATAATTATGAAGATAGAAATTCATATGAAATTAAGTATTTGTTTTCAAGTGTTTAAAAATGTTTTTATTATTTGTAGAAATTTAAATTATATTTATAATCTGAAACGGATGCATTAATAGACCACTAAATAATTGTTGTTATTTAAAAAAATTTTAAGATTTTTGTATATTAAGCAGACCTATATCATGAAATAACAATAAAAATTTCATTGCTCACACAATTTTCGACTTTTCTTTGTTATCTCTTCCTATTTTTTGCCGATTTAAACTTCTGTTAATACATCACAAACACACAGAAGCGTTGTTTAAACAAAAATTTTATTGAAATTTTGTGAATACAGATTGTTTTAATTTAAAAAAATAGTGACAAAAGAATTTTTATAATATAGTACATTACACTTCAATCACATAATCTCATCACCTTAAAAAGCTTATTTTTCAGCCACATGATGAATTACTGTCTATTTTACAATTTTTCATATATCTGGCACACTTTCATATATTTTACACACCAAAAAAGTTCATACCGAAAATCTTTAGAAAGACCACTAAATTGTAATTTCACGTTGGATTTTAAAACGAATTAACTTGTGAAATCTTAGTCCATGACGAAAAATTAAAGTACTACCGCAATAAATCTATACAGAAAGCATTAAATCTAATCCATATTTTGCCGATGCACAATGAAATAATTCGTTTTATGATATTATATTTTTTCGTATGTTATACAAAGCATATGTTAAATAATGATGAAAATAAATATAAGAGAAGATAAAAATTCTAAGACTGATACAAAAATCAGAAGAAAACTATAAAAAAGCACATTAATTTTATTTATCGCCTCAAATAACGATTTTTAAGAAAAAGAAAATTAAATCTGCAATATATATTTAGATTCATTAAATTTTCACGATAATATTGTTATAGTAAAAAACGATTTATTTTTTATTTTAAAAAAATTTATCCGTTTAGTTTTTTTATACTTTTTTTTCTATTGTGAATGTGTTTTATGAACTAATATAAAATTTTTTTTGTGAAAAAAACTGTTATTGTAAATGCATTTCCTTTAGTATTCATAGATATAAATAAAAAACAAAAAATTTTATTTTAACTATTAAATAAAAAGATTGAAATTAAATCAAGATATGTCCTATCAGTTGTTAATAATATTCAGCAATATCTTAATGAAGTATATCAGTCTTTAGAAATCGTTTTCCCTGGTGGCGCAAATAAGACTAAAAATTAATCCCTCTAATGCCATTTGTTTGATCAATAAAACTTTTAATCATTTTTCGTTTGTTTTTTGTCTTTATTCTAAAATATAAAGGCAACTTTAAACATAACTACACATATACAATTTTAACAAATGCATTTAATTTATAATTTTGATTTCCAAAATTATTACAGTTATTTCCATTTCAAGTCAAAATCGAGCACATATAATATCCTATACAGGGATATGAGAAAGGAATCGTCATGGTTGAACGTCCAAGTTCTGCATCTCGGCTTATCCGACTTTCCATATGTAGAAATACTTTTATATTATTTAAAAGACATTTAAACCGTGTTAATATTAAATTTACAAGCCTTAAAAGTTTTTTAGTGATTTATAATTACCAATCATATTTTAATCAAAATTTATTAAATTTCAAATCAAAAAAAAACCTTTTCAATCTTAACAATTTTATGCCAAAAAAAGTGATTAAAAACCACCAATTAGAAAGTGAAATGTCCAATACTACAAAAAATGTTTTGTTCATTTTAAGATATGAAAAAACTAATCTTTTATAAGAAATTTTAAAACATGTTTATTCACAATAACCAACTGTCATGATTGTAGAATGTCAATCGAAATGATTTTTTGTAGTTAATTTAAGACAAATTCTTTTCTATATCAATATAATAACATAATATATATCCAGTAAAAACCTACGAATTGGTTGATTGTTGTATGGTAATCACGAATTAAAACATTTATCAATGAATTCTTAGTAGAAAGATAAATAAGGAATCTATATTTTTTTATGTTTTTTTGATTAGCAAAAAAAATAATTAGAGAAAAATTTGATTATTTGACTTCAGTCACTAAATGAAATACCAGATATGAAGCTAACATCTTTTTAGCTGTTTCCTTATAAAATTTCTCAACTTAATAAAGCTTATTTATTAGAAATATAGGTTCAACTAAATGTTATATATTATTATAACACATAAATAATTAAGTCACAATGTATATTCTATTTTTCTTTTATATAGACAATTTTTTATAAGATTGAAATATAAAAAGAAAAAAGATAAACTTAATATAAAAAAATCCTATTATATTCATATAAAAGAAGATTATTTAAATTAATTCTGTGTTTTTATAAGAAAAACACAATTTTATATTTTTTTGTTTTTACTATTGTTTTTTTTGTTATAGTCGACAATAACTAAATCAAACCCATTAAAAATTTTAAGTAGTTTTTTTCCAATCCAATCGCAACAATAACAATAAGAATCATAGATTTTCTTTATCAAAAAAAAAGAAAAATAATGACTTTAAAAAAAATTGGCGGTCTTTTTACTTTAGGCAACAGCCTTTACATCTTAACATTATAAAAGTATAGATTTTCAATGCAATAAACTATAATTCAATTGTTTTAGTTAAATATCTGATTAATTTTATTTATATGTGCTTATTCTTTGAATTACAAAAAATATTTATATGGTATTCTAATATAGTTTTCATAGTTTAATGCCCTTATTTAAATTTCTTTAAATTTCTATTGCATTAGATATTATGATAAAAACACCTAAATTGTTCATATGTTTAAAGTATGTTTATTTAGAATATGTATTTAATATTTTTAAATTTTAGACATTGATTTATAGAGCCGTGTATATCAAAAATTTTATTAAATACAAATAGTGTAATTATTGATAACTATTTAACCATAAGGTTTAAAATTTTTCTATTTTTTATTATTAATGACCAAAAAAGATTAAAATTTTGTATATCGCACATATATACTGTCGATAATGGTTTTAATTTTCTGCAAAAAAACTAGCATGAACGAAAAATAAACAATTTACTAAAGCAAATCAAACAAAAAAATAAAATTCATTAAATTCAATTTAAGGCTTTTCAAAAGTATCACAAATTAAGAACATAATGTGGGCGTTGAAATTTGATTACTTTATATTTTTATTTTTTTAAAAAAATTCTTTTAATAACTACTTATAAAAAACATAGAAATCTAATATTTATATTATGTGATAATAAGAATGGAATAATTTATAAAAAATTAAAGGTTTTCGTTAAAAAAACATTCTTTTTTAAAAATTTGAAAATTCTTATATTTTGCTTTTTCTAAAATATTGTTTGTGATATGCAGCGTAATGACATTATGAGTTATTTTGAACCAAAATTAGATTTTTTAATCTTATAAAAACAATTTTTCTTTGTTTCAAACCAAATAAGATAGAACAACAATATTTTCAACTTTTATTGTGTAGCATTAAGCGAGCATATTATGTATCTTGGTGTACTAGTTTTGAATATTTTAATATAGTAAATAAATTTCGTGAAGATGGTGTTAATTTTTAAAATATTTTTTTCATCTGCATTTGATATTTTTTTTCTTTAACAATAATAATTTGGTTAAAAACATATAAATTTAATATCTTTATCCATCCTACTAACCATCTTGATTATCAAGACTAATTTTTTACATATATATATGTAAGAAATAAGTTCAAATAACGCCAATTTATTAAAAAAGAAAAATTTATGTTTTTAAGTGTAATTTGGAAAATCACTAAGAGGTTTGTTTTGACACAACTGATTGATGATGTAAAATAAAGGATTAGTTAATTTAGCAAATAATCATACCAAACATAAAAATTTAGACATTTTAATTATTCAATATGAAGATGTTCTTTTCGTGTCATATTTATTAAACTTTTAAAATTTTTATCAACCGAAAAATGGCTTTTAAAGCTACATTAAGATTAACATGAAAGTAGCACATAAAAGAATTATGTTTATCAATTCTCACATTTGAGTTTTTCTAATAAATATACATATTGTAAATCTTCTATTTTCACAATATGATTTTGATCAAAACAAGCAACTTTTTAGGTCTTTTAATTATACTTCTACACAAATTTTTTTAAGACGATATAATGGTTGAAAAATCGATTGTCATTATTTTAAAGTTTGTTTAAAATATTAAGCTACGCCGCAATAATATGTGTTTTTTAATTAATATTCAAATACTGAAAAAAAACATAGTAAAACTATTAAAGCAAATTATTTTTTGATAATTGTCTATTTAAACGTCAATAATTTTATTATTTGAGAGTGAGAAGTTTAATTTAGTAGATTTTTAAAAGCCAAAATACTATTTGGATTTAGCTTCAATTATGAGTGAAAGAAAACCACAGGTAATTCTAGCATATTTATATATAAATACCAAATCAATGGCACAAAAACTGATGATTAAACACATTTTTAATATCAAGTCAAAAATAAAGATGTAAAACACTGATGTGATTGATTTGGTGTATAGAATCATTTAAGAAATGCAATTAATATACTGTAACTTTTTTAAAATAAAGAGCATAGCAAAGAAAAAGTCATAATACACTGTAATAAAATATATGACATGATGATACTCATAATAGTCAATACAAACACAAAGCGTTTTCAAATATTTATTATTGTTTAATGGGATTATTTAAGTGTTTTTGCAAACAAGATCTTAACAAACAGAGATGTACTAATAATAATTTTTAAAAAAAGTTAGAAGTTTAATTTCTTGTTTAGCGCTGTTTATTTAAATATGAATTTCAAGAGAATATAATATCAAGCTAAATAAACATTATAATATTTATCTAAAACAATTATAGACCATATTGAGATTTTTTAAAAATACAACTTTTTTAGGAATGAAATTTTGTATGTTTTTGTATTATAACAATCTAAATTTGTCGATTTTTTTCTTTATATACGAATCTTAACCTATAATAATTGATAATAATTTAAATTTTTTTTATTTGATCCGAAACATAAATTTTTTAGAATTACATTATTCTCTATATAGATCCATGCCTATCATCACTACACCATTCACTTATATTAGATTCGATCCTCACATTTTAAATCATTATTGTGTGCTATCAAATTTTATAACAATTTTTTTTAACAAAATTTTCTTTCTTTTTTAATTTTTTTATTGTTTTTACATAGATTATCATTCAAATGCCTTGATTTTTACGTTCTTTATTTAGCATGATTGCAAAAAATTCTATATCTGATAATGCATAGAAGCATCTAATAATATTTTAATAAACATTTTTAGTATGTTTGTAAAAATTTACAGATTATACAATTCTAAACAATCTTGTATCTGTTTTTGGCAATTGAATAGTGCCCTCTGCAAAAAAATTTTTGATACAAAATGTTTTGATTTTTTTCATGAAGTTCGGGACAATGTAAAAAAAATTTGAAGATCGGCAAACAATATCAGCTCTAATAATGAACGTAAAAAAATATATTTTTTTCGTTTTTTAAACAACTTTTTATTCTTTTTTTTTCTTAATGCATCTTCCTCTAAAAAAGATTTTCAAATTTTTAGTATTTAATCAAGCTTTTCTGCTTAAAACTTTTTAACTTATAAAAAATTCAAAAAAAATGAAATTTAATATTTTTGAAAATTTTTGCAAAATGAACATTTCATCTAATTTTTTAAACAAATATCAGATTTTCTATGTCTAACTTATGGTTTTAAATGATCTGTTGGGGCAGTATATTTTTATCGGAAAACGTTAATTTCAAATATTTTTTTTACATATTTATATTGTAGTATTATAGTTTAATTATAAAAAGTTTTTGTAACCATAAAAATTTATTAAGGTTGTATATGTTTTTATAATTCATATTCGAATAGCATGTAAAATAATAAATACAAAAAAATATACCTTAAACTACAAAATTTAATGAAACAGCAATTAGAAAACGCAAATAAATACATTTCTATGTCGATATTATGCATACAAATGATTGCATTAAAATTTTAACTAATTAAAATCGAAGTTTTTTTGATGAACAATTAGCATTTTTATATAAATATCATTATTACACGTCAGAAGTGTTTTCTACTTTTTTTATCTAAATTTTAATAAATAAAAATGTTTAATATCAATTCAAAAATTTGATGAAGTAGTAATATAATATTTTTATACTAAAATTTAATTGAAAATTATATAATAAAAATAGATGCAATGAAATACAAATAATTCATTAAATATAGCAAAAAAAGTATTTTAAAAATTGAAATATTGGAGACAGAGATAAATGTGCAATGACAAACGATGCAAAAATATTATAGACTGAATGTGTTTTGCTCAGATTAAAAAAAAGTCAGTAAGGATCATAAATAAAAAAAAAACAAACAATATATTTACAACTATCATTGTTTAATATAAGATTTATAATATAGATTTAATTCCATTTGAAAGTATCCTTCATACACGATGCTACTAAATGTGGTTCATACAAATTTTTTTCGCTGTTATTATATTTAAAGAAGAATTATATTATTTTTAGGCAATTTTGATCATAAATCGACATTAAAGAAAAGTCTCTTCATAGAAAAATATCAACACCGCATTTATATAGGTAACCTAATAATAATGCCTATATTACACTTTTCACAAAATCCACTATTACTCTCCAGATATATTTTTAAAATTTATTTGATTTTTGTCGTAAAATATTCATATGTATAATAGTTTCGTTTTTAAGAACTAAAACATATTTTTTGATAAATTTTAAAAAATGGTACACTATGAAAAACTCATGGGTGCCTTATAGATATAACATTTAATTGAAAGCAAATTCAAACTTTAAAGAAAAAAATAAACGTTAAACTTTATGAATTTTTTTCATTTAAAGAAGAAAAAAAATTAAAATTAAACAAAAAACAACAATAGGAATATTATTCTGACAATTATTTTTAATTTTAATACACTAAACTATAATTTTTTAATTTCGGTTTTACTGAAATTTGTATTGAAAATATTTTTTATATGTTTTTTTTTTGTGTTTATTGATTGTATTTGACGATAAGTTAATTTTATAAATATTTATATTACCAAGTATCAATCAAACAAATACTTTATTTCATTTTATATTTTTTATGTTGGTATTAACAGTTGGTCAAATCGAAATTTTAATTAATGCAAAACATACCACCTAAATAATGACAGAACGTATAAAAATGTATAAGGATAAATATTTCTGATAATGATAGAATATAATTAAAATATCAACATGTAGATTTAAAATTAATGATTTATACATTTTTCGTTTATATAAAAAAAATTAAAAACAATCGTATCTAATTTCACAAATTTATATTTAGGATATATTTTATGTTTCAAGTTTTAGTTTCGTTATATAAAATCACGCAAGAAAAAAATTAAAAAAACGCCTTATTTTGTAAAATTTCGGTTTATTTGGTGTGTTTATGTGGTAATCTATCCTAACTTTCTTATTTTGTTAAGATATATTCATTTACCTTAAAAGAAATTTTTTTAAAAATTTTTTATTCTTAACACTTTTTATAAGGTTTTTCTATAAAAATTTTTTTTTTTAAATAATTATGGATCAAAAAATTCAATGTAAAAAATGAATACTAACACATCACAATTTTAACCTTTATGGAAATTTTTGGAATATTGCAACTATACTGAGTACTCTGAAAGTCTATAAAGTGTGAGATTTTCGATAGGAATAAAAAACCAAAAATATCTCTCCAAAAAAGATCACACACGTAACTGACTGGCTATATCATCTCTCGATATAAAACTAGATTAAAACTATGTAAATCGTATAATATGGTCGATCCATGAGAAACATAGGTTAGCGATAAAAGAAATATTGTTCATATTTCAAACAACCAATTATATTAAATAAAACTACAGCAGCAATATTATTTATTCTTAAGAAACTAACTTTAAATTAGTAACTTTTATAATAGATAAACACTTGCAATATTAAAAAAAATATTTTGAATTATATTATTTTTTTGTTTTTCTATTTACATATACTTCATATATATTTTTAAAAAGATTTCTGTGTTTTGATTTATATCTAAAAATTTTTAATTGAGAATAAACAACAATTGTTTTTAAAGGCTTAAATTATATTCAGACCTATATTGTATTACTTAAAAAATTGATATAATAAAAGAATAATTTTTTTATTTTTTCAATCATTTTGTACGCTTAAAGTTTCACAAATACTATTCGATTTGCTTGTTTAAATATAAAAATAACTAAAAATATGAATTTAAAAGTATGTAACCTTCCAAACTTTTAAAATAAAATATGGAATAAAATTATTAATCGCAAAAGAGTTCTACCCGATCTTTATCACAAAAAAATAAATAGAAGGGTGAAAATTTTATACAATCTATTGATTTTTAAATATAATGAACCATAAATATTATTAGTAGATACTAGTAAAAGATATTTTGCAGAAAATTTTGAACAATAATTAAATAGCAATTCTATGAGAGTGAAAGAAAAAAATGTACAAAGAGTGTAGAGAAACAGAAATCGAAGCATTTTTGCAAAATATGTATGTATCACACTGTAAAGTATACATATCTATCGAAAAAATTTCAAAATCTATATTTCTTTATTTTGCTTTAACTAGTTTTGTATTTTAGAAACTATATATTTTCGAGGAAATAAATTTCTGTATGAAAAACAATATCACGAAAAAAATTGTATCGATACATTTATTTTTTAAGCTAGATCTTACTAACCATATAAAAAGAATATTAAAAGTAACAAAAATTTGCGTACAAATTATACTACAATATATACTAAAACAACTTGTAATTTGAGCGAAGGTCAAGATTAGTATTCAAAATTACCTCTCAAACAAATATAACCAAGTAATCCCTTGATACAAAGAAAAATTACCAAATAATGTTTGGAAAAAAGAAGAAAAGAATGTAAATACATACTGCAGATTATAAAGGTTGCAATAAAAAAATTGTAATAGTACATAATACAGTATGTTTTTAAATATTTTCAAAATCGAATTACGTGCGTCCTTTTAATGAATTCTGCGAATTCTGTAATATACAAAATTTGAAAAATTGATACAGTTCTTTTGTTTAAAAAAGTTTTTTGAATCAAATTATACAAAAATTAAATTATTCAAAAGGATTATAGAAACTTTGTATTGAATTTTAATCTACCTTGCACTCAATAAAATAATATATTTTCTCATTTTTAGAGTAACCGTTAAAATTCATTTTATAAAGATGTTTTCACCTTAATAATATGCATTTAAAAATATAAAATTGTACATGTTTTTATTAACACAATTTTTTTGAAAAAAAAATATTTGTACTTTCAATATAACAAAATGTATGTTTCTATTAATTTTTATAATACTTAACGAGTTTTTCATTTAAACTTTATCCATAAAGAGTGCTTTTTTTAGCGTCTCACTCATATGATTCTTTTGTAAATTAAAAGTATCAAAGAATATTTTTATAAAATATCTCGACTCTTGGCTTAAACGCTACCCATCTTATAGAAGTGCACAATTTATTTGAAATTTTTTTATTAGAATATATTCATGTTCTATTAGTGCATGTGTAGGCCTTGGCATAATATGTAAAGGTTCAAACGCTCAAATAACGGGCTATCAACATATAATTTTATTCCTTCAGAATCAAACAATATCTGAAACCAGCAATAGACAAGCAATTAGTATAGAAAATTCAAACTGATGATAGTTGGTAAAAAAATGTTTTTATAAGAGTTCTAACATAATACTTATAATTACAGCTAGTTCTTTTTACAGCTAATACCTATGAAAATAATTTATTAACAGTATAAAATTTGCATCTAGATCAGTCATAAAGCTTTATAATAATTAAACTAAAAAAATATGAAAATAAGTTTTTTATACTCTAATTGTGTTCAATGACTATGCATTATAGATAATTGAAGTATTTATAACGTGTATTAATATAAAACATGCATAGTAAAAAATAATGTAATTAAGTTTTCAAAACATATAATACATAAATCTGTTATAGAAAAAGAAATTTAGAAACATAGATTACTTGAGATATTAAGTAAAATTTATATAAATTCCTTTTGAAAGAAATATATAAGTAAAAAAATGACAAACACAAAATTATTATCATATAAACATTTTTTTTTTAATTTTTCGACATAATCATTGTTATATTTATATCTAAAAATTTTAAAAAATATTTTATCATTGTAAAAGATTCAAAAATTTTTAATTATTCATACTGCTTTTTTAATATTATACGTACGGGCTGTTCCGAGAATACAGTAAGTTATTCAACAAGTGATTATAGTTAAAACATTATACTATATAAAGCTAACTTGAAGTATATAACAAGTAGATTTTGTTTTATGCAATAACATAACTGATAAATTAAAAATTGTAAATACTATTATCTGAAATTTAATATAATATTATAATTTTAGCTTGTCACTGTCACTAAAAGCTAAATTTAATATAGAGAAATAAATTATATTAAATTTAAAACATTAAATAAGAAAATTAATGAATGAAATTATTTTGTATTTATAAAAAGCTAAAATGAATCAAAAAATTGTAATAACAAATTATAACAAATAAAAAATAATAATAACATATTAAATCATAAAAATTCAATTCGAGTTATTACGATTATCAAAAATTTTTAAAATATACTTTTACTGCGATAAATTAATAATTTATCACTAAAAAAATATATGAACATCAGAAAAATAAAGTTCATAAAGAAAATCCAGAATAATATAAACGAATCTGAGAATAAATATTCAAATTGTGTTAGTAACAGTTTAATAATATTTATTTTATTATTACTTATAAATTTAAATTTACGATTTTAAGGTGCCAATAATAATATATTCTCTTTGTAAATTGTTTATAGAAACGATACTATAATACTTCTTCAAGAAAAAAAAAGCATTAAAATATGCTATGGAAGAGTACAAAGATTCTTCAAAAATACCATTGGTTTTTTTACAAAAGAATCGGTCAAAAAACATAGATGTTATAATTTTATTCAGTAATATAATTATAAATATGTATTGTATTTTGTATTTATTATGACATAAAATATTTTAATGACACAAAACTTTTTTTATCCGTATTTCGAGCAAATAAATATTTTAAAAGGTGTTATTTTTTAATTCAGAAAATCAGGAAACTTATTGAAAAAGGTGTTTATAAATATAAAGAATAGAAAAAAATTATGTTATATATGATAGAAAAGACATTTTGATGCAAAAAATAACTACTAAAAATGTATCTTTGATTTTTTTTAAATTAGAGATGAATAAGCTGAGTAGAAGTTGTAGTATTGCAGTTAAAATAATTTTAATTTTTTTTAGTATTCTAGGAAAGCTTTTAGTTCACTATAAGAAGTAATTTATATGAGTTTTATTTTGTATAATTTAGAACAGATTAAAAATACGCACAAATAAAAAAAACGCTAGGCATTAAATTATAATGTTGTGATTGATTTCGGGATGCGAGTAGTCCTTAAGTATTACTCCAGTATAGAACGGTGATGTGACACGTTCTACGATTTCACACGCTCTCTGTCGACTTTCCCGTATCCTAAAATCTTAAGCGAATCTTTCGCGTTTGCGTAATTATTAAGCTGCTTGAATTACACACAAAAAAATATTTTTTGTAAAAGGAAGGAAGCTTTATTAAATACAAAAAATATATATACAAAAAAATTTTCAACAATGTTTAGAACCATTTATCTGTAACAGCTCTAGTTAGTTGCAAATCACGTTGATGTCCTCTAGTTAGAAACAACAAATATAAAATAACAAACAAATTATAAGTTGATTGATTTTAATTTTTATATTTTTTCACAATCACGGCCTCTAAAATACCGAATATATACAGTATTTATATTATAAGTTGTTTTTCTACTAATAATAGTATAGTTTGCAAAAATATACCTTGTTATGTGTTTTTTTAGTCATTGCAAATTTCAAAACCATACATTTTTTTTTCAATCGATTTAGTGGATTTTAAATAAAATACTTGAATTTTTTTTATAGAAAATATGGTAACCAAGGTGATTGAATCAGCTAATATGAGATTTTTTTAAAACTACACAAACCAATGTTCTTATTATTTTTGAAACTTATTTTATTTTATGTATATGGTTATAGTATATTATTTTATGCGTAATTCAGAAATAATTTTTTTAATTCGTGATACTTTAATGATAAAATAATATCTTACAAATAGTTTCATAACTTTTTTAAACTTTCCATTTTCACCTGCAAATTTATAAAAATAGATAAGAAAACTATAAGCAATTTTAGAAGTAAATAAATAAAAAGACAAACAACATATGTAATGAACAACAGAAATCAAGAAAAATATGTTTATATAATATATAAAAATATTAAAAACCTAGAAATTATATAATTTATAAACTGGAAAAAAAGTATTAAAAAAAAACACATTTAAATTGAAAGAATTGCTAATAAGAATAGATTAAAGTGAAATAAATAGAGAATAAAACAATAAAACAATAAAAAATTTAAAGAAATAAAAATCTACAATTTTACTAATCTTTAACATGAAGATAAAAATTATAACAAGAAAAACTATATATTAAAAAATAATATTTAAGATATTTAAAATATGCCAACATAAAAATAAGAATAAAATAACACTATGATGTAATTTAAGGTATTAAAAATAAGGAAACATAAAAATAACTACTATATAAAACTATTATGAGATTTAAGGTATTAAAAATATGGCAACATAAAAATAACTACTATATAAAACTATGATGAGATTTAATGATATTTAAAATAAGGCAACATAAATATAACTATGATATAAAACTATGGTAATATTTATGATATAATAATGAAATTTAAAAAATAGTATTAATTATATTAAAAATATGGAAACAATATATAATCTTAAATTTAAGATATGGTGATATTTATGATATAATAATGAAATTTAAAAAATAGTATTAATGATATTGTAAATACGGAATTCTTTGTTGTTAAAATATTTTATATAATTAATTAATACATTCATAATAATATTCAAAGTTAAAATAAAAGATTAGATATTATTGTCTGTTTGTACATTTCTTTATTTACTAGATTGTTTGTATTGAATTAATTCTTTTAGCAAAAGGGACAAAGGTTGAGAGAGGTATGGTTTTACGTTTGTTCTTTGTGTTATTATATCTATGATGTAATCGGATTTTAAATTTTCGTTTGCCATCATTCTAATTATATTAGCAGCGTTTGTACTTATTTTATTTGTATCATTTATGTGATCTATTAATGTGTAAATTACCCATATTATTTCAGTGTTTGGGAGTTCTTTTAATTTTACAACGATTCTGTCGCTTATATCCGACTTTAAATAATTTGTGACCGAAAGATAGGTGTCTCTATAAGAAAGAAAGCTTAGAGATGTGTTTTTGTGGTTGTAGTCTATTTCTTTTAATTTATTGAATAAATTTTTAAGGACGATATATCTGTTGTCGCAAAGAAGGGAGAAGAAGAAGCTGTATTTTTTCATGAATTGAATGTTATTTTTCTTGAATTTTATGAAGAGGGCGGCTATGCTGTAAATATTTGTTACGTTTACGACGCTTAACAGTTCTTTTAAATATGCAAACGTTGTTTCGTTTGCGTTGCTGACTATGAAATCCGAATAAAGGATGTTTAGAAATATTGTAGTGAATATAGGTATTTTAGTTGGTCTTAAAACATCGAGTAGTGCATAAATGAGGTTGTGAAAATCGATTTTGAATTTGTGATCTTCTATTTTGCCAAAAATATCTATGATTTCTAGGATGATGAATGTGTAGAACTTTATATAGAGGAAATTTCTTCTTTGAATTGAGTCTAAGAGGTACATTGTGAAAATTTTAAATACGATTTCTATTTCCTCGGTAGTTTTTGTGTTGTCTAATAGAACCATGATGCTTTTAAAGCAGTAAATTGATGGGATTTTGTTAAATCTTATGAAGAGTTCCCAAAGCATGTGAAGGGTTCCGAGACACAAATAACCAATTTTTTCTATATTTGTGGCGACTTTTCCGTAAATTACGAGATCCGAGCTGCTGCTATAATTGAAGGAATCGAAGTGCTTGTTTTTATCATGAATTGATGGAGATTTACTCTGCACGTAGAATTGAGTGTGTGGCAATCTTTGATCTGTGCGATCGTTTGGGAAAACTTTTGAGTCATTAGTTTGTGGGTGCGAATGTGAATATTGATTTTTATTTATAGAATTTGATGTATTTTGAGAGTTTTGTGAGGGATTGCTATTTCTATTTTGAGGAAAATCACTTGATGTGTTATGAACGCTATTTTTGCTATTATAGTTAGAAGAGTTATATAGATGATTGTTGTTATTAGAGATAAAAGTATTAGGAGAACCAATATTGTGATAATTATCCATATTGTTATTTTGATTGTGATTATTATTAATAGTACTGTAGTTGTTATTTCTGTTACCATTATTAATGTTGTTATTGCTTAAATTGTAATTATTATTGTTAAATCTGCTTCCAAAATTAGAATGATTATCATTTCTGGAAAGATATTCCGAGTTATTTGTTGGATTATTATCTTTTGTGTTGATATTAATTCTTTGATCGTTATTTATTTGTTTTCTTTGAATTTTATTTGGGTAGAACATTGCGTTATTATTAGGTTTTATTACTTGAGAATACTTTGGGGGGTTTTCTAAAATTTCCTTATCGTTTTGAACTACGTTGAGGTATTTTAGTTTATTTTCAGCCTGATTTACGAGCTCTTCGAAATAGTCTACGCCTATTGAGCTGCTCCATCTTTCACCTTTGTAGAAGTAGTGAAATTCTGCAGGCATGAGCATTGAGCTGAGTTTTTCGAGGACTTCGTAAATTTCAAGATTTTCGTGCTCTTCGTTTCTCTTAGAAAGACTTTCTACGAGGTAAATGAAATCGTATGGGCTGCATACGGCCGAATCCGAGAGGATGATGTGTTTCATGATGTTGAGGACGTATTTTAAATAGCTATTTTCGTGTGTTTCTGATGATTTCGAGTCTCTATAATCATTTAGATTATATCCTTTGCCTCTATCGTTATAAATATTTCTAGTATTTGAATAACGAGAATCAGTATTCCTATTACCCGAAGAGTAATTATTTCGAGAATAATTTGTAGATGTGTTTGGCGCATATTTACTTAAATATTTGTTGTCTTCAGAGTAGTTGTTTCGAGGAATGCTTGAATATTTGGATTCATCTGTGTGATTATTTCTGGAGTAACCTGTGCTGTATTTGTTGTCTTCGGAAAAGGAATTTAATTTTTCGTAATATGAATTATTTTCTGTGTTGAAGCCAATGTTTGATTCGATGCTGTTTTTATGTGTGTCTTCAGGTGTGTTTCTGAATGGGTAGTTGTATTTTACATGATTATTTTTCTGATCCTGATTTTCAGTGATGCATCGAGAGAGATATTGATCGAATTCGAGTGTGTTTACCAATTTATTTTTCATGAAGAAGCGGGAGAATTCTATGTCGAATTTTCTTTCTTCAGAAATGTATATGAACCATTGATTTACAAGCTTATATGCTCGCGGGGAGATGAAAAAGAGTTTTTTGAGGATGTAAATCATGAGTTCTCTTCCGAATTTGTAGTTTAGAAGGTATCCTACTACGAGTTGGCACAAATTTATCGAGAGTTCGTCTCTGTTATCGCTTTTTTCTATTTCCGAAATTAAATGGTTGACGTCTACTAAGTTTTTAGCTTCTTTTACCCGATTGAATTCTTTGTTTAATAGTAATATTCTTTGATTTGGTTCTCGTGATGCGTAATCATTTAGTTTTTTTGTTAGTTCAGATGTATCTTTTGATGTGAGAGGTTTGATATAAAGTTTTTCAAATTGTATGTCTTTGAATAAGATGTGTAATGTCCTTGGAACGTAAATATGCTTGTTGGGTTTATTGACTTTGGTGTCTTGAGCTGATTGAGAGCTAGATGATTGATTTTTGTTACTATTTAATTGAGATTCTATATTATTTTGAGTATTTGCAGTTGAAAAGTTATTTGATTGGAAAGAATTATTTTTATATATATTGTTATCTAATTGACAATTTTGTGTGAATGCTGTTTGACTAATATTACTATATGTATTATTTGCTGACTCTGAATATATAGAACTGTTGTCTATTGTTTGAGAATACGGTGTACTGTGTTTTATTTCTATATTTAAAGGTTTATTTTGAGTAGAAACATTTTCAGATGATTTTATTGCGTTTTCTAAAGTATTTTGTTTATTAAAATATCTTTGTTCGCATATATCAAGGTAGTCAGTCGTATTTTCCCCAATAAATTCTTTAATATTGTTATTATTTATATTATTAGTATTACTATCAGTAACAAAATTGTCAGTATCAAAATTGGTACCAATATTATTTGCACTAAAATAATTATTTACATTATTATTAGTATTACTATTAGTATTACTATCAGTAACAAAATTGTTAGTATCAAAATTGGTACCAATATTATTTGCACTAAAATAATTATTTACATTATTATTAATATTTTTATTAGTATTATTACCAGTAACAAAATTGTCAGTATTAATATTGGTACTAAAATGATTATTTATATTATCAATAATATTTTTATTAGTATTACTATTAGTATTACTATCAGTAACAAAATTGTTAGTATTAATATTGGTACTAAAATGATTATTTACATTATTAGCATTACCAATATTGATATTACTATTATTGTTAGTATTAAGATTGGTACTAAAATGATTATTTATATTATTAGTATTACTAATATTGATATTACTATAATCGTTACTATTAAGATTGGTATTAATATTATTTGCACTAGAATGATTATTAATATTATTAGTATTACTAATATTGATATTACTAATGTTGATATTACAATAATCGTTACTATTAAGATTGGTATTAATATTATTTGCACTAGAATGATTATTTACATTATTAGTATTACTAATATTGATATTACTATAATCGTTACTATTGAGATTGGTATTAATATTATTTGTACTAAACTGGTTATTTATATTATATTTAATATTGACATTAGTGATATTATCAGTAACAAGATTATTAGTATATAAATTGGTACTAATATTATATGTACTATAACAGTTATTATTAGCATTAGTAGATGTATATTTAGAATCTTGATTATTATTATTTATATTACTGTAAGAATTGATTGAGATTGTGGAGAATTCGTCGAGATTGCGATATCTTTGAGGTGTTTCATTTATTTTTTCGTCAAAAACACAGCCAGTATCGATAATATTTGAATTTCTCATGTTCATAATGGCATAATGTCCGTTTATGTTCATTTCGTGTCTTGTTATATTTTCATATCTTCTATATTTTCCGTGATTATTTTTGTTTTTCATGATATTTTCGTATTTAAAAGGTATTCCTAGCTTGCTTTGCTTGTAAAGTGTGAATATTTCATCAAAGTTTTCTACAATATCTGTCATTCCGCTTCTTTCAATGAGATTACAACATATTTGAATGTTTTTTATTGCGATTTCATGTAGTTTCTCTGTTTCAATTTGAATGCATGCTAATTTCAAGAAATTTGTGCAGTTTTCCACGATCGCAAGCTTGAGTGCGTCGAATGCAGAAACATGACCGAGATATCGCGTTAGATTTAATATTAGGTTCAGAAAGTATGTTTTCTCGACCATTACCTCGTTGACTGGACTTGAATCTATTGTTATTTTTTCTGGTGTGCTTATAGATTCAT
Source organism: Edhazardia aedis USNM 41457 (assembly GCA_000230595.3). NCBI lineage: Eukaryota > Fungi > Microsporidia > Culicosporidae > Edhazardia > Edhazardia aedis. Next base: position 468,568 of record AFBI03000013.1, on the reverse strand, counting down.
TGATTGTGTTATTGTGTGATTTTTTGCTTGATCTATTTAACAGATTTTCAAACTTAGCCTGTGAATACGCTTTCACGTCAAGGCCAGCATCACTATAACTGTGTGTGTTAGAATGAATATTTTGATTAGAAATGTTATTATAGCTGTGTGTGTTAGAGTATATATTATGATTATTGGAATTATTATAGGTGAATGCGTTAGAATGTATATTTTGGTTATTGTGATTATTTTGATTTGCTGCACTAGAAAACATATTATGACCTTTAGAATTATCATTATATTGAACATTTGTATTGAAATTGCTGATCTCACTGCTAATAATATTATTATTGTCTATATTGTTTTTTATGTTATGTCTGTTTTTTATATCGTGATTTTTACTGTAGTTACCGCTGAGCCATAACTCGCTTGTAAATGCTTCATATATTTTGTCCCAATTTTTGCTTACAAATTCATCTAACTTGCTTTTGTATGGGGGTTTACCACCATTTATATTTTCAATGTTGTTATTATTTTTAGTATTACTATTATTTTTACTATTAGTATTACTATTATTTTTACTATTAGTATTACTATTATTGTTATTATTATTATTATTTTTAGTATTACTATTATTATTATTATTACTATTATTATTGTTATTATTTTTACTATTAGTATTACTATTATTTTTAGTATTACTATTATTATTATTATTACTATTATTATTGTTATTATTTTTACTATTAGTATTACTATTATTGTTATTATTATTATTACTACTATTATTATTGTTATTATTTTTACTACTAGTATTACTATTACTAATATTATTTATTTTATTATTATTATAGTTACTATTGGTATTATTATTTATTATATTACCATCTACACCAATATTATTTATTTTACTATTACTAATATTATTTATTTTACTATTACTAATATTATTGTTACTATTACTAATATTATTTATTTTATTATTATTTATTATATTACCATCTAAACCAATATTATTTATTTTACTACTACTAATATTATTATTGTTACTATTACTAATATTATTGTTACTATTACTAATATTATTTATTTTATTATTATTTATTATATTACCATCTAAACCAATATTATTTATTTTACTACTACTAATATTATTATTGTTACTATTACTATCATTTGTTATATTACCATCTATACTATTATTTATTCTATTATTATTGTTATTATTATTATTGTTATTATTATTATTGTTACTATCACCATTATCTATTCTATTATTATTATTATTATTATTTATTATATTACCATCTATATTACTATTATTTATTCTCATATTATTTGTTCTATTATTATTGGTATTATTTATTATGTTACTACTAGTATTACTATTAGTATCACTAGAAGTAATTTTACCAGTATGATTTATATTGAGACATAGATCTGCATCGTTATCATGTGTGTAAACATTTTTTCTGCACCCGAATTCCAACTTCACGCACTTGAAAAGCTCGATTCCTGTGTTTACCGAGAGATCGATCACGCGCATCATCAATGCGTTTGCCAATTCTCTCACAGAGAAATCGATTGCCGTTGCTATGATGTCTTTTACCATCGGCTCGTCAATGCTGATATCGTAATTTGCCAAATACTTCGCTTTCTCTATGATTGCACGGACGATTTTTCTCTTGAGATGGAATGACTGGAAGAGCTGGTTGATTTCCTCGTTCACAAGCTGGTTCAGCAGATTTGTGCCTTGCGACAGCCCAGGAATCGGCGGGTTGTTTATATTCGAGTCGATCGTGCTGATTGAGTTTAACCGTGAAAAGTTGTTTGATTGCAGTGCTGATTCGTAAATATTGAAGTTGCTGCTGTCATAAAACCTTGTTGCATTGTAGAACGAGCCGAGTGATTGGTTCAGGATGTTGTCGGGATTGCACGGGTTGTTTAAGTCGTTGTTCGTCTGTGTTTCTACATTGTTGAAGCTGTGAACGACTTTTTCGCTGCACACCTTTTTGTTGTCGTTATTGTCTATAATGTAGTAGTTGTTGTCCTTCACGTTGTTTTCGTTCAACTTCAGACTGACAGGCGATTTCGGCTTTGCAACCTCTGAAGACTCCTCCGCAATGTACGAATCGGGATGGTTTGCATGAACGCTGCTCTGTGGGATCTCGTTTATGCAATTGTTTGCTATAAAGGTGCGTGAAGGCTCGTCGTGGTTTTTGTTGTAGTCGAGCTTCAATGCAGACTGCGACGATCTGCTGAGGATTGTGTTCTGTGCGGCGAGGAGGTTGAGCGTGCTGAGAATCCGCATCAAATACGGGTTGTTCGGCCGGAAAACAACCCCGATGAGGCCTTGCCGCAGAAAAGAGCTTGCAAAAAACGCAGAAACGTAGAATTTGTTGTACTCCTGGCACAGGTAAATAAAGTCCTTGAAGTCAAAAATGTCAAGCGTAAACATCAGATTCCTCGCCAGCGAGATCTTCCCAATCAAAAACCCAATCTGCCGCGCATAAATAATCTCTACGTTCTTCTCAAGCTTGTAATGCAGCATTCCCTTCAGAACCTCTGTTGAATTCACGATGAAAGACTTGTGGAAAGAAGGCCCGAGCGCATTGAACATGTGAATGTGAAGACTGTTTATGCAATTCAAGTGGTTCTCAAGAAAACACTTTGTTATCAGAACGTGGTTCTTGTCCGCGAGCATCTGCTTTGATTTTTCGATGTTGTCGTACTGGATGTTGTTGAAAACGCTTGAAATCACCAACAACTCCTCCTGGATGTTCACTGTGCTGTCTATTTTCTGAAGAAGCTTGTCGATCAGCATCTGCTTCACCCTCTGGCTGCTTGCCTCCTCCATGCACCCGCTGTAATGCAAATTAGAAAAAGCTAAGCCTCCCGCGCATGAATTTTTGTTTGCTGTGTGAAAGCTCGTCTTTGTCTTGCATAAAAAACCTTCCCTTTCCCTCTCCATGCATCCCTGTTCGGCTGCATCTGCATTTTTTATATTCTTTGCATGAATGTTATGCTCTTTATGCGCATTGGTTTTTTTCGTTTTTATTGCATTGTTGCACGCTGTTTGCTGTCTGCGGCTGAAAATTCGCGCTGTTCGATGCCTGAGGATTCCTCGTAGCACTCGCCATGCTCAAATTGTAGCCTTTTGCTTCTGCGGAAACTTCGCCTTTGTTACTTAGACTTTGACTCTGCAATGCGCTGTTTGTTTGCTTTGGGGGTTCCTTGTCTTTATCTATTGGAATTTTGTTTTTCTTTAATTGATTGCTCTGTAACCTTTCATTTGGTGTTTCAAAGTTCAAATAAGATTCATTCACAGAACAAAAATTTACATCAACCCCAATCATTTTCTCACAAAAATTTATTGTTTCATTCATTGGTTCTCCTGTCTCTGACATCACATTCAAATTTTTGTCCTTCAATTCGGAATAGCTTTCAGATGCAATATTTTTGCTCAATTCTCCCCCTGTCTCTATAATTTCATTTTTTGCATAAACAGAAGATTGATTTTTCACTGTGTTTTTACAATTTTGTGAATGATTTGAAAAATCATTAGAATTTGCATAAACAAAATCATCAATTTCCTTTTTATGCAAATCCTCTACAGTATTCGCGGAGTTAATTTCAGACTTTAAGCAATTTTTTTGCATAGAAGGTGAATTCAAATCTGAAACTGAACTTGCATAAACAGATTTTTTATTAATCGTACTTGCATTAATGTTGGAATCAAAATCATTCCTCGATTTACTACCAGAAGACAAATCTGTTTGTTGTTGAGAAGTAGCACTTGTAAAACTATTTTTTTGAAAAACTGTTTCGCTCACATTTTTCGAACGAATATTATTAGTAAGAATGTTGTTTCGATTCTGTCTATCTGCCACATTACTGCTTTTTTGTACATTGGTATTTGTATTAATTGTATTATTTGCATTGGTATTTGTATTATTTGCATAAACATTTGTATTACTAGTATTACTTGTATTAATTGTATTATTTGAATTGATATTTGTATTAATTCTATTACTTGTATTATTTGCATAAACACTTGTATTGCTAGTATTACTTGTATTAATTGTATTATTTGTATTATTTGAATTGATATTTGTATTACTTGTATTATTTGCATAAACACTTGTATTACTTGTATTACTTGTATTATTTGCATAAACACTTGTATTGCTAGTATTACTTGTATTACTAGTATTACTTGTATTAATTGTATTAATTGTATTATTTGAATTGATATTTGTATTAATTCTATTACTTGTATTATTTGCATAAACACTTGTATTGCTAGTATTACTTGTATTATTTGCATAAACACTTGTATTGCTAGTATTACTAGTATTACTAGTATTACTTGTATTATTTGTATTATTTGAATTGATATTTGTATTAATTCTATTACTTGTATTATTTGCATAAACACTTGTATTGCTAGTATTGCTAGTATTATTTGCATAAACACTTGTATTACTTGTATTATTTGCATAAACACTTGTATTGCTAGTATTGCTAGTATTATTTGCATAAACACTTGTATTACTTGTATTATTTGCATAAACACTTGTATTGCTAGTATTACTAGTATTACTTGTATTAATTGTATTATTTGAATTGATATTTGTATTAATTCTATTGCTAGTATTATTTGCATAAACACTTGTATTACTTGTATTATTTGCATAAACACTTGTATTGCTAGTATTACTTGTATTACTTGTATTACTTGTATTGGTATTTGTATTATTTGCATAAACATTTGTATTATTTGTATTACTTGTATTGGTATTTGTATTGCTTGTATTATTTGCATAAACATTTGTATTATTTGTATTACTTGTATTACTTGCATAAACATTTGAATTAATTCTATTACTTATATTATTTGCATTAACACTCGCAATACTTGTATTAATTATTTTACTTGCATAAACACTTTCATTACTTGTATTACTTGTATTGCTAGTATTATTTATGTTGTTAGAATTGATGTTTTTATTGCTCAAATTAGTCATTTTATTCTCTTGCTCACGCTGGTTGCTGCCAAAATTCCTGTTATTTCTTTTTTCTGGTTCAGGATTGAAATAATACCTGTCTTTCTCTTCTACCTTTGCCTTTCCGCGTTTCAACTCCTTGCTGCTGTTCAATTTCTCCCTTTCTGGCCTCAAATCTACCCCATTTTCGATCGAATCCTTGCTTTCGGAAACCTCGCATTCCTCTTTCGAATTATTTTTTGTGCAACTCTGCAACCCTGCGTTTTCTGAGGAGGCCGCATTCTTTCCAGCTCCAAAATTAGCGCCTTTGTTTGTGTTTTTGTTGTCGCTTTGCGCTGGCGAACTGTTATTTTTTTCAAAAATATTGCCTTCCTTCATGGTTTTCTTGGGGGTTTCCTCAAAAAAACTTTCCGATATACCATTCCTACCTAAATTGGGCACTCCTTTCGATAAATTTCTCACAATATTGGGTCGAAATATACCGCTTTCCTCAGCCAATAAGCTTTCCTTATATACATTCTTACCCACCTCAACGTCAAAATTTTTATTCTCCATATGAAATGTTTTATCTTTTGCATTTATACCTTTCTTCTTATCGCTGGAATCGTTCATATTTGTTTCAGCACTAAAAGATTTTCTTCCAGCTTTCATTGGTTCCTTCCAATCATTTCTTTCCTTCAATCGATTCACTATCTCTTCTTTCTTCTCAGAATATCTCTTTTCATATCTTTTAGAACTAGAAAACAGCGGAAATCTTTCAACTACACTTGGTTTCTCAGCTTTTTTGCCTTTTTTCCTGTTGTGAATTTTAAAATATCTGCTCCCTTCACTATCTGAAGCATCATTCGACCCGCTATTTTGAAAAAAAGGCATAATATCTGCATTTTTCCCTGTTTTATTCTCAATTATAACATTCGTTTCCTCTTTTTTATCACTTTCATTCTTATCATTTAAATCTTCGGATTTTACAATATTGGATATTCCACACTCGGGATCAACATCAGATATATCTCTAACAAAATTATTTTGATTAGGAACATTAAACATTATTTTCATAAGCTCAACGGCACTCTTTTTTTCTACTTTCACATCAGGTCGTGCCTTCACATGCGTAAAATCATCTGCATCCATTGCAGCTTTCCAATCACACAATACAATCTCTTCATTTTTTTCATCTTCAGAAAATGGCGAATTTTCTATTTTTTTTCTCTCATCCTCTGATATAGATATATCATCAGATCCTTTAAATTCATTCAAATCATTTTTATAGCGCAAATAATCAGTTCGAACTGCAATCTGTCTATTCTTCACCAATCTAACATTTTTCATCATATTTTGATCATTCCTCTGATAAGGCCTAATGTTCAAATTACTTCTTCTATTGCTTCTATTCCTTCGGTAGCTAGAAACTCTTGTGTTTCGACGATCGTTTTGATCAAATTTTTGATTTCTATCCTGTCTCCGGTTGTGATTCTGATTAAAATCTTGATTTTGATCCTGTTTCTGTCTGTAATTTTGATTGATATTTTGATCCATATTCTGTCTATAATTATCGCTTTGTTTGATATTTTGGTTTTTATTAGGCTTTTTGTTATGATTTATATCTTGATTCTGACTCTGATTATATAAATTAAAATCTATACTATTTCTTTTGTCGGTATTATTATTGACATTTTTGACATTTTGTACCTTATTAAGATCATTAATGTTTGCATTTTGTGCATTATTATTCAAGTTTTTGCTCTTTTTATTCACATTATTAATAACATCATCAGCACCATCAATATTATTTTTGCAATCATTAAGATTTTCTACTATATTATCAACAATAATTACATGTTTTTCCACATTTTTTTGTTCATCAACATTATTTAATTTCATATTATTGCTAGATTTGTTATCAACCTCTTTCACATCAGTCACATCTTTTCTAATTTCAGCCTCTTCTACAAGCATATTGCCATCACTGCTTGCATTTTCATTACTAGTAAAACTAAATTCACTAGAAACATCTTTTATTGTGTTTTCTAAACCTGTTATATCATTCTTATCAATTTCTAATCGCTCACTTTCTTTTTCGTCACGTTGCTTACGATCATTACAACATTTTTTATTCGCATTCTTGTTTTTTCTTCTTCTACTCATCTTAAAGGGCAAATCAATCTTTTTTCTTATCTATTTACACATAAGTCTAGATTTTTTTTTCTACAAATATCTTCCCAATTTTTTTACTTTGCACAAAATCAATTATATTCGAATATAAGTAAAAATATCTTATATTACTGTGATTTTTCACTACCAAAAAAAAATTTTTTTTTCTTGATATATGATAAATTAAAATTTCTTAGCACGGTGATAATCTATAAAGAAACTGTATACAATTATTATACCAAAAAAAAATTAAGTATAAAATCAAAAAAAAATATGTAATATTTAATGTAAATAATAATAAAATGATAAATTTTATTTTCCAACTTTTTGTGCTATATAATTCATAATTTATATGTGCATCAAAACATAGAAAAAAGAAGAATACTCAGAATCTTACATATAAATTAGATATAACACTAATTTATAAAAAGTTTTCTATGCAATATAAAAACATCTAATATATAATAAAAAACTCACCTACAATATATTGGTTTTACCCTAATTTTAGGAATTTTTTGAACATATATGTATAAAACAATGGATTTTACCAATGGTACTGTTAATACAATACAAAAAATAAAAAAAACGCAAGAACTAGGTTATTATTCATAAATTTACATTTACATGACATTTTTTATCTGTCATGGTTTCGTCTGGTATTTCTCTTGCTCACACATTTTATAGCAGATAGCAAAATTAAGAAAAAAAATTATTGAAACTAAATATACTTCTCAAAGAAAAAAAAACATTAAAATTATACAAAAGCAACGAAAAGATAACGAATTATCTACTTCGTGAATTAGAATGACTTTTTACAACAAAAAAATATAATTTATGTACTTTACCACCAAACATAATCGAAAATTCACATATAAACATAATTTCTCAAAATAAAACATGTAGTTTGAATATTTATAGCTTTATGTCATTTTTTAACATAACATTCAAACAATAACATCAATACATAAAACATATAATTTTATATTAGTCACTCTATACGATCAAAAAATATTATTTATTTGTTTATGTCAGAATGAAATACATATCATTTATGATAAAAAAAAAAAGAAATTATTTATAATTAAAAAAAATCTATTATAATTTGTAAATAACACCGTTTCTCAAATTTTAATTAATGTGTTTTATAGTAAACTATTTATAGAGACTATGTACTTTTTAAGCATTATCATTATCTATGAAATAAACAACAAAATATTTGGAATCAAAACATTATTTCAAATAGCTAAAATTTTAGCAATACATAGAATATCACAGCAATTGTGCTTGATCTAACCTAATTATAATAAATCCTTTCATAAAATTTTTTTATATGCATAAACAAAACTCATTATATATATAAACATCTGAAAACAAACTGAAATATAAACACCAAAAATGTATTTCAATTTACTAGACTTTGCACAAAAAAATCGAAACTAGATCGGAATTACCAACATTTATTTCTAGTAAACAATCTGCTAATAAATAAATATTTCTATAACAACCCTTTAAATGATATTTTACATAAAAAAATATATAATTACATATACCAGCCGCTCAATTTTTATTTTTAATTATGTCTGAAAAAACACTTCAAATTTATTTGCACAATCACCAAGAAAAAAAAAACAAATAAAAATATTAAAATACAAATAAAAAAAGAACAAACATAAATTTATACGTTGGTGAATAATACATCAAAGAAATATATTTTTAAAAATTTTAACAATTAATATTATCTTTTATGATGAAAAAAATCTAAAAATCGGTTTTTTTGATTTTATTTATGTATATCTATATAATAAAAATTTAAAAAAAATTACAAAACTGAAAATTAAACACATTTTTTGTCAACAATACTTTTTTTGATACATTCTTAACCTTTAAATATGATACTTTTAAATACAACATAATATATTTATTGACAAACTTGAGATTTAAAATCACATTTGTTTGCAAAAATCAGCAATTTTATTTTTATGTATAGGACTCAAAATAAGCTGTAAATGGTTCAAAAAGAATTTACAATACAGATATTTGACAAATATCAAACTCACATAGAAAATTATAAAAAATAAAATGTGTTTTATAAGAGTTTTCTAATTTATTAAAAAATAATTATCAATATATTTTCAATATATTTTTTGTTTTTAAAGATTTTTTTGACATACACATATATTTTTTTAATGTAAAATAGTATAAAAACAAACATATAAACAATACAAAAGCAAAATATTTTATAATTAAAGATAAATGAAATAATTTTGATCAATATGAAAAAATTTATATGTGCATAATAAATAGCTACGTTAAACACTTATAACATCTTTTATGATACATAAAAATCTAAAAAATGGTTTTAAAATATATTTAATTGAAAATATAAATACAAAATATAACATAGGAATTTCTATAAATTTGTTATATATAATTTGAATATAAAATGACATTCATCTCTATATATGAATAATTTAAAATCATTATATTAATAATCTAATGCCTAGATATACAAGAAACATGCATTATATCTTTCAAAAAAAACTTTAAAATATATAAAATCACAACAAGATATAATGTTTATATATAATACAATGCACAGCAGAAATAAATACATATTAATGTTTTTTTCTTTTTTTTATTAGCATAATTATCACCTGAATCTATATTCGTTCATTAATTGTTATTAGATCAAAAAAATTGTTAGTAATGGTAATAATACTCTATAACGGTCATAAATTTAATTATAATGTTATAATTCTTCAGCGCTTGTCAATCTATTCAAACTAAATTTTTATTGAAAATATATTATTTTATGTAAATGTTCATATAAATTTAACGATTATTAACATATTATCTTATGTGGTATTGATAAAGTAATATATGCAAAAGAATTTAAATTTGGTTTAAAAAAGTATAATGCCATTTTTGTTAAAAAGATAATACAATACTAATGTACTAAATTATATACAATACCAAGGAACTTAGTACCAATAAAAAATACATATAATGATTTTTGCAATCAATCTTGCACACTGTATTTCTTGATATTATATCAACCTTTTTAAAATATTGACATAAAATATATTGCACAAAAATAAGTATGTGTTTTTTATCTAATATATATTTTAATAATATTTAATCTATAAAATCATCGTCTTGTTTACTTCTGCAGAACCATAAAGTTATCATAATTTTATATCCAAAAAAATAGTTATTTTTTGTATTCTTTTTTTTAAGAAAAATGTGCGCTTCAAAATATGAATACTGATTTTCATTAAATAATTGCCTTAATTCTTTTCATATTCAAAATTAATTTTAATGGATCAATAAGTTATTATGATTGATTGAAATATTCTATAAAAAAAACTTAAAACTGAAACATATTAGATTAAAACCACAATAAATTAAAAAAAAACAAATTTTAATCTAACATCACCTATTCGAATGTATATAAAAAATATACAGTATATTCTGTGCATTTTTCACTGGTATCTAATTTTACGGCAAATATTTTTTCAGAACACAAACTTTCATTACACATCAATTCACTTTTTTTCAAAATAACTTACGTCATAAAAAGATGTGAAAATATTATCTTTACAAAAATTTTAATAGTTGCGTTTTCAAACATTTATACACGTCAGTAAAGGATTTAAACATTCATACTAGTTTACAATATTAAACCTTATGTAAGTAATTGTTTTTTTACAAATTTAAAATGCTTTATAATTCATATTAGAAATAAATCACAAAAAAAAATACATTACCAAAAAAACAATTTTTTTTTGCTTTTCGCTTTTTTTTTATTTAATAATTGATACTGAAGTATATCAATTGTCCCCGCAAAAAAGTAAAGGGGTCATTAAACATAATTTTTTGCCAGAGTCCGCTAACAGCCAATCAGATTGATTTGGAAAAACCCGCACCAAAAATGTTTTTAAAAAGGGTTTTCAGATAGAAAGAACCCAGATGCATTCAACGAAAAAGGGATGAATTTAGGAGAAACTAATCAGGGAGACGATAGCGTCAGACAGAACACCGGTTCAATCCCCAAGAAACAAATATATTCATACAGTCTAACATTCCGTTTTATATATATTTAACTATTCTAATATTTCTAATGATGCCGCAATGCATTAAGAAATTTCACTACTAAGATATAAAAAAAGCAAACATAATGAAAGATTTAAAAATAATTTTGTTTTTTTGTATAAAAAACAATGCGAACAACATCCACACAATTCAATAACTTTGCGATGTGCAAAAAATATGTTATTTTTTTTTTCTGTTTTATACATACTTGCAATAAAATTTATTTTGTAGTATGCAAAAGTATATAAATTTTTGATTTTTTTACCAATTTTACATTCAAATGTGTCTTCTTCGCGAATTTTGAATTTGTACATATTTTCAATCAATAGAAGTTGATATGTTTGAGAAAATTAGTAACAATTTTTTAAAAAAATCTCCATTTAAATATACTTAAAATGATATAGAAAAAAAATATCTTTTACTTGCTAAAGATTATTTTAGAAATAAATGAATTTAATAGATAAAAAAATATAAATAAAGATAGTTTTTATCTTTTAGTTTCTCAATAAGAATTGCAACAATTTTATTAAAATTTCAAAAACTAGAAGAGCATTAAAGGTTCGAACATATCAATTTTTTTTCGTTAAACTGATATTATTTAGACCATTTCTAAAATTCTATTCCTAGGATCATTTTTTGCTTCTTTATAAATTTGATTATTTTAATGGGTTGTTTCATTATCAAAAATATTAAAAAGTTTACAAATTGGAAAATTCTTGGAAAAATTTTTCAGTATGAGCTTGGAAAATAGATAATCTTTTTTAAAAATAAAAAATTTAGGATAGAATATTAAAAGAATAAAATTTTCATGTTTTTAAACTTATTTTTTTATATATCTAAGTGTTATGATTTTCTTTTCTATTTTCTTTATTTGACTTTCGATCACTCTCTGTCTTGTAATCATTTTCGTTCACTTGAATACTAAGAATTCTATTATTTTGGAAAAAATTGAATATTCGCCATAATTGCGATATTATCTAAAAAATTGCTCATTCTTTATCATTCCACAATAAATTTTGACAACCATATAATTCATGTAGTTTTTAAATGAAGAGATATTATCTTTGATATATTGTTTTTATTTTCATGTTACATATTTTTCTTTGAAATTTAGTTTAGGCCTCGCCTTTGCTCTTTTTTATTTTTTTTCCATGTTTTAAAATATTTTTATTTTACAAATTTTTTTTATTGATAAAAAAAGCTTTTCAACTTAACAAAAAATTAGAAAAATCTTTTGCTAATAAATTTTTTATTTAGTGTAAACAATTTATTTTCTACAAAATATACGAGTTTAGATGTAAAAAGTTGGTATTCAATTATATTCGTATACTTCTAATTCGTTTGAATGCTAATCAATTGATACAGAAAGAAAAAATTTGCTATTATACTTTATATTTAGATAACCTAAAATATTTATAAAAGTTTTCCAATCATAATATAAGTGTTGCAGCAATTTCAATATTTTCGCACAAAAATAACATGAGATGTTTTTTCATACTATAAATAAAATTAAAAGCTAAATCCAATACAGAAGACTCGTTTTGTAAATATTTTATTTTTATAATATGATATAAATTTTTTTTATATGTTTTAAGTTTGTTAAGTGGCTATTTTATTTTCCTTTATAAAATTTTTGCTGATCGGTGTAAACGGAAATTTTAAGGCTTTAAACACTAAAAACTTTATCATAATATAAAAAATACATGTATTAGAAAATTTGATAATATTAAAACTTCAAAAATGTCTGGCTTAAATAAAATTCAAAATAAATCAGAATAAAGTGCAGCAAGATGAATCAAAGTCAATGAAAAACTAACCATTTATTAATTCTCAAGGTTTAATTCTCACTTTTTTGAATCATGTTATTTTTCAAACCAATATGTTTTTAATGTGAGTATACTGACAAAGTCAAATTTCTATTACGAAAACTTTATTTAAATAATCGCAACATTTCTTTTATAATGATAAATTTTAAAATATATTTTAAAAAAACAATTTTTCGCGATTTTAGTTGTTCGGGTTTTTTATCACAATTTAATTTTCAACACACATTAAATTTACCTTTTTCAAGATCAAAAAACACTTAGAAAATCATTTATCATCAATTATAGCGTAAAAAATGCTTCTATACTATTTTTTTCTATTTACTCTTTAAGCAGTTAAAATTATTTTTGGATTTTATATTAAAATATATTGCATACACTCTGCTATTTATCTAAGCATATTTTCTGCAACAGCTTAATATATTATAATATAATAGCTTTGTGTCTATTTTATATCGAAAAAATTGTTGTATCTAGCATATTTTTATGCATTTCACATACGATTTCAAGTTATTTGGAATGGTATTTATTAATTTTTTTAAAATGTGTGTGTTTTTTTTACTAATTTGATCATAATTGTTAATTTTTCGCAAATTTACTGACAAAAAATTGCATTAGACAATATTAAATAAGTAGTCATGTCAAAATATTTTACAATTGTGAATCCATAGTTCGTGTAGAAATTACAAATTTTGAAACCAACTACTAAACCAATTGATACATTATTCATTTGATAAGAAATGTCAAACATAAGGTAAGCTGACTTCCAAATTATGTTAGAAAAAAGTGAATAATTATTATTTGCGTTCAATTACATTTTTTAAAATATAATTTTTAATTAAATATTTAAGTAAATTATATTGAGGTAATTTTCAATTAGAGATTTTATCATCAAAAATAATTAATAAAAAATAATCTGTAGATTGCAAAAAAAATGACGCTTGTTAAATAAAATTATTTTAAAATCTAATCTATAAATAGATGTGAAAAAAATAGAAAAAAAGAAGGAAATAAAGACTTACTTTAATATTTTAGATTCAGAAGAAAACTTACAGAATAAAGAAAATATATATGAATAAAGCTACAAGAAAGTATCATAAGTTAGTATCTTTGTAAGAAAATGTTTGATATGTTTATATTTAAATTTTAAATTTAAAAATTTTGTATTGCAGTATTTATTTAATGACAGCGCTTTTTTTTTTCAAAAAAAGAAGTTGAATATAATACATTTCATATGAGATAAAATGTTTATATTCGTTTTATTATATAAAAAAATAAAGTTTTTAATATTTTATTGAAATCCTAATAGCTTTTTTAGTATTGATAGCGAATGATCTCAATTATATATAGCGTCACACAGTACTTAAAAAGGCTTCATATCAATAGTTAACATCCAAAAAACTGTCTATTATAAGTTATATTATTATTTCATTCAAATTATTAAACCAATTTTGCAATACAAATTATTTTTTTATCAATTTTACCACATTCTAAATATTTAAAAAAAGTTTTGAATATCGAAAGCAGAACAAATTGGTTTAAAAAAGTATCACACCAAGAAGCACATATACAAATCAATGTGATAAAAAACATATTTTATCAAGATTTTTTGCACAAAATCGTATTTAATGAATTATATTTGTAATTTTTCTATAGAAGATTTTCTTTATGCCTTATTTGCAAACATACAGAAGCTCTTAATATATATTTGTATACTTTTTTTTATTTTCTAGTTCAATTTAATTATAGAAGACAGTCTTATTATCATTTTTCCTTTTAAAAATTATTCTATATCTACAATTTCCTCTATCTAAACCTAGCATTTTTTTATAAAAAGAATTAAGTTTTATTTGAAAAAACTTGTAGTTATTTTTTAACCTTTTTTTAACCCTTTTATAACCTTTTTTTAATCTTTTATAAATTTTAATAATTTTTATAATACTCATGTGTATTATTTTATATAATAGTATTTGAAATGATGAATATAATTTTTTTTAATATCTGTAAAAAGAAAGCTGTAGAAATAACTGGTGTAATTCTATATAATTTATTTATCTATCCCAAAAACATAAAAAATGTTTTTTAAGAATTTATTAATATTAATGACGGTATACAATAAGAATGATTTAAAAATTATTCTTTTTAATCTAAGGTACTATATAAATTCAAATTTGTATCTTGTGATATTACCTTGATGAATATTAAATAGAGGTTTTGAACAAAAAATTAACATCTAAAGATATTTAAAGCCACAATAAATAGATTTGGGCTAGCTACTTAATAATAAAATAATCAATTTAAATATTTTGTAAAAAATTACAATAATATAAAATTTACAATCAATAAAAAAATTGTTTCAATATCATTAATAAAAATATAACACAACCAAGAAGAGCATTGTGTGATATTATAAATAATAATTTTATCACAATTAATTTATAAAAATGATTTGAGCGCTATTAATTACAAGATACGAAATGTTTGCAACATCAATTATAAACATACTGCTCTACTCCATATTTTTTAAAATAAACAAAATAATTTATTTATGAAATCTTTATTTTTTTGAAATGTTTTTTTTCTAACGATTATAATTATTTCAATGGTTTAATCAATGCAACAAATTTTTGCTGTTTAAAAATTATTTTAATTCGTATTTAAAAGAATAGGTGCATTTATTTCATTTTCTGCGCAAATTATTTATATAAAATGTACGAAAGATTAACATTAGACTTAGCTCTAAAAAGGATTATAGGTTTAAACCAAATATTTTTTCTGTTAATTTCGCTTTCTATTTATTGTTTCTAGACTTGATTTTGTAACCTACATTTTTTTATTTTTTATTTTATCATTAGCTAGTAAGTGCATTATATTTTTATGTAGGTGCATAAAATAGTTGTCTTCGTTAAAAAAAGGTGAAATTAAACGCGTCTTTAAACAAATTTTTGTGTAATATCTAACCAAAATCTGCATTCAATAGTTATTGATTAAACTAAATTTTTTTTTATTACAATTCATAATATAGCTATTGTAATCTATCGTTGAAAGATGAATGTTCTGCTGAAATAAACATGTATTAACGGTGAAAAAGAATTTACAAAAATTGGTTGTATACATTGTGTAAAGTAAATTATTTTGAAAATTTGTTATTTTTGTGCAATATATTCTTTATTTTCTTCAGTTTGTGTTTCATTCTCCACTTTTATAATTCATTTCAAATCAAATATATGTAATGCACGTAAAATTCAAAAGGAATGAGTATATATGTGAAATGAGTTAAATTTACAATCTTTAATATGACTCATTGTATTTTCATCATCAAAAAATGTTTAACCAGGAAAGTCCTATTTATGCACGTTTCGTGCAAAGACTTAGCACAAATAAAAAATTTTATACTAGAAATATTATATTAAACATCTTTTTATATTGAATTATATAAAGATTTAAAAAATTTAAATGCAATATTTATTAATTAGTCAATTGGTTCTTTGAGGCATATTGTCTATTTGCCATTTATATTTATAGATTATTTTGATAAATTGTTAATCAATTTTATAATTTTATCAGATTAACAAAAAAAAATTTTATATTAAAATTATAAAAGATAAAAATTCCATTTCCTATGATATAAATTAATTTGATCATTTTTAACAATTCAAAAGCACTTGAAATTAAATGTGTTAACTTTAATAACTATAAAAACATTCTATTTTTATTATTCTTATATTTTTGTCACAGATTCTAAAAAATGAAGATTACATTGTAGCTCGGTGACAAATTAATAAAAATTTTCTTTTTTTTACCAAGCAAAATTCGAAGAGATAATAAGCTCAATGTATTTTTAAAATATGTTTATTATAGCGGACAGGCTTCACACAGTGTTTTCTCGATGTAAAGTTAGCATATTTAAATATATGAATTACACAATTCTGAAGTCATGGTCATGTAATTTACCAATTTATTCTTAAAACAAAATATAAAAAATATTGAAAATATTATATACTTTATCCGAAAAAATAACTTAAAAAAGTTTAAAAAAACACGAACAAAAATTACACAATATAAAGAATAAACAGGTTAATGGATTGCATTTATTCTGGTCAAAATCAATCAAAGAACAAATTTCTATGTAATTAACTAAAAAAAATACATATAAATATCCAGTTTCACAATAATTGCGAATTTTTACAGTTGATTTCAAGTAGTTGCTAAATACCTGATTGAACAAGGGAATTAGTATTTTTTAAGTCATGAATGATTTGCAATTATGCTAAAATTTAGATATATAATATAACGAAACATGGATTTCGCTTGTCTATATTCCAGGTAGAATTTTTACATCGTTTCGATCTATCATACTTTTGTTTTTTTGTGTATAAAGAAAGCGAAATTTCACCATTGTAAAACAAAATTTTAACTTATTAAACTATTCAATTTAAGATATTTACAATTTAATTGATTTAAAAATTCTGTTTGGAAAGAGATTCATTAAGATAATATTATTGACTACAATAATATATTAAACATAAAAATAATAAATTTTTTTTAAAATACTAGTCTCACTTTAAAGTTTTTTAACTACTTATACCCATCTTTAAAGATTTGTTATCAAAAAGAATGATTATATGCATAAATTTATAAATAGAAACAACTATTATTATTATATGAGATATTAATCTTATCATCTTGATTCTAAAAAATATTGGCAATACAATCCAATAAAGTATTTTCTACATGTTGAAGGCCGCTAAAAACTTTCATGAAAATATTTTCAAACAATGTAAAGATTTTTTAAAGTTACATATATCATTGATGTTTTTTATAAATTTTAAATTAAAACTTTAATAACATTCAAGTATCATCTTTCATTATATATCTCTGTCTTTTTTATTCTGACTGCTTATTTGATTCAGTTAGAATAAAAATTTATATTGTAATGGTTCTGTAAAACAACAAATATAAAATTGAATAATTTTAACTATTTATTTTTTTATTCAGCACTATCGATGCTACAATAGAAACAGGATAAAGATCTTATAATGCAAATCGATTATAATATTCAAGTATTTTTTTATCTGTTATGGAAGGTTAGAAAGAACTATTTTATATTTATTCTCACTAAGAGTGTAATAATGAAACTGATTTAAGTTATCATTGCAACTTGATATGATCTTTTACATTTAAATATGTCAGGCTTGATTTATATTTTTCGTTTTATTCTAAATATGATATTTTATGTTTTGGCAAAAGAAGATTTTAATTGTAAGATAGTTTTTTATTATATAACATAAAAATTTATTGTCTTATACAATGAGTATTATTATCAAGCATGATGCACTGATTATTCGATATTGGTACCTTACAATAAGATCCAACTTCATCAAATTTATATTGATAAGATTAATGGATGATATTGTTTTAAGAGAAAAAAAAATGAATTATTGAAATCTGTACAATTATTGTTTCATATTTTTTTATTAAATGTCTAATAGTATAATATTTTTATCATGTAAAAAAACTTACAAAAAAAATTATACCTTACTTATTTTTATTAAAATATATATGTATTGCTTGTGTTCTTTAGGACTGATTTAGATTTTTTTTCTTCAAAAGTATAGAAAAGCTTTTTAGATGGTATAATGTGTATTTTTTTCTGATAAGCAAAATTTCCTGCAAGCATTATAACTATAAAACATATCTTTATTTAAATAAACCCATTCGTAAAAAAATGTAATAGTTTATAAGATGTTTTATATAAAAAAATATTATCCAAGTAAATACCTCGAATACTGATAGAAAAACCCTCTAAAAAGGGATAAAAACGCTTTTGAATTTCATCAAAAACTTATTCAAAAATACTTCAGGACAGATAGAAACCAATGATTATCAAAAAAATTCATAAATCGAAAATTCTGATAAAAAATTGTATCTTTTCAATAATAATTTTTAATAGCACAAATATTTTTTTTATAAAAAAACATGCAAAATATATAAATAATATTTAATTAATTATAAAAAAAATTTTCTTATTTTCACAATTTTTTAATAAATAATTCGTTATGAAATATCATTGAAAAAATCCTCTAAACACTGATATAAAGACTAAAAACTTATTGAATTAAAAAGTTAAAACACATAATATTTTTTAAAAAAATTTGTATAAATAGTAAAATGCGAATTATAATAGTATAAAACCAAGAAAAACATTTTTTTTCTGTATAATAATTATGAAAAAAACCATAAAATTAAAATTTTATGCATACTATTAGATCAGAGAATTTAGATTTATTGCTGTTTTCACACGATTGTGGCGAACTGAAGTTTGAGAAGAAGACTTAGATTCTTTGTTTTTTTTTGAAAACATTTTTAATTATTTGCCACGCTATTTACATGCAGTATATCTTGACACGCGACACTGTGTTCCAACATACACTAAAATTGATATTTAAAACATTGTATATTCAACCTTATACAACCATTCATCCATGTCTTTCTTATATCATGTATACATAGCCGTTCATTATCAAGTTTACGAGTTTCTTATCAATATATATATTCATTGAAATTTTTGTTTCTTTTTTCGAGCATACATATTAATACATTTTGTATTCAATTTTTTTATGACATATTACACATTAAGTTTTGATTTCGGAAAAATAATTTATTGATATTTTCATATTATTTCAAACATTTTCTCATTACAATGGCTTATTTCTTCAGTAAAAACATTACAACATATGTTAAACAAGCTCAATAAATATAGTTAAGGGGTTATATTAGTTTTTTTTGCTGTTTTTATAGATTATATTTAAGAATTGTAAACGGAATTTACAAATTTGATTAAATATAATATAATAAATATAAAAAAACTAAGTATTTTAGCTAGTAAAAAATAAATAAATTCATATTTCTTTTTTTTTCATTTAAAAATTATTGAACAATTTTTTAAAACAGAAATTACTCTTTATTGTGATATATACACAATATATGTAAATAGAAAGGTCGTTGCCGTAAGTCAACGGGGATTGGTTGACACGGCTTGCAAATAACGTATAAAGACAATAAAGGTGTGTGTTAGTGGTAGAAAGATCTTTATTATATTTTTTATAGCTGCCTGAACCAGGGTTACGCCTGCTGGTTGGGTGTAGCTGATCTCCATTACCTTTATCTTCATGCCTTGTTGTATCCATTCTTCTTTAGGGTTTTATTATTTTTATAGAGAGCATGGAGGTAAAGTTTGGAGGTAAATTTTATCTAGTAAGGAGGGATTATATTTTATAACACCACGACAGGTGTCGTTGGTGTATGTGGTACTGTTATTTACCACAGTCGTGTTTGGTAGTAAACAGTTTTTTTATAATTTTTTGAATATTATAAAATGCAATTAAAATATCTGGTATTTATATAGGCATTAGCTTGTTTTGTATATAAAGGTTAAGAAGAACATCAGGACAAAAATTTTAAATTAAAAGTTTTTATGAAAAGAATTTAAGATAAAAATCAAATTTAAATACAAATAAAAAAATTTTTATTTGCCATATTTACTGCTGTGTACTACATCATGAAACTCTGAATTTGACTAGATAAAAATTGCCATAGTGATGTTTTTCATGTTTTGAATTTTCATAAAATTATCCATAAGAAATTAATGTTAAAAACAACCACATTTTTATCATGTCAAATAAAATTGACATTTTTATTTTACAAAATAGTTTATTCTTTATATTTTTGGAATAACCAATAAAATAAATTATTTGTTGATAAAAAAATTCCCAATATTCTTGTTGGTTGTAATTCATTTATTTAAAGAAAGTAAAGTACTGAAATTTGAGTTAAAAATGACTAAAATTCTTTATTCGTTGAAAATATATTGAAATTTGATTAATGGTTTATTAACCAGAATAAAAATTTACAGATCTTGGCAAATAAAACTATGCAAAAACAAAAACAATTTGATTAACTTGTAATTTATCTAAATCCCTTTCTCCAACACATATTTTTTGAAGATGGTCAATTTTTAAAAAAGATGAACTTACCAATCAACGAGAATGATTTTTTTAAAAACCAAAATAGGCCCAAAACTATAGTCCTATACCAATCTAAAAAAATGGTGAACAAATATTTTGTGCCCCAGGCAAAAACAGATATTGGGAAGGATCTAAATTAGGTTTGATAAATAAATACACATACTTATTCAATTTAGATTTTTGTTGTGTATATACGTCAAATTTATTTGAATTTATTAAAAAACATTACATTAACAAATTATTCAAATATATTTAAATCTAATAAGCGTATATAAAACAGTACATAATGATTTTATGTGGATATAAATATTTAACAAAATTTGATAACGTTAACAGTTGATTGCAATGTCTCTACTTGATAAATACAAACTAGTTTGGTTGGTTTGTTAAATATCACAAATAAGTTCAACAACTGAAAATCATTATATTGATACTGATAAAGTCATATCTAATGTTTTTTTCACTGAAAAATAAAAATCTATGAAATCAAGTTAAGGTCTTAGTGTTGGTTGAATAATAATCTATTGGTCATTAAATATGAAAAAAAAGGCTTAAATATTTTTTTAATTGAAGATTAAGATGCTTTATATATGTATTTTGAAATTCTTAAATCAAAAAACGGTAAAATATTCGGTAGACCAGTTGACCGGCCAAGATCATCCAACCATGTTTTTTAACAATCAATTAGTTTGAAAACGATTATGGTATTATTTATAAAAAATCTATTGGCGAAAAATTTAATGATTTTATTAAACAAATAAATTATTATTTCTATGAATAGATTAATTTAAAGGCATATTTGCCTTCTAAAATTTCAAAAAAAAAATAAAATATCAAAAACTACTTTTCCAATAATGTTCTATGGTACTATGTTAGTACCTCAATGCATCCTATAAAATTATTATATTAAATAAAAACCTCCTTTTTTTATATTTTTAATGTTTAGAAACGATTCGTATAAAGGCTTCTAAGAAAGGGACCCGGTTGAGGAGAGACTTAAAACCTCAGGCAATTCGAGGTTGGTTCCAAATATTATAGATTACTTCCTACAATACAACCGAGTTCCTTCTTGCAACAGCATCTTCATATATTAAAATTACCCGCGGAATACCGCAGTACCTTTTGTGAATGTTCTTAATAGCAAGCGTTTTAAATGTAATAAATGCCAACTGCGTATTTTGGTAAGTTGATAAATAAACCCAAGAAATAAAAATATAAAAAGAATAAGCAAGGATAATAATAGCGAAAGGTTGAAAATAAGATAAAAACTGTATCCATTAAAAATAAAACACGAAAAAAAAACTTTAATTTAGTTTTTATTTTAATTCAGATAATATTCGTTTTGTTTAAATTTTTCGACTAATTGTCAGCAGAGGGAACACACTGACCCGCCGTCAGTGTGTTTACTTCACACTTTTCACAATTCTTAGTTTGTTTCCTTTTACAAACTGATATTTAGATAAACAAAATCAAGTTACCTTATTTGACATCCTTATGATTAATCCGGGTGTTTATGGTTATCAGATTATAGTATATATTCTCTGAAAACAAAAAATGCTATAATTGCTAAAACTAAACATTAAAAATATACACTTATTCAAGTTATGAATTTTCAAATTGTACAAACTAATCGATTCCAAATGATTCACTCGAAAAAGTTTCCAAAAATTATTTTTCAAAAATTTTTATAATTTCTGCTTAAAAGTTTAATATGTTCACGTACAAAAAAAACATTAATCTTAAATTTCAATCTATAAATCATAAACACAAAATGCATTCGTTATTTTTTTTAAGTATATTAAAAACAAATAAAATATTTCTATTTGCTCATAACTTATAAGTTCTTAAAACAAAAACTTTCATATATAACTAGAACTGGTAAAAATGAAGAAAATTTGAACATAGCAGATAATCGATGCCGATCTATTTGGGTTAATTAATACAAAAATTATAAAAACAAAAACATTAAAAATGTATAATAAATAACATTAAAATTTTCAAATGGCTAGAATCGTCTTTAAAATTAATGAATCGATTATATTTACAAAGAATTATTGTAACTACAAATCGCAAATATAATATGATTTGAACATTTATTAGCCCCTTTTTAAGCACTAACAAGATTTTTGTCCAATATATTGATATACAGTTTTCAATTGCTCATATTTTGCTTGTTTAGAAAATTCAATCCCATCTATGAACAATTCAAATCCATTAATAGCCCGAATACTATCACAAGAAGCATTTAAAAGATATCAAACATTAGCACAGTATAGGCCGAAAAAGGTAGCAAAAGTTGATGCGTTATTATTAAATGCATATTCGAGGGGCTTGATTGCTAATGAACTTTCGGACCAAGATTTTGTTCGGCTTTTGGAAAATATCGAAGAGGAGAAGCAAAATTTAGAAGTCAAAACAATTCGCAGAAGAAAAGATGATTTGGATTTAGAAGAATAAATTTGTTAAACTTTTAATATATTTAATTTATGCTGATTTATTTACAATAAAAGATTATTCATAAACATTTAGCCATATAAAGATCTTTTTTTTAAAAATGTTAACTTTTATTATTATAGCTGTTTTTGAAGCTTTTAATTTTTTTTGAAGCTATTGTTTATAAAAACATAGTTCGAAGTATGTAATTAGTTAAAACACATTGAAGAGTGACTCAAACCAAAGTTTCTTACATTTCATAATCTTATTAGATTTTTTTTAAATAATATTTACAGAACAAAGATACATAAAAATTTAATTTAATGAGGAATACAAATAAGGAATTATAAGAAAAAAATAAACTTATTATTCCAAAAAGAATTTGTACTCTTAAAAACTGAGTAAAAATCAATAAATTTTGGATGTCCGTAAATTCATCATTAATAAAAAAATTTATTTTATAACCTATTTAATGATTTGATGTGCAAAAAAAACATTACATAAAAAATTTTTATCTATTTAAAAAAGCAAATTATTTACTGTTATTGAAAAAAAAAATCAAAACCGTATTTTAATATAGAAATAACGTATTTTATGTCTTTATTATATGAAAATATCAATTCATAAGATCAGTTTAAGCTGTTAATGTAGATGAATAGGTGATTAAATACTATAAATATTTTTATGATGCTTCTTATTATAAAATTCTTCGTAAGATAAATAATTATCTTTTTTGCGTGGCTCGGAGGTGAATTTTTCGTCACAAGCTGTCGAAGCGTTGCTCTCACAAAAATTTAAAGTTATTTTTGTCATAAATTTTTATTTTTTATAAATATATAAATTATTTGAAAATAAAAGAAAAATATCAACATAGAAGGTCACAAAAAACAGGAAAAATACAAATTCTGTTCCCTACGCTTAACAAGTTTGAGTTCTTAAGAATCTGTATTCGAATTATAAATATCAGTAAAAAAAAACAAAAGAACATTTAAGAATACAAATGCAGCAAAAAGGATTTTTTAAAGAAAAATAAGACATCAGATAAACCTGGCTGTTGAATCCAGATGACTATTTTTTTTAAAAAAACAATCAAATATTTAAAGGTTTCAATTTAGTAATTTTGCAGACATTTACGTTCTAATATAAATGTAATGTTCATTGTATATTGCTCTTGGTTTTTGTACTGTAACGTATTTCTCTTTGGTTATTATATTTAGCTCTGATTTATCACATAAAATTTTTCTTATTTTATAATGTTTGAAAGTATATCTTGAAAACGTTGTCAAAAAAATTGTGCTATAACTACAAGAACTACACTATATATCTTTAATATAATTTTAAGAGTGTTTTATATCAACTTTACATTGCATTCTTGCGTGTAGTTTCAAAAAATTTTTGGATGCCGACAAAAAATAACGATATCTAATATTACATTTGTTTGAGTCCCATATATTTCTGTGACCGAAAAAAGTATAAAAAATTTGCATATAAAATGTGATTCTAACTATGACTTTTTACAAAGTTCATTATATGTGCAGAAAGACTTTGTATTTGTGAGAGAATATTTTCATAGTATTCTTATACAAAAACGGCTTTTTATGGACATTACATTATGCTGAAGCAAGTTGTTTTTAAGAAAAAATATAAAAAAATTGAATGAATATTTATTATGGCAAAATATTTTATAAAAAGTGTGGTCAAATACACACGATCTTAAAGAAAAGTGAACTAAAATATCTAACATCGAAAAAGGTTCTTTTTCTTATATTGTAAATATATTTACAAAAATATTTTCTGAAACAAAAATTAATTAATACTGATATAAAAAACATTATACATTAAAGATAATAATTTTTTACTTTGTGGCAAATATATTACTTTATAATTCATTTAGTGCTTATTCGTGTTTTTAATTATTTGATGAAAATAGATTATTTAAAATATATTAGTACACATGTGAATGGATGAAAAATACGACATTTCACCAATACAAACAACTTAAAAATGAAAAATATGTATGATTTTTCTATATTTTTTATATTAACAATTAAACATTTCATAAACATTAAAAAAATAAGTAATAAGACATGCAATTTGATGCAGTTTTTTTAGTGATGTTGTATGTTAGTTTATGAGCAAAAATAGATATACTTTATGATATGATGCGTACTAAGAACAAACAAGTAAATTCTTTAAATGAAAATATATTTTGCTTTTTCAAAATCTGCATGTATTTTACAAAAAAAAAACAAACAAAATTTTTTATAATTATTTTACATATTATAAAACATTTTAATTGCAAATTATTGATAAAAAAATTTTTAAAATCTTTGTATCAATAAAATTGAGATTTTTAAATTTTATAAAAAAGGTTTATCGATATATAAATTCGTACAGATACAAATATTTGTAAATAATTGTGTATTAATTTGAATCAATATCGATAAATCAATAATATGTCAAAATCTGAAATTTTTTTCATTCTTAAAGCGGATCGAAATGGACTTTAATTTGTTATATTTAAAGTTGAAAAAGTTAAAAAAATCTTACAATATAATTAATAACAACACCAAAAAATTTTAAACACGAAAAATTTTTGCTCTTTTTCTATTTCATGTTAGTTTTGCGCTATTTTAGCCAACAGAACCTAAAACGCGACAAAAATATTTTTTTCTCCAAATTTTAACATTTAAAAGTAAAATTACGACCCTGTGATGCTTCTATACTTTAATTGATAAAATAGTATCGAAAAATTATCAATTCACTTTAAATCGATAAAAACCTTTTTACAAACTTTCTATACTCCCACTTTAATTTGCAATTCAGTTTCTCCAATTTTTGTTACTATAAATGAACTCTCTTATGGCGAATCTTTGTTCCATTCTGTTTCGATAAATTTCTTACTAAAAAATATTCATGCGATAAACGTATTTTATAAACACTCATCATAATGAACTTTTTATAGTCTATTTTTGTAATATATGCACACCATAAAATTTTAATTTCTGATATTTACTTGTTATATTAAAATCTTTGGTAATTCTATCATTTTTTGTTTGCATAAAATTGGTTTATCCGTTTAACTTTTTTCCCATTTATTGACAACAACAGATTTTCTATCTTATATTAAGGGAAAATATCTT
This sequence comes from Edhazardia aedis USNM 41457, assembly GCA_000230595.3. NCBI lineage: Eukaryota > Fungi > Microsporidia > Culicosporidae > Edhazardia > Edhazardia aedis. The sequence continues at coordinate 441,914 of AFBI03000013.1, read as the reverse complement.
TATCCAAAACAGAATATAATATGTATTAGCCTTAATATTCAATTTCCAGGCATAAATTATTTAGTATTTGCAAACTAATATTATTTTTTCTCATAAAACGATATAATTCGTTGTGGATTGTATTTTTCTAACATGATCGCAAAAAACAAAGTTTTTACATATGCGATCATTTTATTGCGAATTTTTTATATTTTTCACTCAGTAGTGATTTCGATGAATCAAGTTGAAATATTATCATTTCGGATGCTTTAGCACACACTGTGGCCTATTCTATTGTAGTATCAATTGGGATGAAAATAAATTTATTACATCAGATTGTCTTTTAGTAGCGGTAAAATATAGTTGATAACCAATGAAAATAATGGATATTACGATTATTATGTAAATTTATTTACAAAAATGTTATAATCATTTTATAGATATTTAATACAATCAATATTATTGTTCTTATTAATCTATTTGATTTTCACAATTTCAATCTCTGCTTTATAAAATAAATATTGCTCTGATACCGTTACTTCTAGCATTTTATGCAGTCTTTATATTTTGTAAATTATCTTTATCTAAATGATCTAAATTTATCAATTTTTTTATCGCATTGGCCTCTAAAATATGAAAAAATTATTGGAACTTAATGTTTACTTTATTGAAAGTGTTCAATTTAAATATTTCATTCTAAAAATATTCTTATTAAATAAATAGAATAAAAAAAATGTTTTTCGACACTATATGAAATTTTACTTGAGTATCAATTTATGACAGATATCTTTGATTGTATCACAATGAATATAAATTATTTTGTGGACATACACAATCTAATGTTAAAAAAGTAAAAAAAATGGATTAGTTTTTTTTTATAGAAAATTTGCATCTCCGTATTCTCTTTCTAGCATTTATAACTTTAAATTGAAAAAATAACCCATTAAAGACAAAATATCAAGCATGTGATAGAGATATTGTTCAAATAACACAAGAAAATGTTTTTAATAATTTTTGTGTACAACTAGAGGTTATCAAGATTTTTTTCAATAAATTGCAGCTCATGATTCATGACATCGGTTTGAAAAATATTTCTAGAAAACATTCCAGTATAAATTGTTCAAACGAATTATATGCATACCTTTATATATTTTATTTTATTAGTAATAGACATAACAAAAAGAATAGCTACTTAAACGCGAAAAATTCGCTTAAGGTTTCTAGAAACAGGAAAGCCGACAGAGAACATGTGAAAGCGAGAAAAAAATAAAGGAATCACAGACCCATCCTAGAGTAATACCTCAGGATTATTCGAATCATCATTTTCTACCAAATTCTAAATTAAATGAACAATATTCTGCTAAAAACCCGATAATCTTGATCAAATAAACCAAGCTAAATACTTTATTATTTATCAAATGCTTTTGTATTTTCTTCATTACAACATGCTTGATGTTTGGCGAGTTTAAATAACTGTTTTTTTTTCTTTTCCTGTTTAAATATTTAAAACTTAAAAAATATGTTAAATAACAATTTTGATCAACTTGTAATGACTTATGGTTAATATATCGAACAGATTTGTCTAAATTTTCAAATTTCAATACTATATATAAATTTAAATAACATAAAAAAATTATACATATCATTATTTAAATACACAAGATTTCGGTAAAGCAATCATAATTCTATAAGTTTGAATCTCACAAAAAATATATTTTTAGACATATACGATTTTCTAGACAAAAAAAAATCAATAGAGAAGCGTTCTTTTATCAGAAATCTTATCTATGTTGCGGCATTGAGCTTCCTAATACAGTGAAATAAATTATTTTTTTAGATTAAAATCTATTTTAAAAATTAAGCACCAGTATATTCGTTAAGAAATATATCTGAGAAAGATTATTTGTACATTTTTGGATGCATTATAGCAATGTGATTTTTAAATCGTTATAACTACTACAAGATTTGGTTGGCGAATAATTGAAAACTTTCATAAGTTTAAACTTTCTTATTTTGATTATTTGTTCGAATATAATGTTCCATCTTTACAATTACAACAAAAGTTTTTTAATATACAGACCTAATTAATTCATACAACGATTATTTTTTATGTGTAATATTATTGTATAACAAATTTTTATTCGTTATTTTATTGAGATCGTTTTGAGATACACAACTTCATAAAATTTGATTCATTTTGGCTAAATCTTGCATGTGTTTGTTAATTTTAGTGAGACAATATCAATTTTAACTTTTATTAGATGTAAAAAAGAAAAAGTTTTTACATTTTTCGAAAAAATATCGTGATGTATATGATAACAAATTTATCGTAGAAAAAAAATTATGATAAATTTTTGAAACACAAAACATGTATAGAATGAACCTAAACACGGTTTTCATTATCGATATACATGTATTCTTGTATTTATTGTGTTATTAAACTTATAATCCTTCATAATAAGTATTTAAGGTATACATAATTCAATATAAATATCAAAAAGAATGATGAACCTTATAAAGACTTAAATATTCCGCTTTTTCTAAAAAAAGGATGCAACCCCATAATGATATTGCCGTCTATTTATGATAATCCACGCAGAATTATGTTGAATTTTTTTTGTAAATAAAAAATTTGACTTTATTATCTAGTTAAAAAAATTTTAGTTTAAACACTAATCTATAAATTTATATTTGTAATTTGGTTTCTATTTTTACCTATAGCAAAATTCCAAACTGGCCTCCCATAAAATTGGGCTAAATACATGTAATACTCAAAATTATTTTACTAGGTTGATATTTTCGACCATTCTTATATCTATTGAAAATTAGCATTCAAAATATAGAAATTTTTCTTTGATTGCGCTTTGATAATATAGAAATTTAGATTTGAAAAGATTATATTAATTTTTTGTAGGTTTTTTTAAACAGAATTTAGTTAATATGGTTATCACTATATAGGATAACAAAGAACTCGTCTATTATTTGCAGCCTTTACCATTAAATTTAAATCATAAGATCACTGTATATTCTATATCTAAAAATATTTTTATATCAATATATCATAAATTTTATTGATTTTATCTAATTTTTTCCATTTGCGCTATAGTTTTGGATGTTGTGTCAGTATCTAGGATTTTAAATTATTTTTGAGATATTTCAAGTTTTTTTTGTTTGTTTTATACATATAAAATCACAATATATTATAAAGTTCTTTCAGAATTGATTTTTTCTTGATATAATACTTGTTAGATCTCAAGAAAACCACAACGGATTTTTATGTTATATTTTTGTGGCAAATATAAACATTTTCGATAAATTATTTTATATTAAAGCTTAATCTTAATTTTTGATTTTATACTTTTTTTTGTTTTAAACAGTCAGAAATACCGCTAGGAGAACAAAATTTTATTGGAATTTTGCAAAATTTTTCATATTTGTTATTTGAACATTGATTTCTATTCAATCGTTTTTTTAAAAACATAATTACTCGCAACACATCATATAAACCTCACTAAATATCTTTAATATCATATTTTTTTTCCTGGTTTCATACCTTTTTTATAAAAAAATTACATCATATAGAAATTACATTTTCGAGCAAATATGATTTTTTTGTTATTTGTGTAAACTTTTTACTGTTTGTTTTATTCAATATATTCTCAATAATATTTGTTCTTTTCACAGGATAGATCTGAAATACTTCTGTGTTGACAAAAATTTTATTTCAGTATATACATCCACTTCTATATACCAAAATTTATTAGAGTTAGTGATCGATATTGATTCTTTCTAAGAGTCTTAAATTGCCATCTTTATGTTAGAATACAGTCAAATTTTTTTATTAAGTAAAATATCGAATCAAAAAATATATCAACATATTTTTTGTGCATTCTTATCGGATTCAAGTAATTAAAAAATTAAATTGTTTTGGATTTTCAAAAATAAGTTTGTAAAATTAGAAAATTTTTCGGTTTGACCGTTGACCATTGTGCCATACTACTACATTACTCTTTGAGTAAGTCCACTCAGTGTTTTAATATCATAATAAATCATCCAATGTGATAGAATTTAGGTCTAAAAGTAATATCGTCAACGGAAACCCTGACTTATTATTTGACTATTATCAAAAGAATTTCGAAAGATATGAAAAATACTCTTTTCTGAGAGTATTAGACGCAACTTACAGAATTTGTAAGTATTTATATTTCACCTACGATGAATTTTACATTTTTTTATTTTTTTTCTTTTCGTCGTTGTACGAGTTGAAATTGGCATCCAGAGACACAGAAGGAGAACGAGCGAAGCTTTTTTTGACTTTATCGATATTTTATTCGAAGCTTACTTTGCATTTTATTGCATCAATCAAAAATATGACTTCTGAAACCTGTGATTTATATTAGATTTTAAATTAATATTTGTAAACAAATAAGTAATCGCTAAGATAACAGTTTGTCTAATCTCTCAACATCTTTTAAATGTGCTTGTAGCACAAAAATAAGAATAAAATGATTGCTTATTTTTTTATAGTATTTAATTTCTCTAAAATTATATCTATAAAAAATATTTATTCACCAAGTTTAAATTTAGAAAAGAAAATTACTATCACTACACCTTCAATCTCTAAAAAATATTCATGATAAATCGCGCTCAAAAAGCATTCAATAGCTTTTGAATGTTTTATACGCGTCTTTTTGATTATTGCGACCGATAATTTAAATTGTTACTATATGCATAAAATGAACAATGTTAATGCAATCAGTTGGTACATATTATTAAAAGTAAACATTTTTCTTTAAATAATATAAAAATATCATTATAATCATATTATTATTGAGATACAAACGTGTATATGAACATTTTGCTACTTTTTTACACTTAATTAATATTTTTAATCTATAAAGCGTTAAAAAATATCAGCAAATGAATTATTGGTACTGATATATATCTGAAAAATTGGTAAAATAAAAAAAAATTACATTTTAGAATTCAAAAAATTTACAACGAAAAGATTTAAAAAACTAATATAAATCTAGGTATAATTTATCATTTAAAAGATTGATTTTTTTTTATAAAATATTGTGATTGATAGAATCGTAATAAGAAGTGTTCTAAATTTTTAGTTAGATGCGTTTATTTTACTATATTTGCAGAAATTATTGCGAAAAAAATTGAAAAATATTTACCATTAATCAATGATATTTTTCTTTGCTTTTTTTTGTTATAATATGAAAAAAAATCTTTAAATATTTGAATATATCGTATTTAATTGCAATATTTTAATCTGTAAGATGATTTTCTAAAATTTAAATTGTCAATATTCTGATAATTTGGATATATGATATTTCTTGTATTTGTAGGTTCTCTTTTTTGTGATTCGGCTTTGTTTTGATACTGGTTTAAACAATAATTATATAACTCAAAGATGGAAATCCCCTCAGAGATATTTCAGTAATTAAGAATTCGGCGGCTTTTTTGTATTTATTGGCTCAATTTTTAATTTTTATTGTATCACAATTGAAAAAACATTTTGAAATAAGATAGCCTACAAAAATCGATAAAGAATTTTGCTAATTTACTTGAAAATTATAATGTAAGCGCAAGTAAGATTATATATTCAATTCAATTATATAGTGATCTACTAATTTAAAGTAGTTTTTTTTTCTATCAGATGCTATCTTAAATTATGATAATTTATAAATTACTATTTATTAGAAAAAATCGTTTATATTTAAAGATATTTTTTGTGCAATATAATAATAGCCTTGGAAAAAGTTGCTTGGTCATTTGAAATATTTATTTTATTTATATTTTTTTGGCATGACATTTTTTTCAGGCCTATATATATAGTTTTAATGGCCTATTAATTTCCAACCAATAATATTTACTCAATTTTTTAAAAGTTCATTTTCTCCTGAATTTTCATCAATTTCTCATTTGACCAATTGAAATATAATAAAAATAATTCCCTTTTGATAATTAAAATAAAATTATAAACATTTTAAATTTTTTTAATTTCTTCTAGAAGCGGAAGAAGTATTGAATTGCATCTTTTTACTGTATTATATGCTAGTTTACCAATTTTAAAATATCGAAAATTATACAAAAATTAGTACAAAAATATCCTCTTCTTATATTTGAATTACCTTAAAATAGAATTTTTTTAAAGATCATTGATTTATTAAAAATCAAAAATTTTTGAACATATAAAAAAATAAGATTTATATTGTCAATACTTTGCGATAAGCTTATAGGGTTTTATAGAAAAAAAGTAGTCTGAATTAAAAATTGATCTATAAATCAAGTTTTTTCATCCAGTTGATTTTTTTAAATGATATTATTATATTTTTTACATCATTCCTTTTTATTTCTTCTTTAAAAATCACATTTCCTTTTTTTCAGATCCTTGTGGCGTAAAAATGGAAAAATTTAAAACAAAAAAATACATCTAAAACAAAATAGGCTGCTTGCAAAAAGCGGATTACAATATATAAGTCTCGAAAAAAAGATTTAATTTATCTTTTTAAACCTATTCAAATAAGAATTATACTAAAAAGTTTTTTTTACCAATGTTTTGTGTAATTAAACATATTATTTCGACAAAAAAAATTTCATTTTAATATATTTTTGTAACAGATATTTTGTTTTTTTCTTTTTTTTCTTGCAATAAATCTTATTATTTTAGTTGTTTTTGAGGGATCGTAATAATATGAATGTTTATGTCATAAAATAAAATAGTATTAATATAAAGATAATACATATCTAAAAAAATGAATAGATAATGTACGTGAACGTATTTTTTAACCAAAATTACAAATCTGTTAGATTGAATCATCATAAGAACCATTCTACTTGCACACTTCAATGCATCATCAATATTATGGGTTTACACATATATGCCTCAGAACTTACTACATTTTTAAGCTGAATTAAAATATAAATTAGTGTCTGAAAAAAGTATTTTTGATATTTTGATACTTAAATTCAATAGTCATTAGGCACAACATAAAATAAAAACAGAAAAATAATTTGAAAAGGCATTCATTTTTTACACAATAAAAAACAAACAAAACTGTTATATTTTATGTTTATAACTAAAAAAATCATTTTATCGTATACCGTTAAAAAAATTCGGATCTAATTATCAAGTTTTGATAACTCGCAAAGTTACAAACAAATAAGACAATAAAATTTTGAAAGAATGTAAAAAAGAAACTTTAATTACACACAAAAACTTTAAAAATTCCATTCAAATCTATTTTATTCAATTTTTTATTTAGTGAATTACTTTTTACTTTACATTTTGTCAAAAAAACAAAAAATTAGTATATTTTTTGTATGATAAAAAATTTTTATTATTTTTTGAAAAGAAGTTTTTTTAATTCAATTTAGCACAATTTCAACTAAATAAATATTGTAACAATAAAAATTCAGCATTGTACAGTTGATCCTATTTGCCAATAATAACAATTATTTATGGTTTTTCGTTTAAAGATAAAAGTTTTCGATAAATAATTTTTATCAGTAGGTTTTATTTAATGTTAAAAGATTTAATACTACGTAAAAAGTTTTTTTTCTGAGTTTTTATATAGCCAGTATTAGACATATTTATAAAAGGCTTAGTAAAATGTTTGAAGGAGAAAGAGAAAAACAAAATATTTAGTGGTTTTTTTTTTCTGCTGTCGAGTGTAAAAAAATATAATAGTGTTTGTTTCTTTTGCTAATAAAGCCACCGTTCTTTCCTAATTTAGCATCGATATTTACCTTATGGTTATTGGAATCTTTTGAATTTTTTGCTATTTGATCGTTCATTCCAAGATCATCGTTTGTACCCCTTTTATAAAGTGCTGGGAAAAATACTAACTTTTGCAATATATAAAAAATTATAAAAAATCAATAGGCACAATTAAATTTTTCATTCTTTTAACAATATCAAATTTCATATTTTTATTGCAGCAAAATAAACTTTTTAGTTAATGATATTAAAATACTGCTTTACTAAATTAAAAAACTATTTTTGTTAATAAAATAGTGTTTTCATAATTAAACCTTCAAACTTCCTCATTATATCTTGTTTTAATGAATAACCCAAAAGACCTTTTTACAAGAATCATACATTGAATTTGGGTATTTTTAGAGTATATAAAAAAATTTATACATTTAAACTTTTGAAACAACAAAATAAAACAAAGAAAATTAGTCTAAATTGAGTAGACACATAGTTATTGTTCGTGCTTTTAGCACTAAAGTTGTTGATTTTGTATAAACCAGAATTATTTTCATTGTTTAAGTATATTTTTAATTGAAATGTTAACGTTGAAGTACTTTTTGCATGATGACTCTTTTCAACTAAATACTTTGTTGTAACAAAGCAAACCTTTGATATTAAAAACATTTAAATTAAATTTAGAAGTATGTAATTGCATAAAATATGTTCTGTTAGATCAATATGTTTAATTTTAAAGAATTAAAAATTTTGAGTACTATCAGATTATCCAAAAGACTTTGCATTTTTTTCGGTATAGGCTTATCGTTGATAATTATGATTAAATTGACTGAAATGTTACAAAATTCCAGAATTTATATGTAAATTCTGGCATAAATATCTTGAAAAAGTAATTTAGATCTTTTTTTTGTACATAATTAAATTTAACTCTAGTATTTAATATCATTTATCAAGACGGATTAAATAGTACAAATTTTTTTAGCAATTTAATCTGCTTATAATCATGCTAACATCAAGTTATTTCTTTTTTAAGTTTGCATTTTAACAATTTTTTTGCATTATGCACACGTTGTATGAATTAAATTTACCGCATCAGGTGTGATTTTGGTAGAAGTAACTAACACACATTAAATGGTCCATACAAAATTATTACGCCGCTAACTTTAGTGTCTAAATATTACTTCACAATTTTACATACCATTTCCATATTTTTAGATGCCTCCAAATTTTATTTCCGTTTTTAGTTTTTTGCCATTTTTACCACCGAAAAATGCCTTCGAGCTAAGTACAAATAGAAATACTACTTGGAGGTAATGAAAAATTTTAGTATAGAGAATGAAAACTAAGAATGTTGGTGGGAGTTACTAATGTAAGCCTGGGACTACAAATGGTAAACATACTTATGAATATTCTTGTCAGCAATATTCCATTTACAACTGCTCTTTAGACCACTCTAGTCGGTTACCCACAGAATACGGTGTGATATATCCAATAACCAGGAATGTGATAAAAAAATAAAATATATACACATAAAATATAATTAAAAAAAACTTGATTGAAAAAAAATTTGGTTTTCAATATAATTGTGAAATATTTTAATGACCGATTTATAAAGTTTGATATTTTAAAACAAACTGACACGACATGTTTTTTTTGTAGAAAAAATAGTCTAAAAAGTTATAAATGTAATTTCACGGAAATGTTTAAATATATGATTTAATAATCATGAAAAAGAATAATAGGAAGCAAATCTGTTAACTAAACTATACATAAATACACAACTGCAAGGGATGAGACAAAACATAAGAAAAAATGGCCAACAAGCAAAAAAGACCAAAAAAATGGTATAAGGTTTTAAATTATATTTATAATATCTCTAAAATATTTTTTTAGTACATTAAAACTTCTAAATCCAATGATTCATATTTTCTCAACTAAATACCATTTAATTAGCAAATTATGCGTTGTATTCGTCAGTCAAGTATCAACTTTAAAATTTATCTAATACAAAAAAGCGAAAACTTCATGCATATTGTTACAAAAAAATGCTTCTAGAGTATTCATTGAAAATTATATACTTTAAGCGCATCTTAATCAACCATTATATGCAGAGAAATGTCGATTTATATAAAGCTTTATTTTAGTAACTTCTCTTTTTGTGCAATAAAACCATGTTTTGCTACTTTGAGAAAATTAAATTATAGTGCTTTAATAGTAGGAATTCGGTTGGGTTTTCCTAAGTAAAATAATTACCATTCTCAAAGAAAACCCTCAAACAAAGTTAAATTTTTAGAAAATGTTTTAACGTTTCGCTCATCAAGTGTTTAAAGAAATTATTAGAACCAATTATGCCCTTATAAAAGTCATTTATATTAAAAAATTCATTTATTAAAAAAAATTATATTTGAAAGTTTCTTTTTTTTTAAAAAAAATCTTAACATTGATTAAGTAAATTGTTAAAAAGCTAAACATAAACATAAATTGTCTTGTATAATGAAATTTAAAACAACATTTTAATTATACTTTTTATTTTAATAATAGAAAAATCTTATTAAGTGGAAAGGATCTCAATGATAGTGACGTTTGGTGCAATCGTATTTATAATAGATAGTGTATATGATATTGCAGATGTACGTTTGGAATTAGCTCTTTCCGTTGAACCACTAGACCTTTTGATTATTTTACAGAAATATAACTCATCATAAAAAAGGAATATGGTAATCCAGAGAGCAGTCACAAGATTTTGGCCAGGACATATTATAAACTAACCCAAACAGTATTATAGTAAAATACACCATTTAATACTACTTCTTCTATAACTTTAAATTTCAATTAGATTAAAAAGACTGTAAACAAACTTGACATTCTTCATTTCTACTATTTAAAAGTGAAATCTAAGTAATTGGAATATTTTTTTTTATCTATAATACACAATTTTATTCTTAGAAATAGCATTTTTAATGCGATGTATCCGAAAGTTTCTTACTGATCAAAATGTTATTGTTTCAATTATTGTCTTTACAATTTTAATACATGACCAAAAATATAAAAGGCGAGGGATACAGCTAAATAACAATCTTTGTGTTCTCAAATTTTTAAAATCCTTAATTTTGAATTCTATTACATAAATAATAACAATTCCACTTCGTTTGTTTAGTTTATATATTTTATAGTATAATCAAAAGAAAGCTGCAGTAGATTTATGTCAAAAAAAGTTTGCGATGAAATTTAAGATCAAAAGCTATATCTACTACAATTCCCTATTATTCATGTTAATAAAATACAAATTTCGATATATCTTTATGTTTTATTATTGATATTTTTTCCTACAAACCTTGTAACATTATGTAAAAAAATGCTAATATTAAATTCTGAAATTCCTAAATATAAATAAGGCTCTATAATATTATGCTTGTAAGGAATTATTTTCAGTTTTTTAATTATACTTTTTGGAAAACTAAAATATTTAGTAACTCAATATCGCTTGTTTGTTTATAATTTATTGTGTTCATTTTTGGTATATATATACATTTATATATGTTATTAATTATAATGAAAAAACGAAAATTTATTCTATTAAACTGATATTTCTACCACTTTTATAATAATAAAAAAATTAGAATAAAAAAAACACCATTTATATTTTTATCATGATCAAAATTACATACTATAATAAAAACTAAAAAAGATAATATTTTGTTAAGATATTAGAATATGGTAATATATGTGTAAATAACTCACTTAACATATATCTAGAACTTGCAATACCTTTTTTAATTATTTGGCAGGACTTGAGATTCTATATTATAAATATTACTAGCAAAAATTAATATTATAACAAAATAATAAACCAATCAGAAAAATTTATTAAAAATTGAAATAATGTATTATTTATGTAAAAGAGAGGATTCTCATGTGATTTGCATTAAATGTTTTGATTTTATGATTTTTTTACTAGAATAATAGAGATATTTGTTGGTTTTGTTGGTGAATTGTACAATAATTATTAATTGTAATTAAACTAGGTAATTTTCTCATGAAACAAACAATAATATGTATAAAATATTCATATTTGATGTAAAATCTCATATCTTTAGAAATGTAAACTAAAGTGTTAATTTTAAGCTTTTCATCAGAATACATAATGATCTAAGTCATCGTGTAATCTGATCGAGATAAGATATAAAATATAAAACATGTTAAAAAGATGCAGAAAATATTGAGAAACGCTTGTACAGAATTTTATATAGTAAAAAAAATCTTCTTGAAATTTTAAACATTCTATAACAAACCATTTTCATATCACACTTCTTTTATCCATACATTTCACAATATAAAGCTATATTAATGGGTAGCTCATTACATACATTTATCAAATCTAACAATTCAGCACTTTACCATGAATGAAATATAAATTTATTTAATGAAATAAACAGACACAAAATACAAGAATAAAAAATCAGATGGATAAAATAAAAAATTTAATATTTCAACAATGTTTATGAGAAATTTATTATACAAAATTGTATTAATGTATTGTATTCATCTAAATTGTTAAGATTTTAGGTAGTTTTTTAAATTATAAAATCTATTATGTTTTTATCATTCAGCTGATTTTACGATAAAAAAGTTTTTAAAAAAAAGACTAAATTCAAACCGAAAATTAAAAATAACAATATATTGTTATGTATTTTTTAATGCACAATGTATTCTATATAACAATATTCAAAATATAATGATTAAAGAACAAGAAATCCTGTTTTATCCCAACATACATCAGAGGAAAGTGATTTTAAATTGTAAATTTTATGGTAATTTAAGCCTGCATGATATTGAACCAGTTTTAATACAATTTGAACTTATCTAACACAATTTAATATAATTTGAAGTAATTACCACAAATGAAATACAATAAAAAAGTTTTGGTAAAATTTTAAAAGTAATCTTCTTAAAAATGGGAATAAAATAAATTTTCAGTAATAATTCTTATCTTTTATAAATAATAAATTTACAAATAACTATAATATCGCATGTAATAATAGAAATCAAACTAATTTTAATATTGAATTATTTTTAACAAGTAAATGGATATCCGATAGTGTTGAATGTTATAAGCTTTACGATTTTAGTGCACATTATTTCATTGAAATTCTACATATTTAGGATAAAACAATGTTTATTTATAGAAATTTTGTCATTTGATTTGTAAAAATGGAAAAAAATAATATTAGACGAATTGATCTTGTCAAAATTGCTTAAAATTTGATATAAAATTGTTTTTGGTTGATATTATCATTACCAATGTAAATTAGTTTTTTACAAAAAATGACATAAAATGATTTAAGATTTTTACTGAAAATTACGTGTGTCGTATTTCCAGTGTCCAATGCCATACTTGATGTATGCAATGAAAAGTGACACCTCTTCGGACCGACTTATTATGTGCCTGTGACCATCGGTCTGGCCACAGGACTTTGAATTTGGTAAGGTACCAGGTCTATTTGGTGGATGTGACCTCTGAGTCGATGGCCACTGTGGTGAGTCTGGTACCGTGAGTAAATATGACCAGGATTTTTCCTGGGTGAATTATAGTTGAAAAATTGAAAGAGTCGTTTGGGTTGTTGTTCTTCATTAAATTTATTTTTAAGCCCGTGAGGGGTAATGAAAAAAAGGAAATAAAAGTGTAAGTAAAATGTTAAAATTTCTTACATGTAAGATATTAAAAAGTGGTTTTTAAAATATTGATTTTGATGATTGATGATTGGTTTAAAAAACCAAGAAGAAATTATAAAAGAAATTTTGTTTTAGATAAATATGCATAAAAAACAATTTTTTATTTAATCTATGTTTTCTTACAATTCCAATCATGATCCATCCAACAAATGAGTACCGCAATTACAATCACATCCATGTATTTTCATGTTGTTTTTTGATATATACAATTATTTAATCTTTTTAATTTAATCGTAATTTTTAATAAAATCTGACAAAAAAGATAAATAAAACAATATATAGAAGAATGAATTAATTTTTTATTTTCATTAAAACAAACTCTAAATAATTCGTAGTTGATTAACTAACACATTCAATCATTTATTTTTAGTTTTGTATGATACACAAAAATTGAACATATCCAGCAAGTTTTAAATTAACGCTGCATACAATCAATACATACGCAATATTTAACTTTATATACAATTTTTATCACTATTCAAATAATTAATAATATCATTGTGTAATTTTTTTTAAAATTCACATATCATATGATAGCAAGTTTAAAATGGAAAAGCCTTCCATTAGTCATTATATATATTTTTAAATAGTAAAAAATAATATTCGCATTTCTAATATGAGAACATGTATGTTTATTCATTTTCTAAATGTAAAAAATCCTAATATTATATAAATAATAACAACAAAATTATAACTTATGATTCAATACATAAATTTACTTGGAATACTCAACATTTCACTTTTTTCAATGTTTTAAAGTTATTCTACTGAAGTATATGTTGATAGACATATTTAAGATGAAAAAAAATTGTACTGACATAAAGTTTTGCTTTGTTAGCAACATTAAAATGGTGATTGTAATAAAAAAAAAGAAGTTTTGAAAATTTATCTTTTGATATAATGCGCAATTATGATATTTTTATTGAGAAAAAACATCACTAATTTTTATTTTGTTATACTATTTTTAATAAATATTAGGTTTTTTTTTCTTATATATTCCTGCTTAGAACATTTAAATTACATTTTTATAGACCAAACAGATAAAAATAATAACAAAACATGATTGATCATATTAAGAAATGTAAATCCGAATTATATGTGATAATAATTGATTTTAATACATTTAAAGTAAGATATTTATATTTAGTACAATTAGGCTAAAAAATACTTAACGATTTTATTCTGAAAACTATAGACTTGTTTTGATCGTAAACACTACATAATGTGATTAGTTATTTAGTAATTTATATAAAACATTCTTTCATGCCGTTGACAGATATCAGCATTTTTTAAAAAATAAAATTTATAATCAATAAAGTAATATAGCGATTGAAATGAAAAAAATAGTTGTGTAAATATTTTTGTTCGCAATGAATTATCTAGCTACAAACGATTTTTTTTCATATTAAAATTCTAATTTTAATTTTATTATTTATCCATTTTTAATGTTTTGATTTCTTTATATTTTAATCGAATTATATCTCACAAAACACAGAAAAGTGTTAAACAGTTTTTTTTGTTATAAAAAAAATTTGTGCATTTGAAAGCGCTTAAAAACATTTCTATCGTATAAAAAAAATCAAAGAAATTTTAATATATTTTGTAATTTCTGATAATACTGGTTTGTGATGTTTGAAATGTTTAAATATTTGATTTTAATTATTATTAATTAGTTTAATTGATTTTGATAGTTTGAAAAATGAATAATATAAAGTTAAACCCAAATGCACAAAGAAAATCATTCGAAATCTCTAATTGTGATTTATATAACAAAGAAAAAGCAAAATGCGATAACTTTTTTTTGTTTGCTCAACCATAAAAGATTTTATAAAAAATTTTCAGTTAAATAATAAGCGAGTAAAAATCATTCTAATTAAAATTTTTTTTACTAATAGTAAAAAACAAAATGGAAAGTTGATCAAAACTATAAGTACTACAAAATACAGCAAACAAATATAACAGATTTTTTTTGTATAACAAATGAATGGACGAAATGCATAAATAGTAAACATTAGTTACAAATAATTTCGTAAAATGATAATTGATAGCGAAAATGCTCATTTTTATATTGTCAAAATTGTTTTTTATATATTCCTTTTGAGAAGCGATGAAGAAATATGATATTGCTGGTATATTTCTTGAAACTATAAAAATGTAAATTTTAAAAAAAAACTTTATTTGGATAATACGATATAAAATGTTTTTTTTATTTTTTTTTCTTATTTGTCATGGTAGAAGAAAATCTACTTCATTTTTTATTTGGCTAAATTTTAATTTTCATCAACCATTTAAACTTAAATAATATAAAATTTAGTTTATATTACATCATGAGACATTTGAAATTGTCATTTTTTAATTTTTTGATGTTGTTTAATTATATCAGTATTTTTGATTTTATCGTTTTTTTTGATCAAGAATTTGATACAGCAAATTGTTATTGGTTTATCATATCAATATTACGATTTTGAAAGTTATTGATCTTTTGATCAAAAATATGATTGATTATATAAAATAACTAAAAAGCTTAAATATCTTCATGTATTAACGATTGCCGAGTATAAATGTCTTATTCTAAAATAAATCATAGTTCTATTTCGGTAAAGTCGAGTAAGCCGAGAGGCAAACCCAGATCATCTAACCAATGGTTTTATAAAAAATTCAGTGTAAAAAGTTCAGATCATTCTAACATATTATTGTTGAATTATATCACAAAATTGTAAAATTAAAAAGAATAAATAGATTTTATAAAAATACAAAATCTTTGCATTTATATTTTCGCATTTTCTTAATGTTTTCGCATGCAAATTATAGAGATTTCTTTGCAATCTAAAATTTTACATTTTTTTTATAGAAATATAACATAAGAGAAAATATGGCTAAAATATATATTTTTAATCTACAAAATATTCAATTATAGCTTTTGCACTTTTTTGAATTTTTTAGTATCATAAAATAATTTAACCTCAAAATACATATGTTTATAGGTTTTGAATCTTTAAGTTTTGTGATATTCATTTAAGTTTTTTTAGTTTGATATTTATTACAAAATATTTTATATATTTATAAGAAGAACAATATATGATTCTTTATCTTTAGAAAAGCATCACATCTGTTATTTTGCGATTCAGATTATAATGATACTTATTTCATAATTTTTCTTTATACCCTGAGAAATTATTATTATTTAATTTCAAATAACATATTTATTAAGAGATTTCTGGTGAAAAAACAAATACAAAAAAAATCAAGTTCTTTTATGCAATTCATTATTTTATCTCGATGTTCTAATGAAAGATTTTTTTTTAATCTAGACTAAAAATAACAAAAAAATGGTGTGAATTGTTTTAAGTTTTAGTATTTTTATTACATTTTTCTTTGTACTTGAAATAGCTACTGTTTATCCAATAAATTCTTTGTGTAATATCAATATAAAAAAAACATTTTTACAAATAAAACAGCTGTAGCATTTTTTTTACAAAAACGTAAAGTATTTTTCTTGTCTTTTTATAACAAAAATGGGTTTAACACGTATTCTGTCTCATTGATGATACAAATTATAGCTAATTATGTTAATTACATTTTTTATAATTTTTGTTGTGAAGATATAAAAAGTTGAAATTTTTAGAAAAAAAAACACATTGTACACTTTCTTGATCATACTGTAAATAATGTTTACTATTGTGAATATAAATCCTTTACTCTTTATATACACATATTTATTTGATTTTCGATATTTGCAAGATTTGCAAGCTTGCTTAAATATAGACTGCATCACTAAGACAAGAAACAATTTCTTGAATAAAATTATCTGTATAATTGCCTAAATATTTACAATATTTCTTCAAAAATTTTGATTCACAGAATCATCACTACTAGAAACCATTTCAATTTACACAATAATTTATTCAAAAAGAAAAAAGCGCTTAAGCGCAAACAATATTATTTTAGTCTAAATTGCAAACTAATATATGCAAAATACGAAGTTTTACTTCAAAATAATTATTATTGAAAGAAATTTTTTTCAAAACTTATAGATATTATAAAGTTTTAGTAATTATTTTCTTTCATCAGAACTATATAAATTATAAATTTTTTTACCGTTTATTTCTAATACAAATTAAAATGTTAAAATTTTATTTTTAGGAATTTTACCTCTTCGTTGATGTATATAACTATATAATCCTAATTTATTTTATTTTTTTATTTTAAAAAAACTTAAAAAAAGAAGAAACAGAGAAAAAAAATTAAAATATATACAAAAAATTTTTTTATAAATTTAAATGTCGCATCTTTGCCAGTTCAAAACTTTATTTTTCCTTTTAAAGCGTAAATCATTAATTTGCAACAAATTATGCAAATTTAACATATATAAACCCGTACATTTGTAATTGATATTTTTATTATATAATAGATATCAAGTCACAGTTTTTTTCTGCAACAAACTTTAAAATCCTTTCTCAACGCAAATAGCTTTTTAATTAAATTTCTCGGTTTTCCGCATGATATCAACATGAAAACATTTAGAAGATTCCACAAATTATATTTTTTATCTTTATTACCTTGATCATCATTAAATAAAATTTTTTGATATTTTATGAAAAATCATTTGGTAAAAGATGTTTTAATTGTTTATTGTTTTACGATTTTGACGTTTTTCTACTTTTATTTGTAAGGTTAAATTTTTGATTGTATCTAATAAATTGGTATTGGTGTGATAGAAATAGTATTTTTCACAATAAAAAATGATTGGTTTCACGAAATTGCATTATTTTCATTTCTTGATTGGTTATTTATAGATTTTTGACCATAAAAAAGTAATTTCTAAAAAACCATGTACAAAAAAGAATATCATATTTTGTTTTCTTTTAGCAAAGATGGCTCATTCATCAAAAACTATTTTTCAATATCAGTATTTTCAGTTTAGTTGTTTTTTAGAAATAATAAGGGCACAAATAGATATATTTGTTAACTATTTAGGTATTAAGAATGCCAATTAATTATTTTTAATATTTTTAAATTTTATTTAAATGTTTTAATACACGAATATCTAGCTCTGACGGCTAGAAAAAACATAGAATCGGCGAAGAACCCAAGAAATTACGTAGCTAATGAAGAAAATTTTAGCTAATTAAAAAATTCGAATGTTGATGAACTTATATCATTTCTTAATTTTTATATATCTAAAATTCTTTTCTTAAAACTAGTTTTTTATTTACCATAATTCTTTCTTCTTTCTTTCTTTTATACACCAAGAACTGATATAGAACCTGTGTTTTATTGTTGCGAGAAGGTGTAAAAAGAAAGAAAATTAACATTTGTTGCATTTAAATCGCTTAGGTTTAAGTTCTTCCACGTTATTTACATTTATTAATAGTTTTTTTTGAAAAAAAATTTTATATACTCCTAAAAATTTTAATATCAAATTTTATTTTAAAATCACATAGAAACATTATATTTACTATTTTTGCCTTAGAGCAATATTATTTATGATTTTCAAAAAAAAATCGATAAAAAAAAATCAAAATGTAAAAAGTATATGAGAAGTAGTGTTCAAATTTTGGTAAAATTGATTTTTGTGGTTTTTAGTTGTTATTAATAAAGTCATATCTACTTTGGTTTTTTATGCATAAAATTTTATTGAAAAATATTTAAAAATTCACATTAAGTACATATTTTATAATTTAAATGTTTAACATTATCTTTTATATCAAAACACAATTAACAAATTTATGTTTTTAAAAAAAATTTTTTAAATTTTAACTACATGTAACTATAAAAATGAATCCACTAATATATATTTTAATATTGGTTAGTTTATAAGAAATTGAAATATACAATGATGAATTTTTATTCTCAGGTATATTTATTTCTTTACAAATATTTACACTTTTAATTGACCAACGTTAATTATAATTAAAGCAAATATTTGTATTTAAAGGATCGTTATAAATTGAAAATACATAAAAAAACAGAGTGTATTAAAGACTAAAAAATAATTAACAATATAGTTTAGATACGTAACAATGAATATTCAACTTATCATATACCTCTCTTTATTTAATGACATTTGTAGCAATGGAATACATTTATAACAATAATTTGATATATATCAATTTTTTTCTAAAATTAAATTAAAGGCATTTATATTATTATGTTTTTTTACATAAGTTTATATTTTTTTACATAATTTTATATTTTTTTACACGCCATTTTTATATAAATATCAATTAACATTTATTTTTTTATAGTTCTCAAATGCACGAATTTTTTTCTCAAATTTTTGTTGTGAATTTTTTTAGCTTGGTGAATACTCACCACATACACCTATTCCTTTTCATTGAATAATTTCTCTGTAAAATATAAAAAATTATTTGTAAAACCATTTTAAATTTGCTTATAAATTCTAGTCATAATATCATCATTCTGCACATCTGATTTAGCGAGCAGAAGTCGCCACTTTCTGAATGCAAGAAAAAAAATTTGCGCAAAAACTGGAAGTTCAAGAGGCTCAATACCCATATACAGAAGAAAAATACGCAGGAAAATTTATTATAAAAATCGAAATACGAAAAGTAATAAAATATGATATGATATATGTTAAAACAGAAAATTCAGAAAAAAAAATGCACGATTTATCTTCTTAATATAAATTAAAAAAGAGAAACTGTCCTGTAACAAAGGAACATATCCATCTTTAAAATTTAATTCTATTATAATTAAAGTTTTTTGTTTTTGTAATTTATTGACATAAAGTTTATTAAATTGTTGCTTATAATAAATATCAATACTATTGCTACTGTTGTTATTACAATTATTTTTCAAACTATTATTTCTAATAATGCTATTTCTATTACTGCTATTATTATTTAACTTATTATACAAAATCCTTCTTTTTTTTATTTCGTTACATTTGAATAATTATTTGTGATTTTTTCTTATCTTTAAAAATTACCAATTTTACAATGGATATATTTTTATATTAAAAATTTATGTATGCAATTTTTTAATTCTAAATTAAGAATATTTTTTATATTTATAGCTTAAATACTAATAAAAAAGTCTATTCTAAAAAATATGAAATAAATATTTTTGTAATTATTTATTTAAGATGTTAATGTTATTTATACCACTGAAATAAAATGAAAAAAAACAGTTTTTTTATATCAACATTGATGATAAAAATTTTACTTCATTATTGATTTTTATTTCAGAAGCTGGGACTTGTTTTGTAGGTTTTCATTATCTTTTCTATACATCTACTGCTTCCTTTTTAGTTATTATTTTGGTATTTAGTTAAAAATGTATTTGTAGTTCAAAAAATATCTGTTCTTATGCAAGTAGCCAACTATTAGGCAAAAAAAAATTTTTCACATGTAATATTTTATTCTTAGATAGGAATTAGCCCCATGTACATCTTAAATATAATTGAAAAGTTAAAACCACATTATATTTTACTTTAAAATTCACTTTACACATGACGAATATTCTTGTTTTTTTAAACTGGTTATATAAAAAATATACAATTAAAAGTATTAAATATTTTAATGTAGAAATATTAACATTTCATATGTTTTGTCTTGATGTAAAGATTAAATAGGGAAAATTTGTTTTGATTGTTAATTCAAATGCATATAAATTGTAATAATCTAAATAGTTGAACTTTTTGTTTATAGGTAAAAGCATATAAAAATTACCTGAAAGCTAACCCACTTATTTAAAAATAACAAAAAAATATATATTGTATTTCTACAAAGTTAATGCAAAATGATTGCAATTTTTATTTTAAATAAACTATAAATTCAAAATACATAAAAAAAATTAAGCTGTAAACTTGTCATGGGTGCGTGATTTTTAAATATATAAACGTTCATTTCTTAATGTAATTAAATAAAATAAAAAATTTTTTTTTAATTTGGTATTCATAGCTTGATAGTCAAATTTTATTATTGTTTAATTATTATGAAATTTTTTTATAATTGACCCATGTGTGAAACAAAATGATTTATAGCTTGTAAAAATAATTTATGGACACTAAAAAGTCTGAAAAATGCATTATAGGCTTAAAGCACCTCATAACTATAAAAATATTATTTATTATATGAAATACGGTTTTTCATGTGTCTATATATATTTATTCACATATACATTTAAAAACATAGCTTTTTTTCGACTTTAGAGATTATATACGTGTATCATGCTTGATCTTGAGAGAAAAGAAAAGATTCTTTTCATCTTCGACAGAAGAACTAGGGATAAATTTCCTTGAGATATGAGTTTTGGAACCATTAATTACATCAATAAGTCATTGTATATACGTATGTAACGTGTAAATTAATAAAATAAAAAATTTATATGGGTATTTATTGTTACAAAAATTTTAGCTGTTACAAAGTTCTATATTTAGTATTTACAATTATAAAAAAACTATTTTTGCACAAAATTTGTAATAATATGCAATTTTTACCATTTTTAAGTAAGCCCTAACTGTTAAACTAAAACATTGTATAAATATTTGTTGGATTTTATAATACAAATTTACGGTCACATGTAATTTTTTATGATGTTTCTTAAGGGTGATTATTGAATATATCAATAGTAAATAAGTGCGAACAATCTGTTTTTATATCTAAAAAACCATTAATAGGGTAAAAAAAGTTTTTTATATTCTTTCAAAGAGCTGCATTGAGACTCGAGGATTAAAATGAATATTTTGTTATTGGTTAGAACTAATTGTTGATTTATCCTTTTTTATGGAGGGCTCTGTTAACATGTAACATAAACATTATGTGCATTAAAAAATATCTATCCTTAAAAGTTACTAAAATGTTGTCCACATTGGTAAAAATATCATTATTACATGATAAAGTAGAAGTTTCTGGTTGAATATAACTTTTCATATGAGCGTAATCGACATGTTGATCTAAATTAAATGAATTCGAGTAATTTGATATTTTTATAAGTAACTAAAAGTATGTAACTTTACATACGTTTCTATGTTGTATGAAAAAGAAAAATTATAAACTTTCGATATGGATTCAATAAGAGCATAATCTTTTATAAAAACAAATAATATTTGCTATACTATATAGTGTATCCAAGGTCAATTTATTAACAATTTATATAACAAAAAAACTGAAAAAATCGTGTTTTCGATATATAAAACACAAATCTGAATATTTTTGAGATATAAAAAAGTTGGAAATATGCAATTTCATATTTCTGATTTGAATAAATTCATATTAAAATTAGATTTAATTTTATTTGTGATTTAAATTTTTATAAATCAAATTTTTTTAATTAGATAAATAAAATGACAAATGAACATTTACTTTTAAAATAATAGTGAGATTTGATAAATTACTAATTTATCAAAATAAGCTATAAATAGTTGTGAATTTGAGAAAGGGGAAAGAATGGAGACAGAAAATTTTCAAATAAATATTCCGATGAAACCTTATGGAATTAAAAAAATAAAAATCACAATTACAACAAAAAGATATAGAAATAAATAAAATAATATGCTTTTAGCAAAAATTAAAATACCATGACATTTTTACAAAATATAACTTTATAAATATTATATTTTTAACATATTTTCGACAAACATCATATAGAATAAAGGATAATATATTCCATTTTAGCATAAAAAAAGCCATGTTCCATTAAGACATCAAAAACAAAACAATTTTTAAATACTTTTAGATATGCTATCAATTTTAATCTGTTATAAGTTTTGGTAAAGAAAAAAACAATTTTCGAATTCAAAAATTGATTGCACATATCCAGAAATATCTTCGAGCCCACATTTAGAAGTATATTGTGTTGCGATGAAAATTAGTAATTTTACATAGAGGAAAAGTTCATACATATATAGTTAATATCTTCGTTTAGGGAAAAATAATTTTTTTTAGTAATTTCGTTTACTCGATAAATTTTTTTCTTAGAACATGGATTTCTATTTTACACCAAAGAATGTGAATTATTGTAAAATAAAGCTTATCAGCAATTTTCGCGTAGTATTTCATGCTTTCATTGATGTTAAAGAGAACGGATTAAGTGTTGGTGTCATACGGTTATCTATTAAAAGTTGTATTTGAAATAAATGATAAACATATTAGGTTGGTATTTATATATTGAAACAAAATTTTTTCTATGATAAATCTATACGAATTTATGTTTATTTCTACCTTTCACTCTTTTCTTCTTTTTTTTAGTATAAGCACTCTTTTTTCTGATCTTTTTCCGCTTAAGGTTCCTGAACGTTGAAGTAAAGGATCCCAGCTTTACAAAAAGTGTATTTAAACCGTTTCGCTGTATTATTATCATTCACATCTATAGTTACCTTTATAGCATTGTATTTTTTCAATTTATGTGAAATTAATTAGATAGAAGGTTGATAATTTTAAAACGAGCCACACAATAAATATTTATATCGATTTTTTACAAATACACAATCTCATTATTCGCATCTTTTCAAAGTGATAAAACAACATATTTATAGAAATCGCTTTTTTTTGTATTTTATTAGATACAACTAAAATTTAAATTATACATATATCATAAGATACACACAAATTTTTTTCAACATTATTTGTCTCTTTTTTATAATAAATCGACACTTTTTGGTCTAAATAATCGTAAATTTCTATTGTTGCTATTATTTATCAACATCGTTTTTAAAAGATTATTATTTCTAAATTATATACCAAAATTCTCATGCAATGAAAAAATATGAATTTGCAGAATTAATAATTATTCAAAAAAAGTTAGCAGCAAAAATCTATTCTTTTTAAAAAAAACATAAAGCCATTTTTCGTGATCAGTTTTTTAAAAAATATAAATATAAATTTTGATACAAAAAAACCTAATATTATCTACTATGACTGATTACCATAGGATTAGGTTTAATTGTTTATAGAAAACAAAAGAAACACAATTTGAATTTTTTCTAAATTTTATATGCATTTACACGATTGAAATTATATAATGTAAATAAAAGAGATCATTATACCCAAATTACAATTTTTATTGTGTTGTAATAAAATTCAAAGATCTCGAAAATAGCTTTATTATTTGCGTGATATTTAAACATTCAACGTATTTTGTCAAATTATTGAAAGATAACAATGTTTTTTCAATAAGGGCGTATAAAACCAATCCTTTTTTACTTTCTGATTAGAAAGCCAAAATTTTGATCCAATAATTATTATTTCTTCAAAATTAAAATAAGAACTTTTTTAATTAAAAAAAGTTGTTGGTTTATTATATTAAGCAGATTGAAAGATATACAAGAACAAATAAAAGGTTATTTTATACGATTAAAATGTATTTTTTAATGGTGAAAAAAATGTGTTATCACATAAGATTATTAGTTTATTTACATAATTAATCAAATAACTGGGTAATATGAA
Source organism: Edhazardia aedis USNM 41457 (assembly GCA_000230595.3). Taxonomy (NCBI): domain Eukaryota; kingdom Fungi; phylum Microsporidia; family Culicosporidae; genus Edhazardia; species Edhazardia aedis. The sequence continues at coordinate 417,068 of AFBI03000013.1, read as the reverse complement.
AACATATTTATCATCGAAATTTCTTGAACAATTGAAATTTAACAACTATTTAAAGACTTCTTTACAAACATTTCATGAAGAGAAAAAATATTGTAATAAATTTTGTTGAAAAAACGACAATATCACTATCTATTTTATGTATTTTATTTATAGGAAAATTATCTGGTGAAGCGGATGCTGCTGGCGCGCAAATGCTTGCTAGTGGTCCTGATTCAGCAACAAGCAATCCAAGCATGGATGAAAAACTAGGCACATCATCACTGAATGCAAGTGAAGGAGCAAATCCAGCAGATTTGGGAATGAAAGGTCCGACAGATCAAAGAGCTGATGGAATGCAGAATTCTTCAAATGGAGCAGAACAATTCAAACCAGATGATAAAGGATCTTTAAATGGCCAATCTGATCCATCTAACACAGGTGATTCGAAAAATGATTCTCTAGCAGCTAATCCGGATCCATCTAATCCCGATGGCACACCCAAAGAACAAAAAACTGAGGAATTAA